>CM062100.1:3717777-4317777 GCA_031163375.1 Conogethes punctiferalis | reverse complement strand
AGTGCACTACGTAACTTCTAGTCAAGCGTTCGAATTTGATAAAGATGCACACGTATCGCTAAACTTCAACTAGATTGCGCGTTCACCTTGAAGAGAGATTAAGGTAAGCAGGCACTTCCATATGTTTATGCGACGCTCTTACAGTGAAGGAAAACATCAAGAGGTAACCACCTATAATGAGAATCTGAGGTTAATATGTGAAGTCGGCAACCCGCACTTAATCATGGTTGACTAAAGACCTTATCCCCCTAGTTTAGGGCAAGATCGAGCCCCAGGGTACAAACATGACCTGCTGATGAACCTAACCAAATATATTCATAAATTAGTGTCAATATCTAAACACTTGAAAGTTATTATCGATCCTTATATGCTTCAGTGATTCACACAAAGATAGCACATGACCAAAAGTCATCGACGCGTGACAAATCGTTCATGGTCCATTGTTTTAGATTGACTATAAAAGTCTCCATTTATTAGACACTAGCTGTGCCAGCGGCGTCGCTCGCGTGGATATCGGGTTTCAAAAATAACGGACTTCCATATAATACCCATCTATACCTTGTGCCTAAGTTTTAAGTTAGACCTCTAGCAATACATTGGTGAAAACCGCATTCAATTCTATGCAGTAGTTTTCGCGTAATGCGCGTTCAAACATACAGGTTTAAATTTCTCGCGTTTTCCTAACACTTCCCGTCACTGCTCCGCTCCTATTGATTGTAGGGTGATGAAAAGTATCCTATAACCTGCCCAGGAGTATGAAGAATAATTGTACCAAGTTTCGTCAAAATCTGTTCAGTAGTTTTTTTTTCTATAACGAACATACAGACAGACAGACAGACAGACAGACAAAAATTTTACTGATTGCATTTTTGGTATCAGTATCGATCACTTATCACCCCCTGATAGTTATTTTGAAAAAATATTTTATGTACAGAATTGACCTCTCTACAGATTTATTATAAGTATAGATAACCATATTACGAAATTGAGAACATTATAACTACTTGAGTGGAAGACGAAGATGTAACTGTTACAATTGTTGGGTTTTGTGAATAACTATCACCCGCTTCGAATGCCTTTTTGCCTTTTATCCCTTGAGTTGTAGGTATTTTCAAATCAGCGTCATCTAGTCCCAAACTAAGCCTTATACTATGGGTACTAGACAACGATAAAATTATCTAATTAGATACTTTTGTTTGTCAATAAATTCATATTATACAAAGCAAATACCCGGATCAACAAATACAAACAGAAATGTCGAGGTACACAAAAATTTGTACGTATCAAAGTAAAATGCATCAAAGGCGTCCTCTACCACTACACTAAATTGGTTGTCAAATCTAACATTATCACTCCTAAAACCATCATGCAGTCCCGTGACTACCTACAAAAGCAGCCTCTTTACTAATAAATTCAAAGCTATTAAGGTCGTCGACCTCCAAACAGACACCCGGAACACAGACAAAATAATCCGCGATGTCTCCGCAGTAACCGAGCAGATCTAATTTGGGGCGAATGAGGATACCATATCCGATATCCCTCGTTCTAATACGTCCTATTTTAAGGGAGAAACGGGAAATGATAAATTAAATGGATATTCTGGGACTTGCAAATATTATAATTTGAAACGAGGCAAAGTTTTAAACACAATTTGGAATGTTTGTTAAATTGGTTTTGTACTGAACGTTGATTAATTGTGCTAAGGATGATATAGCTTTGAATGTTAAAGTTATAAAGTATCTTTTATTACACAACTCCCATTTACCAAGCAGACGTTAATCTAACTTGAATATTAAAGTAGTAGAACAAAAATGTTTCAGAATTTGGTTTGGCATATCCACACTTTAGTGGATAAAGCATTGAAAAAGTGGTTACATATAAAGGTTATAAGAAAGATAGACTATAAGAAAGAATAGAGATAAGTTTGGAATACCCAAGATCTGTAATTTAAAAAGTTTGGATTAAGAATCCCTTAACCAGGATTTTTAGTGCTACCACTTGAAAGATGAACAAGATAAATGAAATAAAAGGAGCTAAATTGCCATCGAAACTACAACAGCGTGAAAGGTTCGAGAAAATTCCATTATCAAGCCCCAGTTATTTCAACTAAAAATAACTTCGTATTACAGCGGTTAGAAATTCTCCTGCCGTAGAAATGGAAAGCACTGAAATAAATGGTCACGTAATATGGTTATTACGAACTATAAGGGTTGAGATGGTTGTGGGAACGTTTCTTAAATTGCTTCCCGAGAGTTTAATAAAGCGACCTGTGGGTGTGAAAAAAGTACCACACAAAAATAGAGGTGCAGTTTCGATAACAAAATATACGTATGAACAATGTTGTTTCAAAGGTCAAGGTCTCAATATAAAATGTAATAAAAATAAAAATTAAAATATTTATCTTCTTCAGTTGCTACAGATAGTGTACAGCTTGCATTTATCAATATCATATCACTTGAATTATTATATTACAATCGATTCTTCGTAAGTACATTTATTGCATATCAAGAGTTGAGGAGATTCTTAGATGCAGAAAATTTTATATAAGGTGTGTGGAAACATTTTCATTGCATACTCAGGCCGGAACCCTTGTCCCAATAAATATATTCAATTTAGAGAGGTGCTTACGAGAATCAGCCAAGCGTTAACGATCCCAATAACCATAAATTTGACCACAACATGTAGTAGCCAAAGTTCAAACGTTGTTGGACTACTGCAGTCAATATAATCTGATTTTGTATTAAATCTAAATATAATAGACTTAGACAAAGGCATGTCAAGACAAGGGCCAGACAAGTGCATCTACTCGTACCATACTAAGCCGAAGCTTGGTTTAATGGGACGGTTTAGCTGATAAACTTACTTAGATTTTATTTTAAAATACAGCATATGCATATGCAAAACACTGCTTATGTAGATACGTTTCGAGAGTCCAAGGACAAAGTGTTTCACAGTGCAAAGTAAAATAATGTTTTGAGCAATCTCTAAAACACTAATATACAATCACACCACGTTTATCTGACATGGTAACAGTCCAACCAGAAGTACCATATAATATAGAAGTCAGTTTTAAGAACTAGTAGCAATTGAAAGTAGTGTTCTTATAAGATGGCTTTTTCGAGTGTGCGTTTACCTGGACCGTCGAGGCGTAAACGACCCACAATGGCTCGTCCGACTCTCGTCCTACATCCCTCGGCGGTTTGTTTACATTCAGCGGTCTATTTACTTTCGTTTCGATTCGAAACTTCGCTTAAACTAAGACGGCACTGAGAAAATTGAGAGGCTTTTGAACAAAGCGAGTTGTAACGTTGTTATGATTATCTTAGTTTGTCTAGGTATACAAGAACATTTTATTGGGAAAGAAAGACGAGGAATATCATGAAATAAAAATAATTTCTTCTTTTAACGTTATTGGGAATCCTAGGTTTCTTGAGGTCATAATGCTAAGCTGATCTGAATACATTTGAGTTGTTCCAGAACTTAATATAGCTACCTAAAAAATTTTACCGAGCATCCAGTTCAGTTCACACTTTCCACCCAGATCTACAAATGCCACATAAAGTCTGGATTCGACAGCGAACAGCAAAGAAAAAACGTACTCTGACACAGATCACTCTGGATTGGTGCTTGCAAAACAAATATTCAATTCTAAAAGCACATAGCATGCAGTGGTGAAGCTAAACAAATTCAGGCCACTACCAAAACGGTGTTTCTGACAGACGTGTGCAGAATATGGCATCGGCTCTTCGACTACATCGGCTAAATCCTGGCCTGCACTCCAGCCGAGCGGAACGGGTTGTTGAAAGTGACAGTGCAACTGTGCATTTGCATGATCGAGCTTTCACAACCCACTTCTGGTGTTAGCGTTTGAAAACTGCACGTTGGACTATATTGTTGTTTTAGTGTTGAGTACTAACGATGTTGGCGCGGTGTGGCTATCGGTGCAATATTTCCCCTTGCGTTCGATTGGATGGTCCGTATCCGATCGACATCTAATTATGTGTTTTGCTTAAACTTAATTTGATCATCGATTCTAGCAATTCATGAAGCTTCCATAAAGTCTCCAACTTTGTAGTACTTATTATTCTACAATTCATCAGACAAAACGGTTTTATTGTGGTTGATAATATCGACGAAACTTTTACATTTGAGTATAGTTCAAACTAGAATTTTGCACTGAAAAAAGCAAGCGGGATACAATTTTATGGCAAAGTTTTATTTACGAAGTTCTTCTTTATAACGTTGTATAACAACAGTTCAGTGAATACGATAGAAAATAATAGATAATTTTCAATAACGTTACTTCAGTTTAGTAGTTGATGTAATACAACCTCAAGTAGATCATACCGTCTTCTACCGATCTACAGTTATTTCTGAAAAATAAACACAGAAAGATAATTCCTATTAAGTCCTCCTCGTATAATAATTGTACCTTAATAAAAGCTAGCTGCGATTGCCAAAAGCTAATGTTCCGAAGTTAAATCCTATTCGTACAAACAAACCACTTGTGACCCATAAAATGGATCGTAATTTTGAACGCAATCCTACCAATATTTGACCGTGTACGATTGTTAATTTGAGCTTTATTACAAAGATGATAAAAGTGAAAGTGCCTTTTATACGAACGACCATGTGAACCGCCCGCAATGGAATCAAGGGATTCGTCCAGAAATGTGATTGGATTGGTTTAACTTGAATTAAATTTACAATGCGGTTTCAACGGGCTTTAATATTAGCTTTAAGAAACGTCATGTTGCTAGCGAGCTGTTGTCTCTATGTATAAAACATTTTATATTAATATTAAATGTACCTTCACAGGTGATATACAAGGAAAACTTGCTAAAATAGTCTTCAGCAGTTAGTTAGCAGTTCACTAACATGATGTATGTTTGTATTAGACAAACTTAGCAAAACTTATTAATATGCATTAGAATATGTAGGACATGCTAAAGTTGCTTACGTAAAATGTCCTTTCAAGATTTATACCTATAGGTGAACTCGGAAACGTAGTGTATGGAGAAACTAATAAACTAACAGGTTTAAATCTTATTGGAGTAGATAAACAAGTTAATTTCTGGAGGCAAACACCTATGCATGAAGAAATTCGGTAGTCTCGAAATCTGGAAAACCGCTATCAAGAAAAAATGGGCTGATGTTGACAGCATGGCCACATCCTTAAAGATCCTATTTATGAGGTGTCTGTATGTTGTTTAAACGGTCTGTAAGTAGGCACTTTACAACAATCGCTTGTCCCTATATGGTCGAGTAACACATTTACATAACACAGTTTTTAAATACGCGTTTATTGCTCACATTACCGACTAAGATCTCAATAACCTTCGGTCGTGACAAACAACTCCGTACAGAAACAAGGCAAATAACCGACCGTAAAGGAAAATCGCGTGACGATTGCGCCAACAATTAAGTAACAATTAATTGATCGGGTCCAGCAATTGGGGTAACTACGGCAGTGAAAGAGGGAAGTGTTGCCAAGGTCGTGGATTATGTCAATTAGAGTCAGCTGATTGCGGACTGATTGTTTTTGAGACACTTTTTGCTGTCGAGATGGATCGATTACGATTGTCGCGGCTTTTTATAATTTTAATATCGGTTTATCTTTTCCTTCTTTTTTGCAACTTGAACGTTTATTGAAAGTTAGCAAATCCTAATTCGATTAACGGTATTAAAACTGACAGGTCGGACGACCAAAAAACCATTTAAGCTGTTTCCTTCTTTGAAAAATGAAATATTCTCGATTGAAGGCATTGAAGACTTAGAGAAAAAACACCGTTATCATTAAAAATTAGACGCGGCTGAAGCAAACTTGCACTTGAATCAAGACAACTTAAAGTTCTTGCGTTCCTCGCAAAATATAATAGAATCAACGAACCAATAATAGTTTCGGAAAAGAAAGTCGAATAACTAGGTGCAATTTCTACAAACGACCGTCTGACCTCAAGCACTTTCGTACAAATATTATTCGAATGTATATTGATATAAAGGTGGATGGGAGTGAATACTTATGTGAGTACCTCTATTGACATTTGAAGAGAAATGTAGGCAGAATAATCCATACAAATTGGTTAAAAAGACCTTGTGACCGGTAAAAGTTGTTGTGAACTCTGATCGTTCGATGCAAGCGGATATTTCAAGCAATTTCTATCACATAATTTGTGTTCAGTCATTAGACGGTATAATCATACTGTTTTATACTGTTATATTGTCATGGACACAAACGATATTAATTAGCGTGTTTCATGGAAAGACATGAGTATTTATAGACTAATAATTTGAAAAGATTGATGCTTTGTTAGCCATGTTGTTTCACCTTTCCAGCTCTGGTTTAGGTTATAAGGATCTCTTTATACAATTATATGTTATTACGTTACGATCATATATATTCAGTAGAAGTTAACAAAAGTTATTATTGCTTAGTGCCATGACTACATATCTAATTGTGATATTTTGTAAGAAATAGCAGGTGCAAAATGTTTACTACATTTTGTACTCACTGCCACCGAGGTTCTGCTTGTAAATAATCTTCTACAAACAAATCTTCTCACAATTTTACAAACCCACAACTTCGTACTACTTGTTTTATAAAGAAACACGTCTAAAATAACTTTTCAATATCCAGAAAATCTAAACAAATATCGAAATATTCGGACATTATTTATGATTTATTTATAAGCTTAATTTTGTACTACTCTCTCTTTATATACGTTATGTTATTGTTCTAATTTAAAATTCCGTTTTCAATAAATTATATGTTTCTAATTAAGGTGAAATATAAATTTTAAATACCTTAAATTTAAAATTTAAATTTGTGTTGTATTGTTATATTGACATTTTTTTTTAAATTGTATAGAAAAAAAATTTATTCCAACAATATCACTTAGAAAAACATAAAAAATCGGCACAAATAAGCACGGTTTGGTAAAACTAACTATTGTAGGCCGCGGTAATTTTCACCAAACGCCAATTAACTACTAGGCGAAAGGTTAAGGTACACTAAAGGTCCGTGGTCGACCTTCGCGACCAATCGCGGCTTCATATTACACTGTGGTACAACACACGAGAGGTGACGTAAGTCACAAGAATATGGCATTCGAAAACAAAATGGCCACTTCTAACACCTATGCATGGAAGTATTAAGTACTACGTACAACTTCCATGCACCTATGTAAATAAGTTAAGACATGCCACGTTGGCTCACACAGCAAGCTATCCATCCGTCTGCCATCTAGCAAGCTAAGCCGATGCTTCTTCTTTGGGTACTAGACAACTGATAAATAGAAGCGTTGCGTAATAAATTACCTTATTGTCAAAATTGTGCTCATGCAACGTGAACGTTCGCAATGACGGCAAAACGGAGACACCTTTAGAGCGAAGTTAGTGTACTTAGAATACTAGGTATACTTAGAATACAAGTCGATGACCGTACCAAACAGAGACCCAAAGGTGTAGTTTTGACCTTCTTATACCATAGTTTCAAGGAGAACACTCAATCTAATTAAAGTTAGGCGATACGTGTCATGTCATGTGTCATTGTCAAACTCGAATACTTAACTACGCCTTGCGCAATTCTCAAGCTGTGATTCCAAAGTGAGAAAGATGAGAAGGTGTGGTTCTTTTTTTCTAGAAGGGAATGTATTAGGCACCGTTATGCCACCTCCGGGGGGAGGTGACATGGTGTGTGGAACTCACAACTCCTGAAATGGGAACCCGCTAAATCGCCTATGTCGCCAGTGGGCAGCAAATAGCAGGAACACAGGTAACGCCGAAGCATACGGCCGCATCCCTGAATGCCCTGGCTAGCCGCAGATGACAAGCGGCCTCATGGATGATGGTGGATAGGGTGGTCCTATTCTAGGTCTAAGTCCGAAAACCAAACTGACTTTCCCTTCTACCATGATATATTTCTATGTTCTACGCGCTACACTCTCATGACTTGTAACAAAACGAACATGTAATCAAGCAAACCGATACTGGCCTGCACGGAGATGTCGCCGGCTTACACTAACCAACCGATAAACCAAAACAAACCGAATTGTTCACGCAATAAAATCTAGATTCCCGCAATATAGCGCTCAAACTTAGTACTAAACTGAAAACTCCAATAAAAATAGATTCATTGTAAGTAAAATTTACGAGGGCGATAAATTTGTGTTTTATTACTCGCACGGTACGTTTCAAATTTGATTGGAATAGTTGAACAAGTCCCGGAAAATCCCGAAATTCCCATCTTGAACCGTGATACGAGCGGGGTACGACGTAAAATCGCTTGAACGGTATTGCTAATATTGCAGCGTTTAATAAAAACTGCACCCAGTAGTAAACAAGTTTCGTAGAACAATCTGTTAATTAAACACTGTAAGGGGAAAGAAAATAACAAAAATGAAGGATGTCCATTAATTTAGGTTAGCTGTAATTAATTTTTCAGCACAAGAATACAATTATGTATGCATCCATATATTATCAGCAGGTTAAAGCCAAATGGACTACGCTATACTCGTGCATCATCATCATCAGCCTATTGCAATCCACTGCTGGACATAGGCCTCTCCAGTTGTTCGCCGCTTAGGGCAAACATCTGGAGGATATACCCATAATCGCCACGCTGGGCAGGCGGGTTGGCGATCGCAGGGCGTAGCTTCTTCCTCCGGTAACGCTGCTGCCCGTCATCGGCCTGTGGTGTTTAGCTACAGTATTTAAAAACTGGAGAGGCCTATGTCTAATAGTGGACTGCAATCGGCTGATGATGATGATGATGATGACATAAACTTGAGCGTCTCTTTCGCTTTTCATAATTCCCCTATACTATGCCAATATCAAAAAAACGTATACATGTTTTCTTTTCGACAAATTACGCGTAAATACAAAAGTGGGCCACTCTCTCCCTTTTTTGCATTTACTAATATAAATTAAAAACAAATTACTAGTTAAATCTATTAACGATATGAAATAAGTACAAGGACTTGAATAAATTATGCACAAATGTGTATCTCTTTAAGTTAAATATAGCTATTGTGAATTTTCGTTGTCTAATGTTTTGACGTTTGAAACTTGTTTGATTGGCAACTGAAATTTGCCGATAAAAAAAATAGAAAGCATTTGTCGTTTGTATAGATAGGTACCTACTTTCATAACAAGAAGTATTTTACATATATCATCATCAGCCCATCGCAGTCCACTGCTGGACATAGACCTTTACTTACATATAAGTACTTACAGTAACTTTATCAGTTGTCTAGTACCCATAGTACAAGCTTCAGCTTAGTTTGGGGCTAGGTGGCGCTGTGCGGCCCAGCGTGGCATGTCTTGGGTGATTTATTTATTTATTTATATAAGACCATTTACATTACGATGGGATTGTATGATGACCATTTAAATATCGAAAAACAGCAGGTGATTAACATGAGGTGACTGGCTCGATGTTTCATTTGGTAGTGACCCCTGCCTTCTGAACCAAGGGTCGTGGGTTCTATCCCCACCCGGGACAAACATTCGTGTGATGAACATTTGTGTTTATTTCGTGTCTGGGTGTTTTATATTTGTATTTAAGTATTATTTGTGGTACCTTCGCTGTTCTGATAGTCATAACACAAGTGCTTAAGCTTACTTTGGGATCGAATCTATGTATTTGATGTTGTCTAATATTTATTTATTTTATTTAGGCTGAGCATTTTATGATTTCTTTAACTTTGTAGGTATGATGTTCTCATTCTGAAAGTCATCCTTACATTCATGAGAGTTAAGAAATTTCTCTTAGACGAAAAAAATGCACTCTTCTAATCAGTCAATCAATTCCGACTATCAGAATTTCAATTCTCATCATATCCAAGACCATTTCATCATACATGCAACCACACGCAATATACAACTCAAACACGAACGGCACAAGGTGTAATATACCGTAATTAACTAAAGTGTGTGTATAACCACGCGACCAGATGTGCAATTTGTAAAACCACAGTGCTATGTAATGTGAACCTTATGGCTAACGCAATAGAAGCTGAATAGTAAGTTTAATTTTCAAGGCGAAGGCCACTGTTTGCTCGCCACTGATGAACAAAACGCTAGCATAGTGTTTGCGCGTTTCGTGTTTGTCTTCTTCGAATAGTGTTTTAGTTGGCTCCGGTAAAATGGAGAGTACATACAAGTCGGCACTAGAAAAACAGCAGAACGAATTTCGTGAAAAAAGCATTTGAAAACATTTTTAACGGAATCAGCGATTGTATTATTTTGATAACACTACTGGAGCGAGGAGAATTTCTATCGTCTCAATTTTCCCAATACTAAGCATATAAATGAAAAAATATTAATATCAAACAACATTACATACATTGCTCCGATCCCAATGTAAGTAGCTTGTCTATTTGTATCATAACAACCTAGGTACTACAAATATATTATACCGAAACACAAACACGGAACAAACACAAATGTTCATCACACGATAGTAGTATGTCTCATGGATAGGAATCGAACCCAAAACTTTAGGTTCAGAAAGCAGGGGACACTACCAAAAGAGCCACCAGACCAGTTAAAGCTTGCGGTCCAAGACAAAGTATGAACACACAATATAAGGGCTAATGAAATAAATATCATAATATCAATTCTGTTTAACATTTCCATATGACATTTTTGACACCGTATGATATATAATAAAGAACATTTAACTATTCATAGAATACTAATCTATTTACGATTATATGTGCTACGATATCTAGACACTATAAATGATAAATTCTAATTCTAAACATACTCAACAAGATAACGATCTATACTAATTAACAAACATTGTAGTGTTTTGTAAACAAAGTAGGAATAGAAATGACGATTTCTAGCAATAAAATCATCATATCACATGATACAAATCACTTTCGTTACAAGAGAGCACAAATAGATCACCACCTTGATGGCCTATTAAAATAATTTCGATGTAAGGCAGTGAACACAAGAAAGTTGCAACTAGACCGAATCGCGCGTTCACGCGATGCACGAGTACTGGGGTTAATATGATACGATGTTGAGGCTTAGCGTATGCTGAGACGTAGAAGGCAGCAGGGCAGACCAGTTGACACAGAGGTATTGGACAGGACGGAGGCGTCCAGGCCAGCGATGTTGTGCTGTAACATCGCCGCCCTGCGGTATGGATGTAGATTACTACTGACGTGCCCCTGCCTGTCGTAGGAGGCAGGAGGCGGCCCCAAGGAAGATGAAGACACAGTGGTCAGCGGCGTCGTGCAACGCTAGGTGCGAGGAGGACACCACACCGTCCTCCCGAGGTGTGCTGCCCACAGTGGGCTACGTACCACTACCGCGCTGTGGAAGGTTGTATCTCAATACAGAGGGACTCGTCCCTCCGGATTTTACGCAACGTGGACAAAGAACATAATAAGGGTGCTACGTAACCAACTGAGCAATCGTGTATCGATTCGTTACCGATAGTTATGAGTATGGACAAAACTATCGATCGATATCGACCAATGATTCCTCCATCGAGGGATGTCGTTGAAAGACCATCGATCGACTGTCTGCTGCCTAAGAGTCGCCGGATCGCTGGATACAGGCTGCTTAGAAGCAACCATTGATTGTGGAGGTCTTTGGGGGGCCTTTGTCACGCTATGGACTTAGGCCTCCCCCAAAATAGACGACAACCAGTTTTTTTTTATAGTGGCTCGACATAATGGCTTCCCTACGCCTGATGGAAAGCGAAAGAGAAGTCCAAGTCGCTGTGACAACGGGCAAGTAACTGCTCAGTTACCTGTCAGTTGCCACCGCCATGCCGGCCCAACCCTAACCCCCCACGAGCTCCGGAAACCCTACTCACCGGCAGAAACACGACCCAGAGGTCATTTGACTGCGGTATTCTATAGGGTAGTATCCTCTAAAATTGCTATCGAGACTAATGTAAGCAGTGTAACAGAATTCTACAGCAGTCGTTCGTTGTAAATCGCACTCAACAGCCGCACGCGCAGAGAAAACGTGCCCAGTAATTATGGAGTGGCGGCAAACATGGCGGAATATTATGGCAACGGCATTGGCGATTAGCGCTATCGGGCCGCGCGGTGATAGTGCTTTAGTCGGGTACTAGGTTCTAGGCTTCACGGGGACGTTGTTATGTAGACCAGTTGTTAAAGAGGCTAGACTATGATAGACTATCATCATCATTATCATCAGCCTATCGCAGTCCACTGCTGGACGTAGACCTCTCCAGTGGTTTATTTATTTATTTATTTAATTTTTATTGCACAGTAAAGTAGTGTACAAAAGGCGGACTTAATGCCACATAGGCATTCTCTACCAGTCAACCATTGGGCTAAGCAGAAACTAGCAATAGGGTAGTGTGCCAAAAAAGTTTGTTTGAAAACAAAATTTAGAAATTAATATAATAGAACAACAATAAATATTAAAGTAATCCAATATAATAATACGTAGGTACATAATAAAAAAAAAATATATGTATATAGATATTCATTTATATAGAAATAAATATAATATAGTTTTTATAATAACATACATATTTATAATCCATAATTGTGAATAAAATAGACTAATAAATAAATATTTATACATTATACTATAGACATACTTATAAAAAATAATATACATTAGAACGACGACTGATTCGCCACTTAGGACAAATGTCTGGAGGATATACCCATAATTGCCACGCTGGGCAGGCGGGTTGGCGATCGGGGGGCGTAGCTTCTCGCTCGAGTGACGCTGTTGCCCGTCATCGGTCTGTGGTATTTAGCTACGCCTTCAATTGTGATGGTTATACCGCCACCAGTCGGTTGCCAGTTGGACGCCTCCTTTATGAGCCCGAAGTGTGTAAAAATGCATACGGCCTGCCCAAGACCTGGATAATTGGCTTTCTCTGGAGTTTTTTTTCTCTCTATACGTGCAACAATATACTGCAAAAGGTTGATTGACCAACTTTTACTTGAAAAGAAGTTTGAATGTTGATATGGGAAATATATTTATAGATGCTTATAAAGATTAAATTTATCGACAGTAATAGTGCGCGACTTATATAAGGCCAATGCATCTAAATTGATGTACACACGTACTAATGGTTTAAAATACCACAAGCCTTATAAAATATAACAAAGTAAACATAATAAGTGCTGTATTGATCGATCTACACTTACAGTAACACTTATGGCGATCATGACGTAATACAAAATACATAATGGCACACATTACAGGTAAAATGATAAAATTAAAGGTTACACATGATGAATGGTGAACATTTTTGTAGGTCGGCCGACAATCATTTGAACTTTACTTAATACAGCTTAAGTGTCTGACCTATGCATTTAGCAATAATCATGAACTTCTGATCTGATGAAAGGCGTGTGATGTAAAAACGATTTCAAAATTAATAAAATTACGTATTCTGTCATAATTAGCTAATCAACCATTTCTTTTCATTAACATAAGGTATAGACTGGTATAGGGTTCCAACTTCCAAGCTATTAATATCTGTTGCTGACGTCATCGAACTTGACCCAGATGAAGGAGATATGACGTCAAGAACAGACTCGAGTATCTGATGACGCGTTAAGAGATCCCGAGTGCCGTCCCTACTTCCGTTTGAGAAGGGCCCAGCAATCTACACTAATATAACAAAGAGTAAAGATTTTTACTTTTGTGTGTATGTTTATAATGAATAAACTCAAAAACTACTGCGCCGGTTTCAAAAATTCTTTCACCTTTGGAAAGCTACATTCATCCTGAGTAAGTAACATAAGCTCTATTAAATGCTAGAAAATATTAGGGATCCTGACTCAAACGCCTAAAATGTTTATCAGAAAGACCCGAAGCGAAGCGAGGGCGGGACGCTAGTGGTTCAATAAAATGAAAACTTAAGTATTATCCCAAGATGGAAATTGAAATATTACACACTTAGGAAACTCCCGTGGGAGTGAAAGGTGATGTTACTTTGGAACTGTTTTTGTAAGCGAAGTCTCGTCTACCTACATAATTTTGGCTACCACTACAACGATTTAAGAAAGACAAGGCATAGATGCCTATGTCCAGCTGTGGACTGATAGAGGCTTATGATGATGATGAAGGCATACCTAGATATCGAAATAACATAGTAAGTAATATGTTTCTGTTTTATGAATAGGGGACTAGTGTTCTTAAATAGCAAGATCTTATTTTCTGAAGCAGAAGTGAGAGGAAATAAAATTTTGGATTTTTTAAATAGCCTTATTTAAAATTCGCCTTGCTTTGATTCACTTCACAAAAATAATTCTATATTCATTGGACTCATAATATGTTACGAATGTACACTATTTTCTTATCTATAAATAACTTCATACAGGTGTTAACAATATCATACTATGATATACTAATTGACATACAACCGTATCAATTACAAATTATGTGACGTCCATATGACGTAAAGATATCGACTGCCGATAATATAGTAGACTAAAGACGATAAAATAATGAATATAACGATAAATGCAATGATAAAATACTTAAGAAAGTCAAATTACTAATTACTACTTGTCTTGTATATGAGTTCTAACATGATTTTTTTACAGATATTCATAAGCTAATTTTAACTTTTAAAATGTTAGCTTGTGATATTCACAAGCTAATTTTAGCTAATTTTATTTAGTAACATTACACGCACGTCAGCAATTTAGCTTACTTGTACACGTTTACAAGCTAATTGGGCTTGATACTATCCCAATTTATCATATAGACCTATAGTATATGTTCTCACATACATTCTTTATTCGTTTACATGTGACTCACTCTATTGCTATCTTCAATATGGACAATTTATTTAAATAAAAACTCTTTATCAGTCGCATATTGGTTGGCAACTCAAGTTCGTTACCGACAATTGAAATGCACATGATAACAATTGATGTTACTTGCAAAAAAATGCATAAAATGGGTAGGTATGTGTTTTCAAGGCAGAAATCTAGACACAGAACTAAGGCCAATTGCCTTTTGAAGCATGTTTACACATAATTTATAACGCAACGAAGCTGGTAGCAGAATTACATTTCATTCAAATTCAGAACAGAACTTTTACATTACACGCCTGAAAACGTAGTTTACACTTTCCTTTTACACTTTGCATTCGCAACGGCGCTGAAATGCATTCCACTGTTCGGAGATGCTTGTAGTAATAAATGTCACTGAAGTTTAAGTTCCTCGCAGTTCTAAAGGGCTATTGTACGAATATAGGATGGTAGGAAAATGAGAAGAGGTATGTATGAGGTATTCTTTTTGTCAGAAAAAGAAATCTGCTTAAAAGTACGTACTGTTTTCGTCCCTTATAGTGGCACAACCTGAGCCTGGTGGAAAGAGTCAAAGTCATCAGCCAAGTAACTGAATCACTCATTTGTCGGTTCCCACAAATCAGAATCGACTTCGGTAACAATAATGTTTTCCAACTGTCTGATCATTTACATCTCGCACCAATTCAAGATTTCATCCTTATCATCTTGATAGTTTGAAGTCTTCCACGGTGCGCTTTGCGCGCAATTTTCAGCCTCGTGCAGCTGTTCTTTGGTATCAGTTTTTCCGAATGGTTACGCTTTAGGGACCTTAAAAAGCGAGTCAACAGATTTGTCTGCACCTGTGACCTGGTGTAGCAGTGCTTATGGGCTGAAGTGACCACTTACCATCAGATGACCTTCAAGCCCGTTCGCCCCCTCTGTCATGTCCCCACCTTATGGCTGCGAAAAGTCCAGGATCGAGCAAAGTGGGAAACGATTCGAGAGGCTAATGTTCGACAGATGATGGTGATGATCATGCACAGCAATAAACTCTGTGGACTCTATCAGAAAAAAAATCAGCTCCTGTTACATTCTCACCTATCGATCTAGCCACAATTTCTATGCATTACGTCTTCAACTTCTAGACGTATTGTCCATTGTTCCATTGTAGTAAATCAGCTGCCAAACTGATCCGCGTTACAAATACTAGTTCCAATCGAGTACTGAACTAGTTAAGTAAACCTCTACTTGCTAGTTCGTGTACTCGATAAACAATTGATTGCTATCGACTAGACTAGAAAAAGCCAAGACATGCCACGCTGGGCCACACAGCGCCATCTAGCCCCAAACTAAGCCGAAGCTTGTACTACGGGTACTAGACAACTGATAAAATTACTTAGATACATTTTTTTTGTAAATAAATACATATTATACATTGAAAACACCCTGACCAATACAAACAGACATGTTCATGAACACAAATGTTTGTACTGTGCAGGAATCGAACCCACGACCCTTGGCTCAGAGGGCAGAAGTGAGCCACCGAGCCTGACAAAGTTATCATTGTGACAATTTTATTATCACAATACGCCACAGTTGCACCATTACCAAATACCCAAGTTACATAAAGTCTTCCTTCCCCGGTCACGCAACAGTCGTTAGCCAATTTTAATGTCTTAATTTCGTGATTAAGTATTATTACCTCTTTCGTTTGTTCATTGTGAGCACATCGCGTCTTAATTTCGCACCGCACAAAGATTTTATCGTTATAATCAAGTCAATTGCTATTATTTGAAGTGTGTGGTACAATGACGTTGCCTTGAGTGACTCCCAAGCTGGTTTGGTGGTCACAAAAGTTACTTGAAAATTGAAACTCTCACTTGAGGTTCAATCAGCGAACCCAAGATTGTTCAGGGTTTCCGGAGCTCGTGGGGGTTAGGGTTGGGCCGGCATGGGGGTGGCAATTGACAGGTAACTGACCAGTTACTTGCCCGTTGTCATAGCGACTTGGGCTTCTCTTTCGCTTTCCGATGGGCGTAAGAAGGCCATTAGGTCGAGCTACTATAAAAAAGTTGTATAAGAGGACTACCAATAAACTTTGACTTAAGGCAACTAGATAGGTGTCCAGGAGTGCCGGCTGCTTTTCATCTGAGCAATCCGTGTCCCTGCAACTTGCTGCCCACTGGCAACACAGTGGGGTTTAGTGGGTATGCCCTCCCATTTTGGAGGTGTGAGTCCCACATGCGGCATGAATGGGGCCTAATGGATTCCCCTCTAGAAAAAAAAACCGGCCAAGCGCAATCGGACTCGCGCACGTAGGGTTCCGTATCACTATACAGCTTAATAAATGTTTTTCTTTATTTCGGACAGACAGACAGACAGACGGACATGACGAATCTATAATGCCGCGTTTACACGCTCGCGTTCAATACGACATTCAACGGGCACAAACACAAGCACAAGCATGTGAACGGGCTGTTCGTCTGTTTGAATGTGCACGTGCGTGCGCAGTGTGTAGGGCAGGGCTGCTCGCCGAGCTGCTTGCCGGGCTGCGTGGCACGCGTGTAAACCTAGCATATGGGTCCCGTTTTTGCCATTTGGCTACGGAACCCTAAGAACTAGATAGGTGTACTGTACATGAAGTAACGTCAAACAAACTGCAATAATAAGCTAAAGTTAACAAACAATGCCGGTGCTATCAGATCACGTTCATACCTGAACTATTAAGGCAGGATGATTCAGCTGTACGACCATACTTATCAGGGACCTTGGCCTACGTGGCAGATGGTCGGTCTAAGTCACGGCACGTACTATTGTACAATCGGGGAATATTGGTACTAATAAGTCTGTTGTCTATTAAGCATTAGGAAATCTAATAAAAAGAAAGAGTCAACGATTGACTCGGCATCGAAGCTGGAACATTCGAATAGTCCGCACTATTAACCATTGCGCTACATACTGAGGTTTCTTATTGCTGTTGGTCGCAGACGAGCAAGCGGATCTCGTTTCTAACTAAAAATATTCTAATAGAACGCAACATTTTGCATTACTCCACTGACTAATTAAGCGGAATTCGCTTAATAAAATACCAGTAAAATAGTGAAAGGTTTGCGTCTATAAAGAATAGTTTTAACAGTTTTTTTTGTTAAACTATACACGAACCATCCAACATAACTATTACCTAAAAGTTATGTAAGAAATGGATCTATGGATATTCAAGATATCGATATTAATGAGTCTTTATAACAATTTTAACGACTTCCCATATTTCATTCGATTGCTTTACGGAAGAAGCAGCGATCTCGATGCATTTATTTATTCTATTCCTCAATCGAAAGAAAACTTTATAGATAAACGACATCATAATCACCAGCCTACCGCAGTCCACTGCTGGACATAGGCCTCTCCAGATGCTCGCCAGCTTGGGCAAACACCTGGAGCTTAGGCGATCACTGTAAACATAATATGTATTATTCTGTGCGGTGACGGAAATTAATACAAATCACCCTCCCATTTATACCATTGACTGGTTCGATGGCTCATTTGGTAGTGACCTCTGCATTATAAGCTAAGGGTCGTAGGTTCGATTCCCGTAGTACAAACATTTGTGTTCATGAACATGTCTGTTTGTATTGGTCTGGGTCTTGGTTTTTTTTGTTTTTTTTTTTTTATAGTAGTTCAAACATAATGGCTTCCCTACGCCTGATGGTAAGCGAAAGAGAAGACGACTTTAATGAAAAAAACAATAGTCACACAATGTAATGTAACATTATCAAAACAAATGTTGCAAGACTTTCGTAATCTCATAAGTAATGATTCGGAAACACTCCAGGAAGCCGATTAAAACTTTCCACGCTCATTTCGACTAACGAGGTCACATCACGCCGGTGGGTCAAAAAAACACCAATTTCACAATTCAAACAAGCATCCATTATTTGTAAACTAAAACAATACAAATTCAACGGGAACACACGATATTTTATCTCGAGATAAGACTCGACCGTTATATCATCCAAATTTCCTCACCCAAAAACTAGATCAGTTGAAACGAAACAGATTTTATACTTGCATCTCGACGCGGAGACATAATGACCTCTTCACACGCATTTAATCCTTATGGTACTATTGTCTATGTATCTGTGATACGGGTAAATCGCGTAATGACCGTGCGAAGTCCGCTATCGGTTGCGCAAGCGCATCATGCGAACGGAGTGATAAATTTGGCAATATAGTAAGGTGGCTTAGACTAAATCGTCCATTGTTGGTGATTGGGCAAGATTAATGAATGAATGGAGGAAGTGGGATATTGTAATGATTAATTGCTTTAATGATGGAATTTGGGCGTGACGAGATTAAAGTCTTAATGTCTTGATTGAGACGGTTTTTTTATTTACAAATTAGTTATAATTACGTATACGTCAGTTTGGTTTCCGAATTTAGATTAGACCATCCCGTGGGAGGATTTCGTAGAAGACGACTAAGGGAATATAGAAAACGGGCAGGCGGCAGCATCGTTCAAACAGATACAAATAAAACCTACTGCTGTAGTCAACCTGCCTGCCAAGCCAAGTGACTAAGGCTAAGCAGTGGACGTTTCCAGGCTGATACTGCCAGTGTACCTATTCATTCCGCTAGTCTGGATTTTTTTTTCTAAATGACTACAATGATGGCCAGGGCCGCCTTGTCATCATCACCGGACTGTGGGGGGAGAGCTCTCACCCTAGCATTTAAGCAACGTTGCCGATGGTGCCCCCTGTGGGGCTCGAGCCTCGGCTCGGGGCGTTGCTAGGAGATGCCCTGAGGACGTATGTTTGGGGGAAAAAGCGACCAGGCGCGGGCCTAGTCTCAAACTCAAATAAGCCATTGTGCCACTATTGAAAAACTGTCAAAGTGAAGTAATCTTCATGAAGGAGGCCCTCTATTCTTTCGCGCACTCATCATCATCATCAGCCTATATTAGTCCACTGCTGGACATAGGCCTCTCCCAATGTTTGCCACTTTGATCGATCCTGGGCTTCTCGCATCCAGCACTTGTCAACCGTCCTGCGCAAATCGTCACTCCACCTGGCCTGAGGGCGTCCTACACTACATTTATTAACTCACGTATATTTGTGTGTGAATAACTTTCTAGTTTAAACCAACACGCTGTATAAGCAAATGAGTACCCACCTACCTACAATGAATCAAAACTATTGAACTAGCAGGAATCTTAGACATTCCTAACTAAATTACTATGTCAGGGAATTGTTAAATGGCCAATTTACATGGCCAGTGACCATAATGGACGGTCGTTAGCGACCTGTTAACGCAAGTCGGCTTTCACATTTTAACGGGACATAATTAATAGAGAAGTGCAATGCAAGCTCAATTGGCTTAATGCGGCCGTTCACAACTTTTTTGTTAATATGTACTAATTAGCTGATTAGGATAAATTCTTATCGGCACCGAATACAATCTTCAGCCCACTTTTTTCCAAATCTTATCGTTTCCAAAGTTGACTGACTCAATCACTCATTTGATAGTGACTTCTGTCCTCTGGGCCTAGGGTCATGGGTTCGATCTCCGCACAGTACAAACATTTGTGTGTATTAACATGTCATTTTAAACTTCCATTTTACAATCTAGGTTTCTAAAGGGTAGGAAACGCGCGTGTGTTACCCCTGGTGTCGCAGGTGTCCATAGGCTGCGGTAACCGCTTAACATCAGGCGGGCCGTAGGATCTCCAGTTCCATTTATATTTTTTATACGTAAAGTAGAATGTTTGTCTAATATGTCAAGCTCCATTTCTGAAAAAAGGATAAGTTTCAAACAAACCCTAAACATTCCCCTTCCATTTCTATTTCTTCCCCTAAGCCGGCGAATTACCAAGCAAAAATTTCACAAGTAACATAAACCACTCGTTCTAATTACCGGAAAAGCTTGCACCGTATTAATTAAAAGAACGTGCGTTATACTATAACAAACACCTGCGCGTACGCATTACTTTAAACGTGTAAAAACAAACGAGGGCCCGTTTACAAGCCACGTCCGCACACGACCGCGGCCGGCAAAAATAGCAGTATATTAACCCGAATCTCACGCATATTCTAAAATTAGGGTTGCTCATACTTTTTTTTTAAATATTGTTGCAACCTTTTTTTTCTAGTAGCATAGCATAATGTTTTCGCTTTCTACCCCTTAGCTTAGCAGGTAAACAGGCTTACCCGCCAAGCTGGATATCACCTACTCTCAGCGAAATAAGGCTGAACAGACGAAGTCTCAAGAACTCCTAATAAACTTCTATAGTAGAAGAGGAATTCTAAGTTTTGCCATCCTCATCTCACCCCGTTGGAGTCGGAGATGACGACTAAGCGAATATCAGGAAATGGGCAGTAGCGTTTACATGGGGACGAATAATACCCACTGCGGTCACCAACCCGCATGCCAAGCGTGATGCCTAAGAGGAAGACCCCCAAATGACACCTGCTAATGGGGATCGCCTACGTCCAGCAGTGGAAAACAGGGCGATAATGATGTTCTGCAGTGGAATACATAGATGATGATGACAACATAATAATTTCTGTAAAGTTGTTGCATGTGACAATGTGGAAGAGGCAAATAAATTCCTGTTTTTATAATAATTCAATCAAATTATTTCCGATTTTAGAATCATGAGCGCCAATTGTAAGGAGGTTATCCAATAGTGTAGACAACATGTTATGGACAGGTGTATATTGATGAGAATAATATAATCTTAATCTTAACTAACATTATAAAGGTGACGAGTTTGTTTGTTTGTTTGTTTGAACGCGCTAATCTCAGGAACTACTGGTCCGAATTGTTCTTTTTGTGTTGAATAGACCATTTATCGAGGAAGACTTTAGGCTATATAACATCACGCTGCAACTATTAGGAGCGAAGAAATAATGGAAAATGTAAAAAAAAACGGGGAAAAATAACTATTCCACGCGGACGAAGTCGCGAGCACAGCTAGTTTCCAATACTTCTCAATGCAAATTTATTTTAATTTAAACTATATTATATGCCAAGTGGCAATCCTGACCTCAACGGGCGGTAGCCACCTGCGCAAGAGCACCGAAAGGTGTAAGGATGCGGTGCATCTGTTTAGAATTGATCCCATTAGCGGATCACAAATATACATATAATTTACGTAAGTGTTGAGCCATGCAACACGGTATAGAAAACAGGAAATAAAGCATTTGAATGTTAATGAGGGCGAAACGTTAGCGTTTAAAAGGAAGGGAAAGACACAAATTAATTATGAAATTACATAATTATTTAATACTTAATAAATTCACCAGGTATTGTTGTGGTCAATGACTGAAACTGGCAACATCTAACTTAAGACAATAGAAGTCTTAATTACTTTTTAATACGGTGACAAATACCTAGTTCCCCATGTCAGAAACTTGCTACCAGCAGAATTACCAATGAAATAGCCAAACTAATCAAACTAAATCAAAATCGCTTCATCCTTTCAATTAATTACAATATCACAGACACACATACATTCAAACAGACTAATAAGTACGTGACACTTATAAAATCGAGGTTAACAACCAACGATCATCATCATTAGCCTATCACAGTCCACTGCTGGACATAGGCCACTCGATATGTTAGCGCCTTGGTGCAAACATCTGGAGGCTTTGTAAGGCAAGAATCGATGACGCTATAGCATAATTATTTTAACTTATGCAAGCAATAGCAATTTTTTAGTTAGTCTGAACATGCTATTTTCCGCAACTCGACGTATAAACTCATATTTTGCGTTAAGAAAAAAAAAGCAATAGAAGATTCCGAATCAAAATAGCCATAGGAAACGAGCATCAGTTCGCAACTTTATTAAACACAGTTAAAAATCCATCCGGATGTTTGAAACCGGGTCATTGGGGACAAAACTTAAAATAAAACTACTCTAGAACTCTCTTGAGGCACATTTACTAGTCTCCATACCCTGACCGTGTTATGTGATACAATTAATGCGAATAACGATTACAAAGGTGGGAAGATGATGTTATTTGGAGATAAGCTTACAGGGTAACTGTGCTTCAGAGAATACTATGTTCATGCTTGATGTAATATGATTGCTAAAAATATTGTACAATCACACTAGCTGAGTACGGGGTTAACTTCGCGTGAGTATAAACTTATTTATTTATTTATTTATTTAATCTTTATTGCACAAGTAATAAGTGTACAAAAGGCGGACTTAATGCCACATAGGCATTCTCTACCAGTCAACCATTGGGCTAAGCAGAAAGTAATATTAAGGTACTTACTACGTTAAATTAAAAACTCACGTAAAAGTTTTAAGAATGAAAGTTAGTTTGGATCTACGGATGTATATTTAGCAAAGCTTTAATGGCACGCCATACGAGAACAGAGAAATTTTTATTAATTGTTTTGTCGATTTAATAAAATAAAATATGCCGAGATATAGTAGACTCCGTCAAGCAATGCACTTGAAAATGCAACTGTAAAATCCGTTTACGACTTACGTTCGATGCAATATACTGTAACGCTATTAATAAAACTGAATGTAAATAATACTTCCTCGTAGATTAAACAGTATTGTTTACAATTAAATTAAACAACGCATAACTGTATGTCATGAAATACATTTCCTTGTCTAAAACATGTAATAACGTGGACATTTCGTCGTAACTTGGTATAAATGTGAAAGTCAAGTTGTTTCTTTATTTGAACTACTCAAGCGGTTAGAAAAGTTTTAATACATACGAATAAAACAATACGAAAATGACGAATAAGAAAACTAACTAAATTACCTTAAAACCACTTCTATAAGGCTCCCTTATAGTGGAGATTAGTCAATTCACAAAATCCAGACAACATAGCATACTTTGATGATTTAGAAATAGAACCAAAGCAACATGTTGACAGGCTCGGTGGCTCATTTGGTAGTGACCTCTGCCCTCTGAGCCAAGGGTCGTGGGTTCGATTCCCGCACAGTACAAACATTTGTGTTCATGAAGCATGTCTGTTTGTATGGGTCTGGGTGTTTTCTATGTATAGTATGTATTTATTTACAAAAAAAAATGTATCTAAGTAAGTTTATCAGTTGTCTAGTACCCATAGTACAAGCTTCGGCTTAGTTTGGGGCTAGGTGGCGCTGTGTGGCCCAGCGTGGCATGTCTTGGGTTATTTATATCTATCTATATCTATATATATAAAAGGAGAAACTGACTGACTGACTGACTGACTGACTGACTGACTGACTGACATATCAACGCACAGCCCAAACGGCTAAACGTAGGCACTTGAAATTTGGAAGGGACGTAGCTTAGGTACCGTAGGGGTGCACTAAGAAAGGAATTCCCGAAATTCCCACGGGAACGGGAATTAGCGGGAAAATCCTTTTGTATGAAAAATCTAAACCGCTTAAGTTAGACGCTTGAAATTTGGCATGCAGGTACCTTAGTAAATATAAAGTTAAGTTATGGCTGTATTTTGAGAAATTCCCACGGGAACGGGAGTTAGCGGGAAAAAACTTTTGTATGTATAAATTTAAACACGCGGACGAAGTCGCGGGCAAAAGCTAGTTATATTATATTTATATATTTATGTGTTTTTAGATGCACTTTGTTTTTCTCCTTCTTTGGAAGAAAGTATGACATCCCATAATGGGAAGGCATTCCCACACACCCCTGTGTCACCAGTGGGCAGGAATTTTTTGAAGATACGGGGTAGCGTAGAAGCGTACGGCATACGGTCTGTTTGGTTTCAGTCTTCTTGTAATACAATAGATATAAGCATGTTAACCATAAGTCACTACCCATTGTGTTAAAGAATCATGAAGATAAATGTCTCAAAAGCATTAAAAGCTAAAAATGTCTTCATGTAATCCAAAATAATCGCCGCCACATATAATAAAAAGTTAAAATGGATGCTGTAACATTTTGCTATCTCTAACATAACTTAAATATTTCATAGTTCCCCTTTGATCTCATTTTACGATTCTTAATTATGGCATTTTAAATAATGAATATGTGAAGAGAATGTTTTCACTTTGGGCGTGAATGGTGAACTTTCATTAATCTTTTAAATGGCAGACGGCAGATAAAGTTTTATGTGCGAAGAATGTCGAATGTTACAACATTGGTATAATGAAATAAGAAATCTTTATTACTTAGACATCACAACAATACATCGACAAAGCACAGTACAAATATCAAGAAAAATACAAAATGGTTAAATTTAAAACCGGCAAAACTGTTGTTTTTTTTTATACTACTTGGGTTAACAAAATGGCTGCCGGCCCACCTGATGGTATGCGGTCACCGCAGCCCATGAACGCCTGCAACACCAGGGGCACCGCATGGGCTTTGCCGACCCTTTAAAAACCTATTTATTTTAGACTTGAAGCGCCCCATACTGTATTTCCCTGAGAAAACTTGTGCAGGGAGGTCATTCCACAAACGCAAGGTTCGCGGGAGGAATTCCTCTGAAATCGGACTGAACGTGACCAGTCCGACAACCGACGTGTTTTTTTATACAAGAGACAAGACAAGCAAATTATGTGATGTATGATGGTAAGCAATCGACACCGCCCATGGACACTCGCACTAAATTCGAGTTCTGGGGTCGCTGCCGGCATTTTTTAACATGAATGCGCTCGTTTCTTGAAGGTTCCCAATTCGTAGCTGTTAGGAAAGACAAGGAAGGGCACGAGGCAAGAAGAAGTTGTGGTCTAAAAAGAACTAGTCATGAGTGGATGCAGATACAACCCCAGTACCTTTGCGAGCGATATTTTTGACAAATGAGGCAGTCAAACCTTACGCACTACTCATATACTTACTAAACCGAATTCCGATTGTATCTACACAGTTACGAAATCGCCCACGTACAAAGATCTTCTCCAACTTTACTTATTACATAACAATGGGCTATCCAAGACCTTAAGCAGGTAGACGCCTCTTCGGAACCGGTCTGACCTCGAACATCTCTAAGGTCACGCCAACGACCTCCGTAGGTCGGCCGATATCCGCGTCACGAGATAAAGACTACTAGTATTGCGAATGGTAGGGGATAAGGAAATGTCGAAAAGGTTCGGTTGCGATTATGATACAGTGAGCAGGTTTGAAGGTCACCTGATGGTGTCTTCAGGTCAAGGGCAGCGAAACACAAGGGGAATTACAGATGCGTTGCTAAGAATCAGAACGGTTAGTTCGCTTAAGAAGATTTCCGTTCTCTACCCAAAGGTTGTTAGTAAGACATGGCTTAGAGCAAAAAGACTGCCGAAACTGTACATAAAGCGTCTATTGTACCCAGTTTGAAGTCGTCAATAAGGTACTACCGAATGGTGTAGAGCCCTTACATAGATTTAAGAGTCATACCAAGACTTGTCTGTTAGTGTATTACACAATGGATTTTCCTCCTAGCACTCCTGATGGTAAGTGGTATGTAGGTTTAAATGCCTAGTAACTAGTAACCCTAACCTTGCAAGAGTTGCAAGTCAGCTGTCCAACATCAGCTACCGGAAACGCCTGAAACCATCTGATGTCCAAAACCTGGACACCAGATTCTCGAACGAGTGAGCTCCTACTGAGAAGCCACCCCGACACATGAAGCACGCACAACAAATCTGCTTAAAGTCAGGGGAGACTGATCGCAGATAATGAAAAAATATATATATATACGAGTATGCCTAGTAATATTGATATTGCAAAACACAAAACTTATTCGACCCAACATAACACGCTCAAAAGAGTCCCGTCTTTTACTAATCAAAGGATTTACAGTGGAAAAGAAAGTGAAATACCGACGTTTAACGATGATTTTATGTCAACCGTCACCGGACCGAGGAAAAATTAAATTTAAAAAAAAACTCTCGCAACAAGGATGCGGCTTTTACGAAACCGCGAGGCCGTGTTCTGACCTCAGCAGGTCGTGAATTCGAAACTAGTTTGTGCACGGTAACTCCTTGTGCGAGAGATTTACAACTGTGTAAAAGTCACACTGTTACCGCTTATTGCCAAGGTCGACGATCCGGTTGTATCACGGTTTGTGTTCACTTTTAATTTTGTTTTCCTTGATATATCCACTTTTTATATTAACTCAGCATATTGCCCAGAGCTAAACATGGGGTACAACAAGGGAAGCCTCCACGCGTGGTCGTCTGCTTGCAGACGGCCCGGCGTACCCCGGGCAACGGCGGGTAGTAGAGGATGGCTGCTACCCGACGGCTAATTCCCTGTAGGGAGCACGCACTTGTGCGTGGCTCCGGGAGCCAAGTGTTGGCGTCGATGGCCCCGACGCCTTCCACGGCTGTGCTTCGGCACACCTGATGGGGCCTTTTGGCCTGTGGGTCTCTCCCAATGGCGGGGCATTTGTCCGATTGGTGAGAGACGTGTTGTGGGACGCATTTTGCGTCGGTTTGTCGGCGATGGTCGCAGAGGAAGAGGAGTGCCCTTCGGGGGATCTCGCGGTGTTTCGTTGCCGTCCTCCCTGTCTTCTGCGACCGTTGCCGCCTTACCAGAGGAGCCGTTTGACGGCGCGGGATGGCAGTGTATCACTGCGGCGCGGCGGGTCCGATGGCCACGGTTCTCGTGGTCGTCGGATATGGTCCTTTTGGACTGGTCGCCGGGCAACCTGTTTCCCCTCGCAGGAGGGACCAGGGGGCTTGCCTTGACTGGCGAGCCCGAGTGGAGTGAGACCACAATAAAAAACCGCCTGTTATCCCGACTTCGGTCGGGACCAGGGGGCGCGAGCTCAAGTGGAGAAAACCACAATAAAAAACCACCGTGCGGCGGCGGCTGCACGCCCGACGGAGTTCCGCGAGGTCGGCACGGGGGTGTCGGCCACGTATTGCACGAACTCCGTCCTTGGAGGAGAGGGACGGCCCTTACGGGCCTGACCTCTAGGCTGCCCCAAGTGGGGGGGCCAGCCCGAGTCTGCCTAGCAGACCAGCGCTGACAGCTTCGCGGTGTTATAGTCAAGGACCCGCGTTGCTGTCGCCCAAGGCGCATTGACGGTGCAAACCAGGGTTTTTTAGTGGGTATTCTCTGCCGACGCGGAGCGAGTCCCACATAACCCGTCTGCTCCCCCGGGCAGCGGGTATGCGTAAACTGCATTTCTCCCTGGTGAAACAAAAAAAAAAAAAAGGTAATTAACAATAAAACCATCAAAATAAAATAGGCAGAAACAACAATGGTTGTAGACAACCCATACAAGCTGATAGGCATTCTTATTAGATGGGTGTTAATATTATTCCATTTAAATTAGAAATCACCTTCATTATTAAAATTGTGGCTATATAGCCATCATTAGTTATCTAGCTAATTGTCCACCAGACAATAAAATTGTCCAGTCCATTCGAGAAAAAATTACCAATGGACTGAAATTCTCACAAGATCGTTACGAAAAAGAATCGATGCTGAATCGTTCTTCCCACAAATCGTAACAATCGTTACGAAAAAATCGATGTTCCAATTTGAAATTTTTATATTTCGAACGGCCGATCGCGCACCGCCATTGTTTAACAGCGCTGCCAGAATGTCACTTTTGTAACATTTTATGTTACTTTTGACCCTGTCATGTTACTTTTATGTTACACGTCTCAAAATGTTACTTTCATGGTACTTTTTGATTTGGCCGAAAAATATTATCTGCTCTAATAACTTGTGCCCGTGTGACGAAACATCTCCTAAACTCTTGCCATGTTTCCGACTTCGATTGTGAAATATATAAGTTAGTATGCGATGCGACAAAAGGAAAGTGGAGCCCTTAAAACTTCCCGAAATGCTTAAAATTCATATTCAAAACCTTATTATTATTGTCTTAGTTTGGACAAAACCTCCAGATGTTCGTCAATAGTGGCGAATGACCGGAGAAGCCACCGTCCAGCAGTGGACTGCGAAAGGCTGATGATGTTGTTGTAAACATAGAACCTTCATACAACTGTCTATAAAAAAACCAAACCTGTTTTTGTACCAAAATGTTACTTTTTGAAACAAAATGTTACTTTTTGTACCAAATTGTTACATTTGCACCAAATTGTTACTTTTTGTATGAAAAGGTTACTTTTTGAGCAGTTTCATGTTACTTCTGGTCTTCACCCACTGGTAACACCGCCATCGCCAGTGAAAGTGACAACACGCCATCTGTCCGGTGACGTAACACGACAAATCGGGCATTGTCCGCTCGGGTTAGTTTCGACACGATTGGCTAACGGCCGTCTGCGGATTGTCATCGGAACCCTTTTGTTCGAACGACTTAGAACTTGAGACTTGGAGCAGGGATTAAAAACATCGATATGGGTTGTGTCGATGCGAAATTTATCGATATTAGTGAACAAATCTATTTGACTGATCCCGTAGCTCATTTGATTGTAGCTACCTCCTAAATATAACGTCATGTATTCTTTGAAACTTAAAGATTTAAAACATCGTTAAGTTGAATCGATACGAAATTTATTGACATTAGATTACCAAAGCCGATATTTAAGACAATACTGTTTGTTTGTGAATCCGGTGACTTATTTGGGTTCGACTCCCATCCGGATTTAAGGTAGTTAACCTACCCTAAAACCAGGAATTATGGAGACATTTTATATTCAAAGCTTTTACAGGACGGGAAATTTATCAAAATAGTCTAAACATATAAAACTCAACATAGTGATCTATCAACGCACAGCCCAAACTTCTGGACCAATCGAGCTGAAATTTGGCATGCAGGTAGATGTTATGACGTAGGCATCCGCTAAAAAGGGTTTTGATCAATTCTACCTCCAAGGGGGTAAAATAGGGGATGAAACTCACTTCCACGCGGAGGTAGTCGAAGTCGGGAGGAAGTCGAGGGCACGGCTAGTTTACAATATGCCTTAAAAAAGCTAACTGTTGAGTTCGTTGCGCCACTTCTTTTCATAAGACTACACGTTATAGTGTTAGGAAAAAGTTATGACATGCAAAACTATTACCGACAGATCGGAGCAACGTATGATGTTGCCTGATATTAGTTTATTTTAATAGCAAAACATCGATATTTCTTAAGCCACTGTGAACTTTGGTCGCCACTAGTTAGACGTCAAGTTTAATACCCGTACGTTGTCTAAGATCCATGTAATCGTACTATTACTTATTCCTTGTGTTCAAAGGGAAACTATCAATTTGATTACTCCTTTGTAACGGCGGAAGCGGTGCTAAAATGGATTTGCATGAGGCCACGTGTTGAAGCGATCTTGAATAAGAATAAATAATACATCAGACAACATTACATACATTGCTCCGATCCTAAAGAAAGTATCTGAAGCACTTGTGTCATGGGTATCAGAACAACGAAAGTACCACATATAAATATACCTACTTAAATAGAAATACAAACACTCGGATACAGTACAAATACAAAATGTTTCACAATAGGCTTGTTGCCGTAAAAAATGTAATTAGTCCGTCTTTTAGATTGTTTAAAAATAAAAGACACGTATTTTTTCATTTGTAAATTAGACCAAAAATGACAGAGATATAGCCCGTTAAAATTACGCGTGACGTCAAAGAGGGGGAGTATTTTCGCACTGAGTGACGTCAAAGACTCCTAAATGTTGATGCCGTCTATCTTTGTTATTTTAAGTTTAAATGAAAAGAGAAAAAATACGTGCCCTATATATTTTTATGATCTAAAATACGGACTAAATATATTGTAATTATTTTTACCTTGGAAACATCCCTATCTGGAATCTGGAGATATTTCTAAAATCGCTTTATAAAAAAATGCATTTTCCATACGCAAACGAGTAAAAGCACTTCATAAATGCTAAATCTCTCTTCATTTTCCATTTTAGTTATGCCATTCGAAATGCGTTATCTTGTACATAGAAAAAAAACATTAGCAACAACAGTATATACCACGGCAAAGCATTTAAGTCTTGCAGACGACTTGCATGTAAAATGCACTCCGCATGCATATTCATTAAGTCTACGCTGAGACAGATTAAACCAGCGGGAGACATATTTTAATTATGCAGGGTAATTATGTAGTTATTAGTTTGCTTAGAACTTACAGTTTGCATGTTAGAAAGGAATACTTTAGAATAATACCTATGAACGGAGGGGAGACCTTTCCTGGAATCGTGAATAGTTCCGTCTAGACACGGAACTAACTAAGCTATTTGACAAACCGGTATGGGTGGCAACTGGCAACTGATTGATTTGAATACTTGTTCGTTGTCACAGCGGCTTGGGTTAAACTTTCCATCAGGCGCGGGGGAAAGCCAATATTCTTTGTATGCAAGAGGCGGCAGACTAGCAAATGTGATGCCTGATGGTAAGCAGTCAACACCTGGGTGGTGTTGGCAACTCAAATCGAGTTCTGACGTCTCTGCCGGCCTTTTAAATAGGAGTACCCTAGTTTCTTGAAGGTTCCCAAGTCATAGGTATCCGGGAAGACTACGGAGGGAAGTGCAGAAAGTGAAGAAAGTTAGTTCCACAAAACCGACGCACGTATTTGTTGCGCGTTAGGTATATATGCCACTATTAAAAATACAAACAAGCAAATGTTCATCATATAACATAGCTGCATCCCGCGGCTGTATTACCTGTGCTAATGATAAGTCCTTATAAATCATAGCCTGTGTCAATCTGATGTATACGTATATGAGTTAAATTCAAATTCGTTCAGTAGTTTTCGCGCGAAAGAGTAAAAATAAAAAACAAACGTAGATTCATCTATCCCTAAATCCAAACAAACATTCGCATTTATAAATGTTTGAATAATAAATATAAATAATAAATAAATATCAGACAACATCACATACATTGCTCCGATCCCAAAGTAAGTAGCTTAAGCACTTGTGTTATGGGTATCAGAACAACGAAGGTACCACAAATAAATACTTAAATACAAATATAAACACCCAGACACGGAACAAACACAAGTGTTCATCACACGAATGTTTGTCCCGGGTGTGAATCGAACCCACGACACGATGGTTCAGAAGGCAGGGGTCACTACCAATTGAGCCACCGAGCCAGAGTTAGAAGGAAGTAGGATGAACTTTTCTTCGAATACCATTTGGTTCGACCTAACTTAGTACACACCGTTGTAATAAGCAATACTTGTAGACTCCGAAGATGGCTCTCAGCGGAAGTAATTACACTTAAAGTGAAGGTTTATGCAATCTAAAGGCCCATAGAGAAATGTCTACAGATATATAAATTAATGAGACAGGCTTCATCGGTTTATTTAAACGTTTTCTTAAAGGTACAATGTTTATATTTGTATCCAAGTAGGTATACATTTGTGGTAACTTCATTGTTCTGATACCCATAACACAAGTGCTTAAGCTACTTACTTTGGGATCGGAGCAATGTATGTGATGTTGTGAGATATTTATATATATAGTAACAAATTGTTCTTCTCATCACTATCCTTCATTAAAGGAAATAGCTCCTATACTCCCTTATACTCTCAAGACCATCAGAACACTGCGCATGACAGTGGCTAATGATATGAACGCACCTGTCGATTCATTTCTAGTTTAGAACAAAAACAAGCTTGAACTAAATAATACCAACATCAGCTTCTAAACCTGTACCACAGTGTAGTAAACAGAACGGTGAAGAAAGAATGTACAGGTAATGAGGAGGATTCAAAGTCGCGCCCTCAGGCCAGGTGGAGTGACGATTTGCCAGCCCAGGATCGATCAAAGTGGCGAACATTAGAAGAGGACTATGTCCAGCAGTGGTAAAGAGCACCAGTTAACTTTTATCATTTTAATTTAGAGACTCGTGCCTGATTCCGCAGACAAAATATTTAAATAGTTTTGTGGGACTGTGTCTATATGTAGTTGTAAACTTTGTTGGTGTAATAATAAATAAAATTAAAAAAAAATAAGTTAAATAAATATCAGGCTGCATTCTGAGCAGGGTCACTGCCAAAATGGGCCACCAGGCTTGTCTCACTTAGTAAATATATCTCACTGTACCTTATTGACTTTGAGTTAAGTACAAAACAAAATAAAACGCTTGTAGCAGGTGGGTGCGCAAGCGCATACGCAAATTCCGTGGTCACGCGACGCAGATGGCCTGGCCACCTGGCCACGCATCTTGGTACGGATAACGTTTTAGCAAATTCTTTAATAGATAATTGAAGCTGGTAATTTGAGTATAACCGATCGAAACTAAACTGAAACACCGATTGATTCCCCCTTGTCCCCATCAGGGCTAAGATTTCATAATCAAGGGATTTTGGAAGAAAGAAGGCTTCAGAAGAAAGCTTAGTGAGCGCCTACACCCAAAAACGAATTCCCATGCAAAGCTTTAAGCTTCTGGCATTTGTAGTTTCTGAAATTTCTTGTTGCATGGGTGTTGTATATCAGTTGTTAGAATGCCTTTTATCTCACCACATTATAGATTTCTGGCTCGCCTAATTGTTGACTGGTAGAGAATGCTACACGGCACTTAGGCTTCCTTCAGATTGACGTTTAACCGCCATCAAACCGCTGTCAAACCGCTACCCCTGTTCACACTACGAACGCGGCGGGGCGCGGCGTTCAAACTGCGGTTTGGCGGTTGATCCGCTACCCCTGTTCACGCGGCGGCCGCGTTTTGACATCGGCGGGCTAGGGCTGCTCTATAGTCAAATTGTGAATATCGATGAAAGTAGAAGACAAATGCCCATCGCGAATCTTACATATGCAAAGTAAGCGTATCTGCACTACGTAGTGTCACAAGGAAAATAACTTAGTGCCGACGTAATTTCTTTAGTGTAGGTAGGTACTCTCGTAATTAATGGTTCACAATTGGTGGGCAGCAATACTATTGCATACTACATTTATTTTGGGTAAAATTTTCAGCTACTAAATATTTTTTGCTAGAAGATATAATCTACCACAAGTCAATGTCGCAAAATTTCATATTCATTAATTCTAAAGAGGTTTGCTCTTGTCGGGTGAGCAATATCCACCACTCCCTGAACTCCGCCAGTGCCTTCAACTCCCATTACATAAAACAGTACTCGAAGGTAATATAGAATAGGAAAGAAAGGATGAGAGAGGCCACGACGACCATTACACAACAGCTAAGGAGAAAGTTATTTAACTATTTCCTAAGTGATAATAATGGCCCGTTTGCACTATAAAAAAAATTACCTTTTTTTACTCTTTGTCGAAATATTTTCTCAAGAAAGTATCCATTTCCATTTAAAATTATTTTACTTTTCAGCTTATTATATTTAGATATTATCGAAACTTTAATAGCACTATACCTCCATCACTAGCTAGTGACCTTTCTTCTTCTGTTTTATAGAACGTAACTTTACACGGTTAAAATAAAATATGAAACAAATTTATTTGAATTTATAAATTATGGTGGAAAATATAAGTACATGAGGCCACACTAATTATTTAGAAATGGTTATCAAATTATGAATACATTTTTAGTTAGCATTTTTCTATACCAAAAATCAAACATTATTTTCTATGAAATACAAAATAATGGAAATCTGAACATGATTAATTCATGAATACTTCTATTCTACCTATTTCAATCTACCTATTTTATGTGGCTTTAGGGAAAGGATTTTTTAAAAGAATATTAGTAGATTTTAATAAGTTTTCCTTGTTCAATAATATAACATATTTGATTAAATTGAAAATGTAAATTGTAAGTAAATTAAAAGCGCAGTAAACTGCCATCGGTTCCGGTAGAACATGTTGCAAAATCTCGTCTGAGGATTCAAACCACATAGAGATATTGGTCAACGCCTGTTGTGATTTCCACGGCAGTAAATACTCTTTCCAGGTGTAACTGAAACTTTTCAGAAGGGCCCTTCTCGTACAAGGCATCAAAAGTTAGGAGTGGGAGTCTTTGAGGTCGCTCGCTCGCGCGTCGACGATGGCACCGACATGACTGATGTGTACTTCTCCAATTGAAAGTACCAGGAGTGCATAATAACATAGTAATATTTGATAAAAATTTCTTTAAGTATTGTGGGAACGAAAACTCCCATTAAATCTACCGTAAAAACAGGTAGTAGAATACAACATAATACATCATAATTTTAGTATGAAGTAAGTAAATACAATAATTCTTTATTTTCGCAACGCGCTTCAAAAATGGTTACGTTCTGTTAGTAGATACGTAATTGTTTTATTTTTAGTGTTGTTACAATTTAATCGTTACGTTAATGGATCATAATGATTAATCGATATGTGAAGAGTACAAATTGTAATCACAGCATGGGTCACCAGAAAGTTAAACGGTCACTAGGAATCGTTAATTATTTGACAATTGTGACAACTGTATTAAATGTGAGTTTATGATATTTATTTCTTAAGTGAAGATGTTATTATAGATAAAAATACGATAATATTATGATTTAATCAAAACTTAACTTTTGTAATAATATTTGAAGTTTGTAGACGTCAATAAACTTCTCATTTGCAATCAATTTAGTACTCATGGCTCTCAAATTAGTTAAATTGTACTTCTTCTTAAGGTGACCAGAAAGTAATATAGAACAGTAAACAGTCGTGTATCCTATTCACAAAAACAGATTTATTAAAGTCACACATAAATTATCTTTAAAGCGATTATCGATGTTTAGATGGTAAAATCATTTGGTACTTGAATCGATTTATTCTCACTAAAGAATCAACTATTATCTATAGCCGACCATCGATCTACAACACTACCAGCTGCCGAACCGCAAAACCGCGACCGCTAGTGTGAACACCTCGGCCGTTTTGCGGTTGATCGGCGGTCGATTTGCGGTAGCCGCCGGGCGGATCAACCGCTAGTGTGAACGAAAATAAACGCTAGTATGAACAGGCGCTTAGTCCGTCATTTCTACTTTCTTTGTGCAATACAGATTAAATTAATAAAAAAAAAACGCTGTAGGTCAATCTACTGCTATCGAAGTCTGCTATCTACTGTCATCTGCTCAGTTCAACACAAGAAATCGTCGCCACCCCGCACCACTTAAAAGCGTCCCAATTCCATCTGGAATCGTTCCACGCTTCCCATTTCATATTCCTGTTGCGTTTCGCGAACCGCTTTTTATTGTCTTCCGTCTGCCGAGGCCCTTGAACCGTCTGAAATCTACGTACCATGAATAATATAACGGGGAGATGTGTAACTTTTCGTCGCCCGTTGAACATGATCTGCATTAAAGTCGCGCCTTGTTTATGGAAATTGGTTGTGTAATGAAACGGAGGCAATTTCTTTTGAGTTAATGGGCGCTGGGACGATGAATGTGGCAATTGATACGTTTGATTGTTGATTTATGGCGATAGAGTGGTTTGGGATCATTGAATGTGGCATTTAGCTTCTATAAATGGGATTCCCGTCTCATTTTGAGTTTATGTATGTTATAAAGACTGCGATCGCCAACCCGCCTTCCCAGCGTGGCGATTATGGGTAAAACCTTCAGATGTTTGAGTAAAGAGGGCGAATATATACCTACTCTTTATTGCATACTAAAAATGTACTTACAACTATGCATGCATAATATACCAATTATTGTTAAAATCCTATAGGGTACCTGTGCGTTCGCGCAACGCATAGTAACGTTTGTGAATACGGCGGTGAGTCTGCCTAGAACTAGATCTTACAAGTAAGACAGATGACTTACCCTGATCTACCAGATCTACAGAGATCTGGTAGAGATCGCTTACAGCTAATAGACATTACATACCTAGATTGTACAGCTAATGTCTGTAATACATAGTTTTAAGACAATTAATTGTATGGTGTCTATTTATAGACTTAAAACTCAAACAGTAAGTCTTCTCTATAAATGGTCATTGTGTCTAGAGCGGTCTAAAACAAGTTACGATAAGCAGTCGGGCGGAATGACGCGATTATGTGCTAGAAGCGTGATTTATGCCGGATCTAGTCTTAGACACAGTCTAGACATTATTGCAGTAAAGCATCGACTTAGAATTAGCTAAAGATAGACGTCGTAAAGTGGACTTTTGGTCTATAGTTGGCAGTCATTTAATATAGTTCTCCTGTCCCCCTTTTACCATCGAGAACACGGCAAGTGGGCACCGGTTTGTTTAGGTTTGTTATTGATTTTATCTTCTTTCAAACGCCAGAGATGCTTTACCCAGCAATGGGTAGATGTGGGCTGAAATGATGATGATGAAGCGTGTTCCATCGTTGGCTCTAACGTCGCATAACATCAGATGAATTAATCTTTAAAAGTGTTTAGTAAACCTACAATTTCGGAATTTGAAATGAACAAAATGTTATGTCTTCTTGGGCAACTTTGCGAGCCTTGATGACACATGATATGTGTTTATTATTTGGCTAAGGACCGTTTTTAGGGTTCCGTAGCCAAAATGGCAAAAACGGGACCCTTATAGATTCGTCATGTCTGTCTGTCTGTCTGTCTGTCCGTCCGTATGTCACAGCCAGTTTATTCCGAAACTATAAGAGCTACATAATTGAAATTTGGTACGTAGATGTATTCTGTAAACCGCATTAAGATGTGAAAATAAAATCAGAAAAAAATCCAAAATTTTTGGGGTTCCCCATACATAGAACTGAAACTCAAAATTTTTTTTTTCATCCAACCTATACGTGTGGGGTATCTATGGATAGGTATTTGAAAATGATGTTGAGGTTTCTAACAACATTTTTTTCTTAACTGAATAGTTTGCGCGAGAGACTCTTCCAAATTGGTAAAATGTGTCCCCCCCCCCCCCGTAACTTCTAAAATATGGGCATGATAAAACTGAAAAAAATATATGATGTGTATTACTATAAAAACTACTAACGAAATTTAGTTTGAATGAAATCTAGACAGTAGTTTTTTTTAAACGTCATAATTCAAATTACCTAATTTTTTCATTCAATCAGTGGTACGGAACCCTACGTGCGCGAGTCCGACTCGCACTTGGCCGGTTTTTAATTAAATTGATAGAACTCAATTGTTAAGAGTTTGTAAGTGATGATATTATATCAAGGTATCAAATCGACTGTCGGAACAGTTTCACTGCCATCAATTTAATTGTATTCTAGTATAGAGCGCTGCTTGAACAAAGAACAATAATATTGTAGCAGTGTGACTTACATAATTCACTTATCTGGTATTTTCAACTGGGTTACCGGTTAACTATTTACAATAGATAAATCACGTGCTAATTTACGATTCAAGAAGAATTTTTAATAAGGTGGAAAATGAGGAAAAATCATAGAACTGTTCCAACTTATCGTAATATTCACAGATCGGTAAAATTATGATATGGGCTTTTTTAAATTGTCTCGAGCCCCTGTGTACTAGGAATTACCTCCAGTGATCATCTGGTACAGGACGAGGGAGAACCGTGGAATGGCAGGGCTCACTAAGTAATTGGGGTGTCGAAATATAGGAGCCTAAAAAATCAGGTATACCTACTGTATAAGCTCAGTTAAAAATATAGTTATTGTACTCATAGGCATACACATAAATAATAATAATAAATAACATTATAAATATTTATTTAACCAAGACATGCGACGCTGGGCCACACATCGCCATCTAGCCCCAAACTAAGCCGAAGCTTGTACAAAACAAATGTTATAAAAAAGAAGCAATAAATTTGTTAACGTTTTCATTCCCATAGTCGAAATTTCCCCCAAGACCTTAAAATGTACGAGTACATAAGTCCTGTGGGGTGGTTGTGGACGCCCACGCAAGTCGTAGGCGAGCAACAGATGAAGTCCATTATACTCACGGATTGCTAGCTTTTAGATAGGGTTGCCAACGTTAGGTATCTTAAGCACTTGTGTTATGGGTATCAGAACAACGAAGGTACCACAAATTTACTTGAATGGAAATACAAACACCCGGACACGGAACAAAGTCACTAGTTCACTACCAATTGACCCACCGGACCAGTAAAGAAACAACCCAATACATTCCACTCTGGGCTATACAACGGTACCTAAGCCAAAGCTTGTACTACGGGTACTAGGTAAGGACTTCTCTTTGGAAATACATATATCATAGCCAATACAAACAGACATCTTCATGCACATAAATGTTTGCTCTGTGCGGTTACCAAACCCTACATGATGCTACATATCGCTACAGCTATCGACGTAGACATTTTAAAAAAAAGTTTTTTTTTAATTGCGTGTTTTTTCTTCGTAAAGTTTTGGTAGCCCTACTAATTCATATCCATGCAGTTGACAAGTGCTTTGTGAAAAATGTAAAAGGTCAAGACTGACGGTATCATGGTATCAGCGTGCGATGGAAACCCTTTTGTGTACGGCAGATAAGACTTGTTGATCGTGGTCCGTATTGTCTGAGCATAATCGGTATTACTGCTAGAGGCAAGCAATGAAAACGTGGTTAATTTTGGAAATGAAGGAGAGAGAATTTGGTAACATGATTTTCCGGATAATTTTAGCATGTGTTCAAGTACTTAATCATTTGGCTTTTGGTTTAGTGGTTTGGCAGGTGCGACCTTACTTTTTTGATGTACCGGGGAAAATAACAAAACATAACATAACATAACCCAAGACATGCCGAAGCTTGTACTATGGGTACTAGACAACTGATAAACTTACTTAGATATTTTTTTTTGTAAATAAATACATATTATACATATAGAAAACACCCAGACCAATACAAACAGACATGTTCATGCACACAAATGTTTGTACTGTGCGGGAATCGAGCCCACGACCCTTGACTCAGAGGGCAGAGGTCACTACCAAATGAGCCACCGAGCCTGTCAAAATGGCAAATGCATTTGACTGGCTCGGTGTTCATGAACATGTCTGTTTGTATTGGTCTGGGTGTTTGCTATGTATAATATTATGTATTTATTTACAAAAAAAAAATATCTAAGTAAGTTTATCAGTTGTATAGTACCCATAGTACAAGCCTCGGCTTAGTTTGGGGCTAGGTGGCGCTGTGTGGCCCAGCGTGGCATGTCTTGAGTTATTTATTATTATTATTTGCGCATCGCCTGCCGCCTCGGTCGGTGCCCGCCCTCCCGTTTTGAGAGCGTGATTCCCACATACCCCGCCGTTCTCCCGAATCCTGAGGTGAGGGCGGCACCCTGGCTCAAGACGATTAGGAGATACGTAATACTCACTAATAGCCTGACCTCCGGGAAGTCCCTGGTCCGAGCCCAGTACCGCGGATCAAAAATTGTTGTGTTTTTAGACCAGATGGTCAGTATTGTCCGAGGCATTTACCTATTTATTACCCAACGGTTTTAACTTCAGCGTTTTATACCATCGTCTTACCAATTGCGCTACCGATGTTACATCACAATCTAGTACGAAATCCCAACTATTGGAATCGTATTCTATTAAAGTGATAAGTTTCCCCAAAGTTCATTTCCAACATCAACATCACGAAACTACTCGATGGAAATTTCTGTTTTAGTGTACCGAGTGTATTACGTTAGAATTTGCAGACTAAAACTGAGATATCAAACTTCGAACTTTATAATGAACTGGAGTTGGTATTCTACTTACATAACATGGACAGATAAGATGGAAGATGTTTACTACATATAATTGCGATGAGTCTAGGGAGTGAGAGTCAGGTATTTAGCTACACCTTCAATTGTGATGGTTATACCGCCACCAATTGCCAGAGCCTCGTTTGGGCAGCAGCGTCACTGGAGCAAGAAGCTACGCCCTGCGATCGCCAACCCGCCTGCCCACTGTGTCGATTATAGGTAAAACTTCCAGGTGTTTGCTTAAAGTGGCGAACAAATGAAAAGGCTTATGCCCAGCAGTTTTTATATATTGAAAGTAGTAGAGGTACTAGCAACTTCGTCCAATGCACTTTTGAAATAAACCTTTGATTCTCGGTGTAATCAACTCAAAAATGAACTTTTTTAATTTACTCAGAACTGAATGATCTGGGAGATTACCTGGTCATAGTCATCATCTGGTCATAAATGAAGAGAAGACTTTAGTTTAAAATTGTGTACATTGTCTGTAACATTTACTTCTTAACACCAATTTTACAATATGTAACTAGTTCATTTCTTCACAAAAACGGAATCAAGTCGCTGATAGGAAAAAGTTTATTTAACAACGGATTTTGCTTCATTTGGTAAGTAATACATCCTACGTCTACTTAAAAGCTTCCCTTCTTCATTCAATTCCTGTTGGCGCGGACCTTTCAGCTCATAAAATACAGACCTCTACTGACCCCAAAGTCGGGTAGCTCTACACCAAAACACGGGATCTTATCAGACCCACGAATTCCACGAACGACTTATTGGGCCGCAAAGCCGGGATTTCACACCGGTAGAATCGTGCGGAAAGTCCCTTGCAAAAGCCTAGATAACACTCATAGGCTGGGTACGTAATGTAAACTAAAAGTGATATACATAGTAAACTTTCTGGTACCAATGATTTATTTAGGATATCCAACAGTAATACTACAAGTATATATTAAAGGGAAACAAGTTTACTTGTTTACAAAGCCAATATCGCAATGTACATACATATTATAAACGTGACAATGATAAACATTGACGAACAAGTGTACTTACAGTATTTATAATCGGAAATCAGGGTTTAAAGAATAGTTTATCTATGTAGACATATTTAGTGTAATAAAATCGATTAGGAATATTACAGCTGATACCGTGGATCAAGTAAGAGATTAAAAGCTATAAATAATTATCAAATATCATTTTAAATCTGAAAACAAAAACAAAACACAAATTCAGTATTTCGTCAAACGAATGTACTTAAAATTGGCAAATTGCGGAATTTCCATCTCGGTAAAAACAGAATATTATGAACCTAGCAATTTATTTCCAGACGATGTCAACGTCATAGAAATCCGGTGGCCTTTTTATAAATCCCGCCGTCACACGTGACATGACGCACTTCGTTTAAAAAAACTGCAAAAAGTTTAAAATAACCGGCGATGATAAATTGTTATGGTACAAAAGCAGCCTCTTATTTTAATCTTTCGGCACTTGAGTGCTCTAAAAATATACAACGTGCATCATAATCATAACAAATCGTTTTGAATATTAAGATATAATCTCATTCTAAGTAGCTCGTGACAAATTGCCGTTTTAAAGAAATCGAAATTTGAATTTAAATGGATCAAGAAAAAAACGAAACGTGGGTGAAAGACAGCACTTTTTGGATGAAAGCGAAATCACTTTTGGTTTCATCAAGTACAAGTCGTAAATAGTGTCAACTTCTTTTCAACGACCATAGGCAATGAAAATTTTGCGTGAATTAGTACAAATCACAAGAGAAATCGTACGCTTAATAACAGTTTTTCCTAATGGAAGCGGATAAATTGCTTCTCGAATTGAAGAATTGGAAAAGGTAAGTTAAGATGTTAATAAAACTACCTCTAAAAAAGTGTTGACGAAGAAAAACTGAATAAAAAAGGACCACCTGAAGTGGCTCTCACAGACCGAGACGAATCTACCATTATAATAGATGGAGACGAATGAACAAGCGCAGCATCCGTTTGGAACAACACCGGAGGTTTTTTGGTGACTTCCGCACTATTTGTTGTCGATTCACTGTCGTTGTAATTTGTTTTGGTCGTATTATACCAAACCTTTTTAATGGCGTTTGTACGAACTGTATCAAAATAAAACAACGAGTAAATAAGTTTAGCTTTTCGTATCATAATGTTGTACCATAATTTCCTTGTTGATTGAAATTAAAATTTAAATAGCAGATTTTAGCAGATTAACACAAAGTTTAATCTGCTAAAATGTGGTTGACATTCGCTTTCAAACTCCAAAGATTACAAAACAAAAGCTAGAATCAGGTCTAGCAAAAAATTCTCACAACTTTCTTTCGCAATTTTTGTAACCTAACAATTCATTTTATGCGTTTCAGGGAAACTTTGTCAAACAGACTTTTAATGACAATTGCACTTCACTTGAAGAGTAAGAATATGAATATACACGAGTGTCTGCTAGAAATAATAACAGCATTGCGTGTCTAGATACAAGATTCTGAGCAAATACTGATTAACTAATTATAATACACTTAAGTGTTCAAGGTGGTTGCAAAGGTCACGATTTGAAATAAGATGATCGAAGTTGCAAAACTATTAATGATAAATAAATAAGTAATGTGTTGAAGCAAGGTCTTTACATACTTCACATGGCCCCGGCGATAATTTTTACGACATGCATTCATGCATAAAATAGTTACAAAACATTAAAATGACCTGAATATTTCTAGAATGATTCTTGTTAATCTATCCATGTCAACGCTCATTGCGAGATGTATCCAAACATTTATGTACACAAGAAGATAAAATATGTGCCAAAGATAAAGTCGTGAGAAAAGATAAAAAATAAACGAAATTATGACATTTCCTATATGTACCATAACGTAAATAGATGTATCGATAAATTTAACAACCACTTGTTACGATGCTTGATTGGAAACAAGCGTACAACAAACCATTTATTATTCATACTCTCAACTGAATAACAGTTGATCATATTTTAAGTTCAGACACGTATGCTTTTCTTTGTTTTCGAAACAGCTGACAATTACGTTCCGTCGTCGGCTTCCGTCAATTTCATCCACCCACAACAGTCTGTCAGCTCGAAGGTAATTTAGCATCGGTTAGGCATTATGTCTTCCTACTCAAATCTGAATGTTAGAAATGACTCACATAATCGAGTCCAATAAAGTTCTATGTTTTGTTAAATAAGCGGTACAGTTGCTTTGATTACAGTACTAAAGAAGGAGGATGTCAATCAAAAGAACCAAACATCTAGAACGACCTTCAGCTGATAGCTGGTAATTATAAACTTAAATTACAATAATGCAAACCAATATAAAAAGGAGTCGACACGCGTGACGATCTCAGCGATATACAAACAGTCGACGATCATCCAGTTTTTGCACAAACACTGTATCAACCTTGGTCGGGTCCAAGATGTTTAATCACAAAATATTTGTTTATGCACTGTAGACACTTCGAACACTTAGATTGTGACGTAAACGTTTACGTATCGACGAACTGTTTATCGAACGCGGGCGAAGGAGGAAAGACGCGTGCGGGCACAGCGGACGGCCCTGGGCGACTGGCGAGCGCATGCGCACCATTCAGCGCGGCGCGTCGCTTCAACGAAAGCGACACTCCTGCGCAGGTACACCGCCTACAATTCGGACAAAACCGCTGCACGACAAGTGTAAAGCGCTGTTTACGCTTGATTACCGTCTTGAAGAAATGCTTTCTACGTGATGGTCAGTTTCTTACAGCTAACAACTTGAACAAATTTATTATGGAGGAAAAGTAGTTAATGTGTCTATCAGATGGTGATAGACGGCGGATAGAACTCGTAATTGCCGAGACGATATGGCTCGAATGTGAAATTTCTACTACAATCTTATGGAATGATCGCGATTGTGCTATTAAAGCGGGTTTCTAATATTTTTCAAACGTAAATTCTCAATTAAAGACAAACCATAATCAGGAAAATCTGCCACCAAAACTCCTCAATTAAAAATTTGAATTCAATATTAATAGTACTGTTCAAATTAGCTTGTTAAGCAAATTAATTAAAAGGAAATTTCCATACATAAAGTTCCGATACTTAACTAAATTAATATCAAGATACCTGTCAAGTTCATACATATTTCCTCCCACGCCAGCCATCTGTCGTTCCCTTTCTAAATCTGAAGCCACATCGGAACTTGGCCATATGTCGATTATTATTAAGGGTTCAATACAGGATATCTTTTAACTATAGTCATTTTGTATTTTTTAAACTCTGTGTATAACTTTGTTTACTGAAAATTTTATAGCAAATTCTGGACAGACGGATACATAGCACCATTCCCTTTCTTGTTATATTACCTAATTAAAGTTTCACTTGAATGTCCAAGGCAAAGATGCCATTAACCATCAAACTATCTAACTAACATCATTATCTCCTTCATAATTATCACCGTATTTTAGTCTACAGCTGGACATAGGCCACCCCAATAGCCCCAAATTTGATCGATCTTGGGCTTTGTATCACTTGCCAGCCAACCTGCGCAAATGGTCACTCCACCTAACCTGAGGGCGTCCTACACTACGTCTGCCAAGAACTCCTTTACATTCATATAAACAAAGTTATCAGTGTTACACAAAACGGTGTCCACTCAGTGAATCTATGATACCTCGACTGATCGTTCATAGACATGAGGTCAGCGGTAGGCAGCGACAACATCAACATACAGGTAATCTGTATCACTACTAGTAGGCCTATGTGAAATCTATAAACCATGTTGCCGCAATGTGGGCCGTGTCTAAGCCCGCATCTAATAGCTATACGCAATACTCTATATCACTAATTTGGAAATAGTTTAGTGAAGTATTGATGGCGAAACCATGCCTCTCAACATGGTACGAGTACATCAGTTGGGCACTGCGTACGCAAATATTAGGAGCAGTGTTAGTTAACTCATTACGTAAGATAACCTTGGCTTCTTCGCGGGATATCGTGGGTTCATTTGACGATATTTGAAGAAGTTGGTGGGTTTACAACATATGATGAGGAAAACATCGTTCGGATACGTGGAAATTCTGGTAATTTTGGATATGGTCATCGCATAATCCGAACTGCTGTGTCTTTGATGCAAACCAAATTGCTGCGATGATCGTGTGTACGTAAACGCAATGATTATGTTAATGTAAGATTTTACTTAATGCCCTTAATTCAAAAACCTGATCAAAGATAAGTGGGATCTGTGCAACCATTAAAAAGATCCCTTTTTGGCAAATTTCTTATATTTTTTTCGCCTTACTTAACTTGATGAAAGTCAACAAGTATAAATTTCCAATATCTGCAGCCAACCCCAAGTTGTGTGCGTAAACATCACAGCATTTGAAAATGAAGGCGGAATGAAATGACTAGGAACAGTTGAATGCAGATTAAAGAATATGAAAAAGCCAAGGAAACACTCAATATGGAAGCGAATTTCTACAAAGCCACGCTATTTTTCAACCAGCTTACAACAAATAGTAGTACGTCACGAAGAACAAACAGACAGAAACACTTGCGGCGTGGTAACAATAGGAGTCGCTCAAGGTGCTCTGCTCGGACCGAAGGTCAATGGCATCGGTACAAATGATGATATTAGAGATCTGCTTATGGAAGCATTGTTGTCTAATGTCACTGGTGACGTAACGTAATCTTATGGGACGATTCGCGAATTGGGAAATTCCGTTGAGGTAAACGAAGCGCTTCTAGAAGATTTTGTTGGAGGACAACGTTTTTTGTCACGTGAATGAAAAAGAGATGATTAATTAGCGAGACGGAACATTATAGATTGAAGTTAAGTATATAATTTAGAAAAAGGTACATAACGAGGTATGAACCAGGATGGCTATTTTAACCTAGGTGGGTTAGATAAAAAGCCGTGGAAATATTTTGTCAAATAGCTCATTCAAATTAATATCTCCATAATATGAAATCTAACTTTTGTGTCAACAATAAGTCCATTTCAATAAAATTATCTCGAATATTACATTATAAACTATCTACCCGTTTATCAATATTTAATTCTGCCTAATTTTAATCATACATGTCGACAAATACCTATCAATATTACAAATAGTAACATTTTTTAAGTTACAAGTGTGATACATACCGACACACTTAAAATAAAGACACATGAAATAAAGAATATTGGGCGGTAAAAATGATAAACCTTTATGAAATATTACCAGCCATTTCATTTACGACTGTAATAAAGAAGGCATTATACCTACAAATTGTAGTCTCAGTACAAAGAACGATGTAAATACAACTAGTGTTCTATGAAAATAAATAGAAAAAGTCTGTTAAAAGCGTAAATGTATGTGTAGTTATAATGACATTAGTGTACATAGGGATAACATAAATATAAATTCGCATTACATACAAATTTCTGATCACAAAGCATATTATGCTATTAAGGTACGCTTAACTTATACGCTTGTCAATGTAGCCAGATCATACGTGGGAACTTCACTACCGGTGATATCATATCAATCATGATCAGTTATATCATTTTTGGTTTTATTTTGTTTCGGATACAAATACTATAATAGTAACAATACATTATCAATACAAGTTGTATCATGTGAGAATGTGAATATTGTTTCGTTCGCCTAAACATTTATTGCACACCTAAGTCTTTATCTACCAGTAAAAATATACTCGTATATCAATGCAATTTGTTGCTCGACTTATTACAACGACAACTTATTTCATGCTCCAAATTCGAAATCATTGTTAACTTCTTTATGAAACAAGTTGCCGAGAACGAGCTTTACGATTCGACTCAAGGACACTCCAGTAATGGAAATTCAAATATTGTACTGCACAGAATTAAATTGTCATTATGACCGAAACCGATGGTTTTATTAGAACAAGCTTACAATCGATGAATGCGAAGTGGCATTTACACTGTACGTTTTGCATAAACAGTTATATTTTAATTAAACTTTCATTTTCGATGACATTTGTAAATGGTTCACTAATAGGGAATGCCTATGCAGCGTAAAGTCCGCCTTTTGTACACTATTTTTATGTGGAATAAAGATTGAATAAATAAAGATTGAAAAAATAAAATTAAGTAAATCTAAAGTAGTTCACTTCATCATCAGGTTATCGTACGATTGTTGATGATGATGATGATGTTCTACGATTTTTTGTAGACACCTGAGAAGAAACATATAGCAAGTATAGTACATATTAAACAAACATCATTTCTTTGGACTTTAGGCCAATTTCAGAACCTTTTTTTTTTTATAGTGGCTCGACATAATGGCTTCCCTACACCTGATGGAAAGCAAAAGAGAAGCCCAAGTCGCTGTGACAACTGGCAAGTAGCTAGTTAGTTAACTGTCAGTTGCCACTGCCATGCCGGCCCAACCCTAACCCCCCCACGAGCTCCGGAGACCCTACTCACCAGCAGAAACACGACCCGGAGGTCATTTGGCTGCGGTATTCTATAGGGTGGAGGTCCTTCCCCGGACGGGCAGCTCAATACGAGCGAAGATTCGCTATGCCCTACCTCTCTTCAACATTCCTTCAGCATCTATAACGTCATCTGTCTTGCTTAGTAATTTAAACCGCGTTGGATAAAAAGTCCCAAAACAAAACATTTAAAAATGTTTGGTAAAGCTGCATTCTGGGCGGAAGCCAAACTAGCAAGAATGCACAAAATGCAAGCAAATAAAGCAGCTACGAGATACCAACACGAATTGTCTATTTTTTCGAAATATTTGTACTATTTCGATCTCGTGGCCGGCCAATGCTTTTTCAGAGGCATCAAAGACATTCCTAGTATATTATTAGACAAGAATAAGGCGATCGATGAGCTGTTCTAACAAAGAGTTAGGTAATGTCGGAACTTGGAGAAATGTATGAAATAACTAAATTCTATTCAAACACTATAGAATACCGCAGCCAAATGACCTCCGGGTCGTGTTTCTGTCGGTGAGTAGGATCTCCGGAGCTCGTGGGGTGAGTGCTACATGGGCAGTCAGGGTCCGGCATGGCGGTGGCAACTGACAGGTGACTGACTAGTTACTTGTCCGTTGTCTGTCACATTCAATGATTGGGCCTGCATTCCTGCTGCGACACTGATCTTTTTAGGGTGCCGTAGTCAAATGGCAAAAACGGGACCCTTATAGATTCGTCATGTCTGTCTGTCTGTTTGCTGTCCGTCCGTCCGTCCGTATGTCACAGCCAGTTTTTTTTATGCAAAAGGCGGCAGACGAGCCAATGTGATGTCTGATGGTAAGCAGTCGACACCCGCAACTCATATCGAGTGATCTGCCTCATAGTTATAATGGACAGTCGACACATGCAAATCCGGCTAGCGGTAGATCAGGCGGCGAACGTTGCAGCGCCCGCGCAAGGCCGCCCACAACCGGTCCGGTGACTGACTGCGATCAGCCTGTATCACTGCTAAATAGCCATATGGACTGCCTTAGAGAATTGCCTCACAAGAGCGGCCGTAAGATCGAAGCATGATCGGTACATGGAATCAAGGGCTTTGAAGCCATCGCCTCACAAGAACGGGCGTAGGGTCGAAGCATGATCGGTACATGAAATCAAGGGTTTTGAAGAAATCGACTCACAAGAACGGGCGTAGGGTCGAAGCATGATCGGTACATGAAATCAAGGGTTTTGAAGAAATCGACTCACAAGAACGGGCGTAGGGTCGAAGCATGATCGGTACATGGAATCAAGGGTTTTGAAGTAATTGCCTCACAAGAGCGGGCGTAAGATCGAAGCATGATCGGTACATGGAATCAAGGGTTTTGAAGTAATTGCCTCACAAGAGCGGGCGTAAGATCGAAGCATGATCGGTACATGGAATCAAGGGTTTTGAAGTAATTGCCTCACAAGAGCGGGCGTAAGATCGAAGCATGATCGGTACATGGAATCAAGGGTTTTGAAGTAATTTCTTCACAAGAACAGGCGTAAGGTCGAAGCATGATCGGTAGATGGAATCAAGGGTTTTGAAGCCATTGCTTCACAAGAAGGGGCGTAAGGTCGAAGCATGATCGGTGCATGGAATCAAGGGTTTTGAAGTAATTGCCTCACAAGAGCGGGCGTAAGATCGAAGCATGATCGGTACATGGAATCAAGGGTTTTGAAGTAATTGCCTCACAAGAGCGGGCGTAAGATCGAAGCATGATCGGTACATGGAATCAAGGGTTTTGAAGAAATTGCCTCACAAGAGCGGGCGTAAGATCGAAGCATGATCGGTACATGGAATCAAGGGTTTTGAAGCCATTGCTTCACAAGAAGGGGCGTAAGGTCGAAGCATGATCGGTACATGGAATCAAGGGTTTTGAAGCCATTGCTTCACAAGAAGGGGCGTAAGGTCGAAGCATGATCGGTGCATGGAATCAAGGGTTTTGAAGTAATTGCCTCACAAGAGCGGGCGTAAGATCGAAGCATGATCGGTACATGGAATCAAGGGTTTTGAAGTAATTGCCTCACAAGAGCGGGCGTAAGATCGAAGCATGATCGGTACATGGAATCAAGGGTTTTGAAGAAATTGCCTCACAAGAGCGGGCGTAAGATCGAAGCATGATCGGTACATGGAATCAAGGGTTTTGAAGTAATTGCCTCACAAGAGCGGGCGTAAGATCGAAGCATGATCGGTACATGGAATCAAGGGTTTTGAAGTAATTGCCTCACAAGAGCGGGCGTAAGATCGAAGCATGATCGGTACATGGAATCAAGGGTTTTGAAGAAATTGCCTCACAAGAGCGGGCGTAAGATCGAAGCATGATCGGTACATGGAATCAAGGGTTTTGAAGTAATTGCCTCACAAGAGCGGGCGTAAGATCGAAGCATGATCGGTACATGGAATCAAGGGTTTTGAAGTAATTGCCTCACAAGAACGGGCGTAGGGTCGAAGCATGATCGGTACATGGAATCGAGGGTTTTGTAGAAATTGCCTTAACCTATACTTGTAGGTATATTACGTCTTGACAAAAATAGGGGTTACACGTTTGGCTGACGATTGCTGTACCCTCGACAAAGCACTCCGTCACTCTGGTCGCGTCTCGGAACCAGTCGGTTAGTAAGACCTATGTTGCAGCAGCTAAGGCTTTATTTTCGCTTTCTATACGGCAAAGGAAGGTCACTCACTATGCTATTATGAAAAAACTATATACCTAAAAATATTATAAGGATCACATAGAACATATATACTGAGACGTCTCCAGTCATCATCTTTGTACTCATAAAGCTTTAGTTCAAGACCAGCAGGCCTACTCTTGAAACCAATCCCAATCTCAATCCTATCCCAATCTAGTGCAGTTTCAATTCCAATCTTAAAAATATTGGTACTCTTGAACCAAATAGGATTGGGATCGCAATCGTGTGCAGGATCGAGTACAGATAATATACAGAGAATGAATGAACTATGACTTGGGGTGATCATAATGTAACAAAATGTAAACTACCAAATACAGGAATATTTAAATATACGTTAATTTATCATTAAATGTTACTTAATTTGTTTATTATTACAAAGGTAAATATTTTAAGCATTTACAATTAATGTATGTCGATTAAAAGCGTATTTTACGTAAAATAATGAAGGAAGACTGATGAATATGTCATTGCCTTGCCCGCCATATTGGATTTAAAAAAAACAACGCGTCGACTTGTCACTCTTGTCAGTTCCAATTAAACAAATTTTTATGAACACTTCGCTACAAAAAGCTAAAGTATTCTATGTGGCTAGTTTTTGTTGATACAATGCAAGTATTAAGCCCTTATTAGTCACTCCGTAGACGGAACTCTTCTTGTGCACCGTATTTGGAATATTTTAAGTCAAGACACAAATAATTCAACACAGGTATGAAAGTTCTATTTATTGTATTTGATAGAAATATTGCGTTGTTTATTTCTTTTATACAAATAATGTGTAATTTCAACAGAATATAATGAGCAGCAGACCGTTCTACCAACAGTTAGAGATCCTGACGGATTTCTTGTCGCAAAGCCCGGGAATAGCCAAGGGTCTCTTGCGCACCGCTCATGCGAAACAAGAGACCAAAATAAAGTGGAACGAAATATCCTTAAATGCGACGACGCGCAGAAAGACGGAAAAGGCTGGGCAAAGGTATGTACTATCTGTATAAGTTTAATTACTCTGGTTTTATAGTTTTGAAATTATGGTTTAGAGCCTGTGAGAGGCAAGGCATTCCTTTTATTTAAAATACCTATTTTTGTTTCTACAAAAGTCTAATTGAGACACAAAAAGCATTTTTTTAAATATGTACTACTTTATTTTTTCAGATAAGAAACCGAATCATAGTCCGGTTTTAGACACCAACACGCCTCGTCCTGCAATTAGGGAAAGTTGCAGGATCCGCTCATCTCACACACAATCTAGGACTAGGCTGGATCAACAGAGTGAAATATTTTTTGCCATAGAGAGGCAGAGAGTTGAAGCAGAATCAAATACTGCTAGGGCTCTTTCTGATACTGTGAATAGTCTAACAGCCTTCGCATCATCGTTGGATTCTGTTGGAACTGCTATCAGAGAGGGCAGTGAACGAATAGGAAATGCATTAAATAACATAGCAAATGCCCTAAATAAAATTGCAGAATAATAATGTTAAATTATGTACGAAATATATTTACTTTGTAAGTTTAAATGTTATATTTTAATTGTCTTACATGTAATGTGTAAATTAAGCTTGTGTGTTTAGAAAGAGTAATCTTAATTAATATACAAGTAATATCAAGTCAATAATTGTTTTAATTTATGTATGATCATAAATGCCTATCCTTTATATGATAGGTATAAGGCTACCTATCATAATATTAGAGCTTATGTTTTGGCTCAAGTTACTAATATTAAAAATAGGCATTTTTATAGGGTCTATAGTGTATTAACAAAGGAAAGAAATAAGTGACATAAAAGTTTAAATATTTATTAATATATTCACTGCCTATATCTTGCCGCCCACAATTCCTGTACTAATTCTGCTTCAGTGCCTCGCCGAAGCTCATCAGTAACACCTCGGATATCTAATAGATCTTGGATTTGTCCTATGGGTGGCACAATTTCATCAAAATCACCCTGACTTAGTTGTGGCTGGTTACAAATGTAATGTAAGACACAGTAGGCTTTAATAATTTTAGCAGCTTTGTCAGGATGATTCATTATGAATTAGGTTGACAAGTTCTTTAAAACTCTGTAATTTTGTCGAAATTCATCGTCACCCATAGCAAACGCGTTATCGGCATATCGCTCCATTCTTCTTAAATTCCGCCTTTGTCGTACATCAAATGAATGCGCATTACTCAAAGTATTACAAATAAGAGCGATACGTGCCATTATTTATATTCAAAACTAGTAAAATCAAACACAAACACCAAATTCGATCCCGAAAAAGTAAGATTTGTGCGACTGTATTTGTTCGATCATAAACACGAATCTAAACTCGATACGTCAATGTCAAAATCCCGTCAAGGGTGCCGAAAAAGTGCATTGCTCGATCTCATTTAGTTCCATAAAATTCCACCAGATTTGATTCCAATCGTGCGCTAGTGTGGCATTCAAGAGTGCCAAAAGGACAATATTTCAATTCCAATCTCCAATCCCAATGTTATCGAGCGTCGAGAGTAAGCACCCAGGTGTTGGTGTAAACTGTTCGGTTACCTCTACTCCAATCCGGTATTATGATCTATGTGACTAGTTAATAGTTAACAATTACTCCCATATTGCAAGATCGCAGACCTTTATCAATCGATTTGATACAAAATTCTTGAATCAATTAAAGGTTGCATTAATTTGTATTTAAAGTATTGCTTAAACGTCAATGGAGGGTAAAATATCTTTAATCTATTTAGTAACGTAAAGATAAAAACAAAGATAATTCAAACAGCTGTTTCTGTAGGCATTACCGGTCCACCTTGGTTTATGAATCAGAAGGCGATGTGGGAGATATCAACTGGTTTTATACCAAAACTTATCAAGTACAAAGAAAACATAAATATGGCTATCCATATCTATCAATGAACGCAGAAAATTTGAAAATTTCGATACTTTTTTTATAGTGGCTCGACATAATGGCTTCCCTACGCCTGATGGAAAGCGAAAGAGAGGCCCAAGTCGCTGTGACAACTGGCAAGTAACTGGTCAGTTACCTGTCAGTTGCCACTACCATGCCGGCCCAACCCTAACCCCCCACGAGCTCCGGACACCCTACTCACCAGCAGAAACACGACCCGAAGGTCATTTGGCTGCGGTATTTTATAGGCTGGAGGTCCTTCCCCGAACGGGCAGCTCAATTCAAGCGAAGATTCGCTATGCCCTACCTCTCTTAAATAATTTATTAGAAGTTGCTAGCAATTTTCAAATTTAATAACCCAAGACATGTCACGTTGCGTCACACAGCGTTATCCCGTCCCATCTAAGCCGAAGTTTGTGCTATGGGTAATCTAATAGATAACTGATAAACTTATTTATTTTATTTTTTATGCAAGAGGCGGCAAACGAGCAAATGTGAAGCCTGATGGTATGCTTGCTATGCATTTATTTAAAAAAAATAAACACCCAGACCAATACAACACCTGTTGTGTGTGTTCATGCACACAAAATGTTTGTATTGAGCAGGGATCGAATTCGCGACCACTGTGTCAGCAGCATTCACGACGCGAGAATTGAGCCGCTCGTCCGGGGAAGGACCTTCACCCTATAGAATACCGCAGCCAAATGATCTCCGGGTCGTGTTTCTGCTGGTGAGTAGGGTTTCCGGAGCTCGTCGGGGGTCAGGGTTGGGCCGACATGGCAGTGGCAACTGACAGATAACTGACCAGTTACTAGCCAATTTTCACAGCGACTGGGCTTCTCTTTCGCTTTCCATCAGGCGTAGGGAAGACATTATGTCGAGCTACTTTAAAAAAATATCTTAGTAATAATAAACAAAAACGTTCCGAAGACTTAACGAGTCGCAACTTATTATGTTAACAAAATAGGCAACTTAACATACTCATAAAAGGTACTTGATGAAACTTGGATGTCAAGTAAAAGTTAGTTAAAGGCTATGTTACTTACAATAAAACTGGATATAGATGTATTACCTGAAAATATACAAAACATCGTTAATAATGTAACTGTAGGTACTAAAATTATTTGAGGATTGACTTAGGAAAGGAACATGGTACAAGGGGTAAAACAATTCCCAAAATTCTACTTAAAGATTCTTTACAAATTGGTCATTTCGCTTTCGATACCTAGCCTACTCAAGAACTCGTGTCTCCTTCCTTCAAAAAGCGAGCCTACAAATTTCTCAAGGACCGGCAACACACCAGTGACTCCCCTGGTGTTGCAATGTCTATGGGCTGAACTGATCACTTTTTTTTTATAGTGGCTCGACATAATGGCTTTCCTACGCCTGATGGAAAGCGAAACAGAAGCCCAAGTCGCTGTGACAACGGACAAGTAACTAGTCAGTTACCTGTCAGTTGCCACTGCCGGCCCAACCTTAAGCCCCCACGAGCTCCGGAAACCCTACTAACCGACAGAAACACGACCCGGCGGTCATTTGGCTGCGGTATTCTATAGGGTGGAGGTCCTTCCCCGGACGGGCGGCTCAATTCGAGCGAAGATTCGTTATGATCTACCTCTCTTAAAAGGTGTTCACTTACCATCAGGTGACCTTCAGGCCCGTTTGCGCCCTCTGTCATAAAAAAACTATTGATTGCGTTTCACGAGAAGAGATGGCCGGGCTCAAACCGGGTAACTATAGCAGTGGGTCGGCCCAAGTGGGCTGGCGCCGGCGCCGGGCCGGCCTTGCCATGCGCGCGCGCATTCCTTATGCGATATCGGTTTCTGGTCGATCGCGTCGGCTGTATGCCGTTAATTGGTGCTTATTATAGATTTTGTATTTCTTAAGTAGGCAGTACGTAAGACACGACCCAAACCTTTGTACAACTACACATAAACAATGCCTTTTTTATAGTATCTCGACATAATAACTTTCCTACGCCTGGTGGAAAGCGGAAGAGAAGCCAAAGTCGCTGTAACAACGGGCAAGTAACTTATCAGTTATCTGTCAGTTGCCACCGCCATGCGCAACCCAACCCCCACGAGCTCCGGAGACCCTACTTACCGGCAGAAACACGACTCGGAGGTCATTTGGCTGCGGTATTCTATAGGGAGGAGGGCACGTCCCCCCGGACAGGCAGGTCAATTCGAGAATTCGAGCAAAGATTCGCTATGCCCTACCTCTCTTAATGTCTTGAATGTTTTAATATCTTATGCAAAACTTCTATCAGTATAACATTAAGTCTCAAAGAGTAATGACTAGTATGAACGTAAATTAAACCTAATCAAATTGAAACAGAGTTAAAAATCAATTAAGCTATTCGACTGACATAACCCTATAATGGCTTAAACAATCAGACCAGCCCATGAAATTACACAGTATACGCTTCGTAACACCTACGTTCAAACTGTAATGAAACTCGAGTTTACACCCACATCGCTTGACCACTGGCACAGTAAATGGGAAGAACAGCAAAATAGTATTATTAGTAACTAGCTGTGCCCGCGACTTCGTCCGCGTCGAATAGAGTTTCTCATCCCTTATTTTATCTAAGGGTAGAATTGATCAAAATCCTTTCTTAGCGGATACCTATGTCGTAACACCTACCTGCATGCTAAATTTCAGCCCGATCCGTCCAGTGGTTTGGGCTGTGCGTTGATAGATCACTATGTCAGTCAGTCAGTCAGCTTTGAATTAAAAGATAGGTAGGTATTATATTTTTATTCTCATCTGAGAACCAACAATCATCATCATCATTAGCCTGTTAGTCCACTGCTGGACATAGGCCTCTCCAATGATAATCGGATTTGCTTTAGTCACCACGCTTGGCAGGCGGTTTGGTGACCGCAGTAGGTTTTATTCATACTCAGGTAAACGCTGCTGCCTGTTTTCTGATATTTCCGTAGTCTTCTTCTACGACACTTACAGGATGAGATAGCCAGAGTACTCTTATTCCAGAAATTCCCTTAGATGATTTCTGGACAAAATGTCCAAAAATCCCCTGCGCAGGTGATCATCTACGGGGATTTCTGGAATAAGCCCTATTCTAAAACCGGAAAGCACACGATTTGGCACGTCACTTCGTTCGTGGTAATCACAAGAAATCTATAAAATATTATTTATTTGAGTATCAAGTTTGTTATTTAACGCAGACAAGATTTAATGCAAAAAATTTAAGGCTAATGAATTGTAAAATAAAGTTACAAAGTATGATTGAAGTCTCATACTTTTACTGGCTCGGTGGCTCAATTGGTAGTGACCCCTGCCTTCTGAACCAAGGGTCGTGGGTTCGATTCCCACCCGGGACAAACATTCGTGTGATGAACACTTGTGTTTGTTCCGTGTCTGGGTGTTTATAATTGTATTTAAGTATTTATTTGTGGTACCTTCGTTGTTCTGATACCCATAACACAAGTGCTTAAGCTACTTACTTTGGGATCGGAGCAATGTATGTGATGTTGTCTGATATTTATTAAAAAAAAAATACTCGAAACTTCGAATACACTACGGAGTAGACCTTTGTATCATAATCTACAGGTTACATCACTGCCCTTCTACTTACTGTACCGCGGGTTTCATAAATCTCTCATGTGGGAGTTACCCTTCGACAGTGGCATTTAAAGTTACGGAACCCTTAACCAATTTAGGGGACAGTGTCCATGATATCATCAATTAGCATAAAGTTATAAAAAAGGCGACCTTTCGTTAGTGGACATTTGAAATAATACTACGCATTTGGCTATAAATTATGCAAATGCTTTGAAATGCAAGTGGAACTTCAAACAAATCTTTGTATGTATTATTAAACCTACATTATCATCATCATCATCAGTATGAAGAAGTCTGTTGTTGGACATATGCCTTCCCAACAATATTCATCATTTGGGGGGATTTGCCTTAGTCATCACGTATGGCAGGTGGGTTGGTGACCGCAGGGCGCAACTCCTAGCTTCAACGACGCTGCCTGTGGTATTTAGCTACGCTTTCAATCGTGATGGTTATACCACCACCAGTCGGTTAGTTGCCAGACCTGGTTTGCAGGATGCACCATGGGCAGGTGAGGGTTGGAGCGAAATGTCGATAGGTCGCTCTCTAACATCCCTTAGTCCCGTAATATACATTTACAAAGACAAGATTTATCAATTAAACCGCTTCATTACACCGCTACGCTGCAACCGTTCAAAGCTGACGTCACAACTTTAGCAGCAGACATTAATCAAGATCAGGAAATGCAGCCACTTACGTCATTAAGTGCAACTTGAAGTTACAGCAGTAAACGAAAAGTCTGTACTATTATTTTAATGATGCAAATAGATATGTCGCAGTCATCTGGTTGAATCTGCTATTCAATTGAATGACTAGCGCGTTCATTGAATGACGACATTTAATTGAATGCCTAAAGGACAACTCGTCAAGTTATTGAATGAAACGTTCAACGTCTTGACTGAACGTCATTTTAGCATAGTCGTTGAAAGCCGACTGTTTAATGTTTAGTTTTTAATTTTTCTTTAAAAGTATCCGGAGGCGGCGTATTAATAGGTAAATCCATGCTGTCACCCTATTTTATTACGTATAAGTCAGTTTAAAGTAAATCTAATCAAAAAATATCAACACTCAGGTGATCATGTTCGACGCCATATTAGTTTTAGTGACTACTAACGCCGCGCGGGAAAAAAATGAACTAAATTACAATCACTTGACTGCTTTTACGTCCGCTGTTTTCAAAGAGCTATGTTTCAATCCGCTACCTAGTTGGACGTTAAGTGACGCGTGTTTAGTCAACGTTCGGTCTAGTCATTCAATTGAATGTCGTCATTCAATGAACGCGCTAGCGATTCAATTGAATAGGAGATTCAACCAGATGACTGCGACAGATATATTATTATTGAATCATATACCTAGAAGGCCTTGTGCCTTAAACTTGCATTATGGTACATGATTTTAAACATAAGTTCAATCACTTTGCAGTGGACGATATTTTTTTCGAAATGACTACGATGATAGCCGAGGGGGCCTTGTTATCAACACCAGGCTGTTGAGGGAGCGGAAAGCTCCCAATCCTAACAGTTGCATTAAAAAAATAACCTAAAAGTATTCAACCTCTCAAGTTTTCCTCTCAAACCTCTCAAGTGTATCAAGTTTTCTCAGGGGAATACAGTATGGGGCGCTTCAAGTCTAAAATAAATAGGTTTTTAAAGGGTCGGCAAAGCGCATGCGATGCCCCTGGTGTTGCAGGCGTTCATGGGCTGCGGTGACCGCTTACCATCAGGCGGGCCGGCAGCCATTTTGTTAACCCTAGTAGTATAAAAAAAAAAACTTGAAGTGGTCTTACTGTCTGTGTTTGAGATGCTTTCGTAAATACCAAATTCAAAGGAATATCTTCACTACGAGTCAAACCTACGATCCCCGTCTCAAAAGGCAGTTTGACTACCAAATGAGCCGGCGCACATGACCTATATTAATAAGGGATGACTTTAGCTTTTGACTCAAGCACTAAGCATTCTGTAGCACTCAAGTTGACTAGAGCCAAGAGAGTACCTGTTAAGGATTTATTAGCTCGATTCATACCTAACGATCTAAAATGGATCGAGGATTTTACGATCTGTGGAAGATTTTGGTGGATGTAAGGGAGCGGCCTATCACCTTTTCGCTACAAGCCATCCTCACCTGCCCGTAGTGTTATGTTCTCGCCTGATGTTAAGCGATGTTACTGCCTACGACTGAGCGGACCACGAATAACACCATGATCGTTACGAATTGTCTTTCTTCAAACGTGGCCTAAAAGAGTTCTTCTCTTACCTTCTTCTTCTTGAGGTGCCATCTCCTACCGGAGGTCGGCTATCATTAGGGCCATTCTGACTTTTGACACAGCGGCACGGAACAAGGATCTCATATTTAGATTGAACCATGCCCGGAGATTCTTGAGCCATGAGGTACGTTTTATTCTTGGTGGTCGTTTACCCTGGATTTTGCCCTGCATTATGAGCTGGAGCAGATTGTACTTCTCATTTCGCATTACATGGCCAAAATAAAGTAATTTCCGCCTCTTAATGGTGTACAAACTTTCAGTTTCTTATCTAGGCAGCGGCTTAGCTGTATCGCTGGCAATGTAGAGTCTATGAGCGGCGGTAACCGTTTAACATCAGGCAGGCCACTTGCTCGTTTGCCATCAGTGATAAAAAACATGAAGCTGACATTTTTTTTACCGAAGCGCAGCGTATCGTCAAGTATGGACTCGGCTTGTGTAACACGAGTTTAATACTCGCTTTACAAAGTTGGCAAATAACAGAGAAAAGTTTAACACGAGATTCTTGAGTCTGCAGCTACGAGGTAAGTGATTGTCTGAGGTGAGAACGCGAAAAGGTAAAGGAGACGGAAAGTTCTTTGCTTAAATGACGGAATTGAAGCACTAGTAGTCGAGTACTTTGCCAAATTTAGTCTTAATAAAGTTTGTTTATGATTTTACCATTGTTTACGTGTTGAAGTCAGATGACTTAGTTTAGTTACTGAAGTCCCATTTTGGGAGGCGTGAGTCCCACACACCATGCCGCCTCCCCCCGGAGACGGCGTAAAGGTGCCTAATGCATTCACCTCTAAAAAAAAAAATTACCGAAGTTCTGATTTTCCGTATTCTCGAGGCAGACCTGAACATAAGATCCCGTTTTTTCGTGAACAAGAAACCTAAGAAGACCATGGTCTGCTGGATGTGACAGACGGACGGACAGACAGACAGCGAAGTCTTAGTAATAGGCTTCCGTTTTTTACTACTTGGATCATCATCATCATCATCAGCCTATTGCAGTCCACTGCTGGACATAGGCCTCTCCAGTTGTTCGCCACCTAGGGCAAACTTCTGGATGATATACCCATAATCGCCACGCTGGGCAGGCGGGTTGGCGATCGCAGGGCGTAGCTTCTTGCTCCGGTGACGCTGCTGCCCGTCCCGGTCTTTAGTATTTAGCTACGCCTTCAATTGTGATGGTTATACCGCCACCAGTCGGTTGCCAGCGCCTCGTTCGTTATTCGGCAGGATGCACCACGGGCAGGTGAGGTTGGCTTGGAGCGAAAAGATGATGGGTCGCTCCCTTACATCCCCCTTACTACTACTTGGATACGAAAGCCTAATAAACAGATGTATCACGGCCGGCACACTTCCCTACACTACAAACATGCGCAAGATCACAATAATAACGCACTCACGTTTAACACATGTACTGTTGGACAACGGTCCGCCAAGTCTAACTAGGTAAGCCGGTCAGTTTGATCGCCTTATTCCGATTTCTCCTTAGACTTAAGCTCGGTTGATGTTTAAATGACAGCATTATTATGGAATATGTTGGTTAAAGCGAGCAGGTTTTGTTTTTGTTCGTCTGCGGTTCGAATGATGGTAATAATAAAAACTTTATTGACCTAAATATAGTTGCAGACATTATAAGATTATAAGAAGTCTCTGATAGCCGAAGTAGGAAGATAATACACAATACCACAATTAGGTAAACACCTGTGTGTGTGTGTGAAAAATGTAGCGTATTTTTAAAAAAAAAAAATGTATCTAAGTAAGTTTATCAGTTGTCTAGTACCCATAGTACAAGCTTCGGCTTAGTTTGGGGCTAGGTGGCGCTGTGTGGCCTAGCGTGGCATGTCTTGGGATATTTATTTAAATGTCATAAATTATGTTTTTCCTGTATTCTAAACTCAATTAACAAACAACCCCTTGAATTTGGCTCGTACTTTATAACGCCTTATATAATTAAGCCCAAATTGACAGAATCGACGGCTAATTTGGTAGTGACCCCTGCCATCTGAACCTAGGGCCGTGGGTTCCATTCCCACCTGGGGCAAACAATCGTGTGATGAAAATTCGTGTTTGTTTCGTGTCGGGGTATTTGTATTTAAGTATTGTTTTGATACCCATAACACAAGTAGATGTAGATATGTGATGTTGTCTGATATTTATTTACTGTCAGGTACTATTAACTGGTAGCATTCTCGTCCCCCCGAGGAATGCACTCTGAATAACGTACCACGTTCATTGACGGTACGTCTATCAAATTACGATTCACTACGCGCTACCCGTTGCATTAATTCTTGCAACACTGACGTTACGTTCTACGCAGGATCGCGTCCACAATTTATGAGTAAGCTGTAACTATATTAAATGGTTCATAGAGGCGTCGAGGCCGAATAGGAATAGATTATTCTAAATTATATAGTGTAGCAATAGAAAGTTATATATGGACGAAGCACAAGTTGTGTGCCAGGATCGTGGCAATGACTTCAGTTGCCACCGTCGTACCAGAAGGATTATTTTGGCTGTACCCTGACTGATCCCGAAACCCGAAGTCTTTTTACGTGTGTTTCGCCGAGTGTACGATAGTCGTCAGCCAGGCGGATCAACACTACTTGAGATGCTGAAACCTCAAGGAGTCACTAAGTCCAATCTTACGACACCCATAGGAAGTGATGGGGCGGCGATTTGTTCCTTTTATCCTTTTATACACTTGTGTTTGTCCCGTGTCTGGGTGTTTATATTTGTATTTAAGTATTTATTTCTGGTACCTTCGTCGTTCTGATACCCATAACACAAGTGCTTAAGCTACTTACTTTGGGATTGGAGCAATGTATGTGATGTTGTCTATTATTTATTTATTTTTTATTTATTTATTTATCACCGCACGGGCAAATATCGACATTTAAAGGCATTTTTCTCAGACAATTTCCCCGTTTCCACCTGTTCTATAGAGGTTATATGTTAATATAGCCAGTACCAGTCTATCGACTCCTTGATGCAGTTTTACGCAACGTTTGAAGCCTGTCATTGCATCAGCGTTACGTCTGATCTAGATTCGACACTTGAAAGTGCAATATCAATACCAAGTGCGGACAAGATGTGAAATTTGAGACGAGAGTGTTGTATTTGCGAAACTAAATCGGTAGCCTGGCACAGGTAACTTTGCAAGCTATTGTCGAATATTGCATAATGTTTGAGAGATATAATAATAATTTGATTGGCTCGGTGGCTCAATTGGCAAATACCATTGAGGAGGTGTGTGAAAATTTTTGCATATTTTTATAAATGTTTTAATTTATTTTTTCCTGTATTTTAAACTCGATTGACAACAACTTATACTAAGTCCAGCCAAATTGAATGGCTCATTTAGTTGACCCTTGACTTCTGAATCCAGGGCCGTGGTTCGATTCCGAAACTCTCTGGGGCAAACAATCTTGTGATGAACATAATATATATTTATGTGTTTGTTCTGTGTTGGGGTGTTTGTATTTGTATTCAAGTACATATTTGTGGTACCTTCGTTGTTCTAATACCCATAACGCAAGACCGGCTTGAAGTTACCCTGAACTAGGGCATTAAGGCCTTCACTGTGTGTGGATAGGTCGCACACAAAGTTAGATTTCTTCACCATATCTTAGGATTTCTCGGCACGGTTCGTCCACTACAAAGATATTATGAGCACCACGGAACATGTAAAGAAACGAAAAAGAAAGAAATAAGAACAATTATTAGAACATTAATCACACCGAAACTATAATACGAGTATAATAAAAAAACAACTCAGTGTACGCAAGAGATGTTGCAATCGAAGACAAACTCATTTTATATCAAACGCCAATTCACCTCTTGCTGCTAACGGAAGCTTTCAGATTGCAACAAAATATCCAGCTAACAGCTAAACAGATTCGTTCCCGTTCGACAGGAGATCTAAAATTGCATTAGCTCGGCTCGAAAGTTCTTGGAGCGAATTTGCGCCGAGCTCAGACATAATAGCAGCCATTGAATAAATTGTGGAAGACTAGTTGGATTTTAGAGAACTTGGCGACTTTGCGAAATAGCCGACGGACACAATAATTGTTGCACAATACAGACTGCAAGGATTGGACGATGGTACATAATACAGGTTCTTTAAAATCACAGTCCAGATGCGACTTTTCCTATTTATATTTTTATAGTAGCTCGACATAATGTCTTCCCGGTTCCCTAAGAGAGGATTTGCATCAGCCAAGTTCCTTTTTTCTGCAACCTACTAATAAGTATTTGAGCAGTTTTATAAATAATTTCGAAAATAAACAAGAGAAAAGCAACAAGCGTCCGTCCCGGATTCTAACGTAAGTATATAATATGAATTATTTAATTAGACCAGGGTTGTACAAACATTGACCGCCCGCGGTGTTCCGGAGACACAAGGGAATCCTGAAGCAAAGTAACACACTTTGTGTTTAATGAGGGACGTTTCATAATAAACGTTAAAAAATTTAAGTAGGAAATGTGATTTGTACAGCTAATAAATAAGAAATTACCTACTGTGTATGTCCGTAATCTTCACAGGTAAAATTAATGTAATAAATAAATAACCAAAGACATGCCACATTGGGCCACACAGCGCCATCTAGTCCCAAACTAAGCCGAAGTTTGTACTATGGGTACGAGACAACTTATACAAGTTACTTAGATACTTTTTTTTGGTAAATAAATACACATATAGCAAACACCCCAGCCTAATAAAATGTTCATTCATCATGGACACAAAAACATTGCATACGAATGATTCTTTTGTAATGATAGTCATTTCCAAAACAACATTTGGTAGACATAATTTAGGTATTAAAGCTCGCCCGTCAAGACATTAATCGAAATTTTAAGTACAATAACGTTTCAAATAGAATTACATACGATTTTCATTGCCATATTTACATGTACAAGTAGAATACCACTTACATGCAACGTTATTAAATTTTCCTCTATATCATTTACCCAAAACGATAAGGAAAATGTATACACTTCTCATAAACATTCTTATCCCTGCAAACTCTTACCTTTTATAAGAACATCCACAATCGTCGATATCACAAAAAGTTCCGATCCTTTGCACCAAAAATTCGTCACTCCCTCTGTGGTAACCTTTAAATCTGCACCCACACCCATACACCTCACAAAACAACTTAGCCCCGCCCTTATACTCAAGTTTCATCGCCATTTATTTCCAACGCAAATGATATTCTGGCTTAAATGAAGATTCTTGCGTCGGATAGCGTACGAAAACACCAACTTATAATCCTGTTACGTATAATTTACGCTCAGTTTAACTCAGTATCAACGCAAATTGACACTGGTAAATGTGGGCGGATGTGGCACACGTAATACCATTATAGTTCTGGCGACTGGATAACTATTGTTAGAGATTTTGTTGGTAACTCTATTCGTTATAGAAGGTTGTCTGGTGAGAAGACTTGGAACAGGACGAAATTTTGAACTGGTTTCTATCTAAATACGAGTAAATGGATATAAGTGCTAGAGCGGACACCGCTTCCAGCCAGAAGCCAGATGGAGTGACGATTTGAGCAAGTTAAATAATAAATATATAAAATAATAAATATAAATATCGGAAAACATCACATACATTGCTTGGATCCCACAGTAAGTAAGTAGCTTAAACACTTGTGTTATGGGTATCAGAACAACGAAGGTATACCCACAATATACCCATAAAAATATACTTAAATACAAATATAAACACTCAGACACGGAACAAAAATAAATGTTTGTCCCGAATCGAAATATCCCGTGGGAATCGAATTCATGACTCTTGGTTCAGAAAGCAGGGGTCACTACCAATTGAGCCACCGAGCCAGTCAAGATACAACATTTATTCGTGTAACAAGATTACGCAATATTTATACATTACTACGTATGTTCACCTTTACCTCTTTGATTTTCCTTTCCCAATAAGGTATATTGGGCACTCGTCCGTAAATTATATGATCATTAAGAGGGATAAGCTTTCCGCCATCGCAAAAGGTTTTCCGTTTACCTGTTACTGAAAATGAGGAAAGCGCTGAACAAATCCGAAAAGGAAAGCGCTGAACAAATCAGAAACATCAGGTTCGAATCCCGGATCGAAGCGAAACTTGTCTTGACTTTTCTGTATATGTGGTACCTATTTGCTTATTATGGAAGAGTGCCAAAGTTGCTATAGACACAGACAAGTTAATTGTTTCCTGTTAGTTGCCTACTTTAATGTAAAAACATTCGACGCGCAATGTCAGTTACCTTAGTTCTTTGCCGGACAACATCGTATAAAAATAAAAGATAACTAATTAAAGTTTTAACTAAATACCCGTTTAAAGAAAATTATGTAAATTGAAGAACAATGGAAATATTTAAGACTCCGGTCCCTTCCAGTAAAAATTGTGGGCGTACCTACTTCAGGCTTAAAACAAAGGAGCGAAATAATAAAAACGGAGAAGAAATTTATCTCGGATGGAACCGTCTAATGAAATATACATTATTATGAGAACTGGTCTAGAAAATAGCTTATAAATTAACCTAGAATCCAGCGGAATAATGTAGTTACATGTTCAAATGTAATGTGAATCGTATTGTTTATAAAAACAATATAATTTGTTGGGACTAAGAATTATATTGTTGTTGATTTCTAGACAAATTCAATGCGGAAGACACTTTATGATCATCTTTTCGTTCTAAGCCCCTCTCACCTGCCAGTGGTGCATCTCACCTGCTGAATAACAAACGACCGATGGCGGTTTGACTTTAAGAAATTTGCATGTTAGTTAATGTATGTTAGCTGAATAGAGATAGAAATAAAATAAGCAACATCCTATATTGTACCCATTCTTGGCAAATAAAGACTTGGAAATTGTATAACCATTACGATTGAAAGCGTAGCTAAACACCACTGCCCGTGGTGCATCCTACCGAATAACAAACAAAGCTCTGGCAACCGACTGGTGGCGGTATAACCATCACGATTGAAGGCGCAGCTAAATACTACAGGCCGATGACAGGCAGCAGGGTCACCGGAGCGAGGAGACACGCGTTGCGATCGCCAACTATCCTAGCCAGCCTGCCAGCCAACCTCCACGCGTGTGTTCAAAGTGGCGAAAAACTGGAGAAGCTTATGTCCAGCAGTGGACTGCAATAGGCTGATGATGATGATGAGGAAGTACTAAAAATCAGCATCGCGGCGCTTGCGTCACGGCTGATACTGATTGGTTACCCTTTTGGTGCATTGCCCTATACGTTATTATATTAGACGTCCTCCAGACGTTGGCTAAAGTGGCGAACTCCTGGTCAACGATGATGTTGAACCTTTCATTCAACTTCAAACTTTCGTATTTATAGGGTGTTTCCCAATGCAATATCCTTCATCACATGAAAATCTCTTTCAACCACGTCAAATTGAATTCCGTAAAACTATAAGAGAGGAAGGGCATAGCGAATCTTCGCTTGAATTGCTCCACCCTATAGAATACCGCAGCCAAATGACCTCCGGGTCGTGTTTTTGCTGTGAGTAGGGTTTCCGGAGCTCGTGGGGGGTTAGGGTTGGCAGTGGCAACTGACAGGTAAGTTACTTGTCAGAAGCCCAAGTCGCTATGATAACTGTTGCCAGTTATCATAGCGACTTGGGCTTCTCTTTCGCTTTCCGGCGTCTTTATCAGGCGTAGGGAAGCCATTATGTCGAGTTACTATAAAAAAAAAAAAAAACTAGCACCCGCCTCTCGCCAGTCACTAACATTTACATTTAAAATGTTTAACTGCTCGTTAAATCGCTCAAAAGACGATTCTCATTTCAGCCGCTCACAGTCATTTCCCACGAGACCATTAGCAGAGGAATCGTAAATTTTTATTTGTTCCAAGCTCTGTATTACCGAATATCTTCACGTGTCGCACAGACTTTAATCTTTTACCGAATAAGATAAGTGAACCATAAATCTTGTTGAAGAAAAGAAACTACAGCAAAAGTTTATATAAAATGTTCAGTGAAGAAGCACTTTAAATATTGACTTATGAATTGGGGAGTATTTTTTAGTTTTGCTAAGAAATACTTTTATCATTTTTGTGTTTGGTCTGTCTCTACCTACTTGAACAAAGTTTGTAGACTAGAAATATTATACGCACATTATTTCAGAAACAGTTAAATAATGATTTGATCAACCATAAAATATGGATGTTTCAATGTAGACTTTGGTGATTAAAATAACCAATGTAAAATTGTTCGGAATTCAAAGCGCAACTTACCTTTTTAACCCTTCATGTCTTATGATGCAACGTGGAAGTAGGTACAATAACTATCACTTGCCTTATATATGGACCTCCACCGTATTTTTATTCAAAGGGCTAGTTAAATTGTCAATTACAAACGTCAGAAAAAAACATAAAACAATACTTCTTTCAAAAAGTAATTTTTCAGTACAACGTGTTCCCATTTCAACAGCCTTTAAAAGCATCCCTTATTACATACCTACTCAACAATCTAGATCCTCCGACGCGCTACGGTACGGAACTATCTCTCCTAAATCCGCTGCAAGTATTAACTTCTGTATGTTAACACTTTAATATTCAAATAGCACCTCTATATTATCCACACGTCCCGTGAAAGGGCCGCGTCCTTACAAAACCCGTGACCTAATTATCTTGTTGACCGTTAGACAAGGCTTTGCGAGGCGTAATATTATATGAAAGGTGTTCTTTTCACAGAAATGACGGGTGAGGGTAGAATGCTGATGATGTCGTTGGTATGTAACTTAGACCACACGCGTCTGTGAACCACAGAAATGGATTCTTTGGAAGATAGCTGCTGTTTTTGTAGCAAGTCTTGTGAAAATAGGCCAACGAAAAGTAAGGAGTAGATACCGCCATAGCTCACCGGATTAGTAAGCTGAAGTGCCAGTGGGCTGGCCACATCAGCCGCAGAACCGATAACCGTTGTGGTAAACGAGTTCTGGAGTGGAGACCGCGTATCGGCAAACGTAATGTAGGAAGACGCCCTCAGGCCAGGCGGAGTGACGATTTGAGCGGGACGGCGTGTAAGTGCTGGATGCGAGAAACCCAGGCCAGGTTGGATCAAAGTGGCGAACATTCGGAGATATGTCCAGCAGTGGACTGATACGGGCTGATAATGATGATGAATAGAGTCACATACAAATTACACGAAGAAAAAAACATACATCGTGATACTAAATGGACACTCAGTATAAGCCGAGGCACCTTGTATCGATCAAGATCAAGAAAACTCGACACTGGTCTTCCGTAGACGTCTTCCGTAGGCATTATGACTATCAAACAATGGGTGTCACAAATCTACGGGGATTGTGAGCGCGTGCCTATTTCACATAATTAAGGATTCCGCAAAGGGATACAATTGTACACAGAGCCGCGATAAGTTTAAAGTCAACTCTGCGCTCTTCATTATGAGATACGATTGATAAACATTTCTATGTAACTCCGTAACCTAAAGAAGACTAGCGCCAGTATTTGACCTTTTTGATCGTGCATTCTTAATAATTTCGCTATCTGCGAGGGAACAAAGCTTATCTATATTTATGTATATCACTTGTGTTATGTAAATCAAACACACTTTTAACAACCAGGCACGGAAAAGCATATATAGGTATCGAATACTTGGTCCAGAACGAAGGATCACTATTAAGCGAGCCAGCAGCACCTATTTAGAAATACCTAGATCGTCTCGGGTCACATGGGAGCAGATAATCTTTAATTGCAGTCTTTAGTACATTACATAATGTGGTTTTATTATTCTACTATCTACGGTCTATCATTTAAACCTTTCGTTGCTCGGAGTTTGTAGGTGACAGACGTATCTAGTTTGTATACTTCTTTCCAAATCGATAGCTACTAGGTCTCTCCATATGTATCATAGTATCATGCTAGGAAGAGTTGAGATACCTAAATGTATTTACGTAATTACAAATCGGTGGCCACCAGTTCCTTACACACAAATAAGTAACTCAAGACATGCCACGCCGGGCCACACATAGCCATTTAGCCCAAAACTAAGCCGAAGCTTGTACTATGGGTACTAAACAGCTGATAAACTTACTTAAATACTTTTTTACACATATTATACCTAGAAAACACCCTATCATTTTGCCATGCTGGGAACACAAAGCTCAAAATGGGCGCTAGTACACACACGACTTCACTCGACCATTTCAGTCCAAAAGCGGCAACGCGAAAGCAAACTAATTCGTGACGTGGCTTAAACAAATTGCTTTGGAAATTACTGGAAGCAGTAACTTCGCTCCATTCGTCAAATGTTACTTGGCCTGCTGAATGCTGAAGGGATTTTTGCATTTGTTATTGCTGATGACTCTGGTGTGATGACCACAATCTATACTTATAATAAGTCTGTAGAGAGCTCAATTCTGTACATGAAATATATTTTCAAAATAACTATTGTTATTAGTGATCGATACTGATGCCAAAAATGCAACCAGTAAAATTTTTGTATGCCTCGAGCCTGAGTAATATCTTTCTAATTAACTTGAATAATAGAAAATATTTTTAAAATCGATATTAAATATCACAAATTTTGTGTATTTGCACCGGGCTAAAAAAAAAAGTGTCAGGGAGCGGCCTATCATCTTCTCGCTCCAAGCCAACCTCACCCGCCCGTGGTACATCCTGCCGAATAACAAACAAGGCGCTGGCAACCGACTGATGGCGGTAACCATCACAATTGTGGGTGTAGCTAAATACCACAGAATTCATAAATTGTATTATTTAAAAAAAACATCCACGCGTCCAAATTTCCCTATTCGCCTTATCATCAAAAATCAATCACCAATTTCTCCAAAACCCATCTAAATAAACCGATCAAATTACGTAATAAGTCAAACTGGAGTCCACACGCGGCCTCGGGCATGACGTCATAAATCATTCCCGGGTGACGTCACGCCCTTGCCCGGAGGTCAACAGACCCCGGCACCGCTAAGTAACCGTATCTTATTAATCATTCGAAAGCTTTCAGTACTCGATCGGGTAATCTGTTACCGATGTTGCGGATTATAAGGTTTAAGGAACAATACAAGATTGATTAAATCGGTCTGGTGGTGGTGTCTGCTTTGTTATAAAGTTGTTTCGGTTCTTTTTATTGGGGCTAATGTTACTTCACATTAGCTGTGCCGGCGGCGTACTTCCATAAAATGGTACCTAAATTTTTAGTTAGACTTCTAGCACTACATTGGTGAAAACCGCATTTAATTCGAGTCTGAAACGGTTCGCCAACAAACGATTGTTCCATGAACGTTTGACCAACAGAATCTTTCGCCCATTAACTTTTCGCCCAAAAGACATTTGGCCCATGAACTGTTCGCCAACAGAACGGTTCGTCAGTGAACGTTTGACCAACAGAATCTTTAGCCCATTAACTATTCGCCCAAAAGACATTTGGCCCATGAACTATTCGCCAACAGAACGGTTCATCAGTGAACGTTTGGGCATGGGCGGTGTTAACTGCTTACCATCAGGCATCACACTTGCTCGTCTACCGCCTCTTGCATAAAAAAGGTTAATAAATAGCCAAAATACAAAGGAGTATTTACACCACTAGCTACGCCCTGCGATCGCCAACCCGTATGCCCAGCGTGGCGATTATGGGTAAATCCTTCAGGTGTTTGTCCAAAGTGGCGAAAAACTTGAGAGGCCTATGTTCAGCATGGACTACGATAGGCTGATGATAATAATTATGATTACGTCACAAAAGTACCATACAAGCATACAATTTTCGGATGTTGCCCTCAATTTCTCTTAGAGCCCATCATCAGAGCCTGACCTGACTGGTGTTAATGAGACCACCTCAGAAGTGACCTCTATCCAACAAAAAAAATATGTTTGAAATCCATCTGCGACCGCGCGGCATAGTCATTCATACGCTGCCGTACACACACACGACGGCTTGAGCAGTCGCGACCGTATCTATGGTTCACCACGCGATCACGGCTTGAAGCAGTCGGTCTCAACTGCTCGAAGTAGCCCGTGTACGGCCGCTCTTAGTAGGCTAAACGTCTTATGCATAAGGCTGATGTCAAAAGGTTATGTTGGTCAAACGTTCACTGGCGTACCATTCTGTTGGCGAACAGTTGATGGGTCAAATGTCTTTTGGGCGAATAGTTAATGGGCCAAAGATTCTGTTGGTCAAACGTTCACTGACGAACCGTTCTGTTGGCGAACAGTTCATGGGCCAAATGTCTTTTGGGCGAATAGTTAATGGGCCAAAGATTCTGTTGGTCAAACGTTCACTGACGAACCGTTCTGTTGGCGAACAGTTCATGGGCCAAATGTCTTTTGGGCGAAAAGTTAATGGGCGAAAGATTCTGTTGGTCAAACGTTCATGGAACAATCGTTTGTTGGCGAACCGTTTCAGACTCATTTAATTTCATGCAGTAGTTTTCGCGTGATGCGCGATCAAACATACAGATATAAATTTCTTCCGTCTTTCCTTTCCGTCAACATTTCCCTTCACTCTGCTCCTATTGATTGTAGCGTGATGAAATTATATGTTTATATATATAATCTGCCCAGGAGTATGAAGAATAATTATACCAAGTTTCGTTAAATCCGTTCAATAGTTTTTGTTTCTATAACGAACATACAGACAGACAAGACAGACAAAAATTTTACTGATTGCATTTTTGACATTAGTATCGATCACTGGTAGTTATTTTGAAAAAAAATATTTAATACAGAATTGACCTCTCTACAGATTTATTATAAGTATAGATAGATGTATCATATTTCATGCCTTTCAAACGTTAATAGAAACTAAGCAAGTCTTTGCGGGTCTCCTTTTTTCCAGTGAGATATGGTCTTTCGATGTTCAAGCCGAGAGTGATCCGGTTTTTGCTGGGTGAGCGCCTTTCATCGTATCCCTTACCACCAGGCGAATCGCGGTCAAGGGCAAACCCACTTCGAATATAAAAAAAGTCACAGAACCTCAATGCAAAATCAGCTCGATCATATCAAAACAAGCTTGACTATTCCCAAAGAAACACATTAGAATGCTTATAAAAGGCTAGTTTATCTCCACCATCACTGATCAGATCATCAAACAAAGCAGGTGTAGCAACCATAGCGAATAAGGCCTGTGCCATTGCACAAACGACCTCTGTCAATGTTTGACATGTCTTACACCAAGCGCACTTGGCTTAATAAAGCACGACCTTGTGTTACTAATTAGAGATTGGGTCTAATAGATGTGTGATATCTCATGACACACATTAGGTGAGGCCTATGTCCAGCAGTGGACTGTTAGAGGCTGATGATGATGATGTTGAGATAAATTGAGGAAGGTTCCCTTCGTGTTCCTCTTTCGTGTTCCTCATTGCTAGGGATTTTTTACTTATTTCGTGTTCCTCATTGCTAGGGATATTTTATTTTTTGTAAAGAAGTATAGTGGCCTCCCGTTGCCACTAGCGAAAGGGGTCTTATCTTATCGATAAGAGCGATCTCTTCCAGACAACATTTGGATAGAGAAAAGCAGGAGAGGGAGGTGGTGCAGCTCAAACAATATAAGTTATTAATGGTTATTAACGCCCGTATTCACAAACTATACTTATCTATGAAAACTAAAACTACAATGCGAAGTAAGGCCTTTAAAATGCCGACCGCCACTCAAATGTTGTCTACGAATAGGCTGTGAGTCTGAGACCTCATAGTTAAGTTTGTGAATACGTGTGTTAGTGTGATACTATCGCTAAAATGTTTATTACTGCGACCCGCCCCGGCTTTGCAAGGGGTCCAATACATTTTTTGTTCCCGTGGGAATTTCGGGAATTCCTTTCTTAGTACACCTCTACGGTACCTAAGCTACGTCCTTACCAATTTTCAAGTGCCTACGTTTAGCCATTTGCGCTGTGCGTTGATATGTTAGTCAGTTTCTCCTTTTACATTTAGATTAGTTATTTTAATAACTAATTGCTATTTGGCAATTTCCCTTTTATCGAGGAAGATTCGTTTATTACTAAGACCTAAGAAATACATAAGTATTTAAAAAAAACCTATTAAAATCTCAATAAGTATAATAATTAAAACAAAACACTGGAATCTAAAAACGTTTTCGAATCTGGCTCACCCAGATTTATGACCAAACAGCTTTTCCCACAGTTATTTTAATGAAACAGCAATCTTGTTGATAAGACAATTTTAATAAGCATAATTGGTTTAATGATCTGCAACCAGAACTTGCCTAGATTGAAGCTAATTTAACACTAGACGTAATGGCAGGCAGCTGTGCAACCCCGTTGATTACCTAATATCAATGGATTCTATCAAGGGGGTCTTTGGTACAAAACCCATAAAGTACCTCGTAGACTCACTATTTACGTCACAGTAAAAATACTTAGTACTTACTAGGCATAGTACACATTTGTTGTACAATTTAGGCGGTATTATATTAAATTGTAAGTAAAAATGGGATGTAAGCGAGCGGCCTATCATCTTTTTCTTCCAAGTCAACCTCACCTTTGAGATTCACCTTTGTAAGAGGTAGGGCATAGCGAATCTTCGCTCGAATTGAGAGCCCGGAGAAGGACCTCCAACCTATAGAAAACCGCAGCCAAATGACCTCCGGGTCGTGTTTCTGCCGGTGAGTAGGGTTTCCGAAGCTCGTAAGGGGTTAAGGTTGGGCCGGCATGGTGGTGGCAACTGAAAAGTAACTGACCAGCTACTTGCCCGTTGTCACGGCGACTTGGGCTTCTCTTTCACTTTCCATCAGGCGTAGGGAAGCCATTATGTCGAGCTACTATAAAAAAAAGATCAAACAAGTATATTTAAAATCAACAGGAACACAGAAATTTGTCTGTTTGTATGTTCCCTTTTCACGTTAAAATGGGCCAACGGATTGGTGTAATCTTTTCTGAAGATAGATGGAGGGACCGCCGGTGGAGACAAGCTATTTTTTATTCTGGAAAAAATAAAATGTTCCCCAGGGCAATACGATACTTTCGTTATACTAATAACGGAGTGTAATTCATATTTAGCGCTTTATGTACTAGCTTGTTCCTGCGTCTTCGGCCATGTGGATGCTATGATGATTAAATAAATAACCCAAGACATGCCACACTGGGCCACAATGTGCCATTTCGTCCCAAACTAAGCCGAAGCTTGTACTATGCGTCCTAGACAACTGGTAAACTTACTTAGTACAACTGGAGAGGCATATGTCCAGCCAGCAGTGGATTGCAATAGGCTGATGATAATGATGACAGGCGAGGATGAATCAGTGACTAAGATCTTTCTAATTTAGTTAGTTGGTGTTCTTAACGCTAGGCTGAACATCTCTTCATTTATCAGTCACGTATAAAATATTATAACTACCACGCCTTTCTTGGTGACAAGATCAGAGAAATGTGGGTTTCGGATATCACTTCGCAAGAACGTACGGGTCCCCGTCCCTGTCGGGACAAAGGTACAAACGTCGGAATGTTTTTGATGAACCACGTGGTCGCACGGGATTATGTGTGTCAACGTCCCGAAATTCGTGACTCGGAATTGTGAATTAGCGACTTTAAGGTTGCGTTTTCACAGAAGCGGGTGATTTTTCACAAATTAACCAATTATATTTTTCACTTTATTTTTTTAACTATCCTCACCTCACCTTCACCTCTTCCACCCTCTGCTTACCAGACATTTCGTACAATTTTTTTGGATAAGCAAACTAAATCCAATGATCTGGATTTCCTTAAGCGCGCTCTACACTCGCTCGCGATTCTTGCTGTGAATTCACGCCGCGATTCGCGCCGTGCACTTCGCACTTAAATGTGTCTCTCCACACTCGCGAAGCCTGGCAGTCTCGTTCGCGACCTCAAAGAAAATGGATGACGACGTGATGTTCGCTGCTGCGAGTGTAGTTGCGTTCGCGCTCGCGTGCAGTGAACCAAGCGCGAACTTTTGTCGCGGGACAAAAAACCGACAACGAACGGCGAACACAGCGCGAAGTGTAAACGTGAACGCGTGCCGCGAGTGTAGAGCGCGCTTTAGCCGGTTGCAGAAATAAAAACATTAAAGCTTAACCTCGAACAATAACTAACCATAACATATGACCGCAATTAATATGTCGTAATTAACTGTTAATTATGCTATTGCGATACTTATCTTCATGATTATGACATTACGTAATTTGCATTTATTAAGAGAGTTCACTTTATGAATGAGTTTAGAAGGGGCCTGAGTAAGTGATGATATTTGTACGACGTATAGTACTGGACTTCTTTATTAGAGGCTAAGACTCAGTTTAAGTATTAGCTCCAATCTAGTTACTTAAGAGTGGTAGGGCATAGCGAATCTTCGCTCGAATTGAGCCGCCCGTCCGGGGAAGGACCTCCAGGCTCAACCCTATAGAATACCGCAGCCAGACTGCCTGTTGCCACAGTGACTTGGGCTTCTCTTTCGCTTTCCATCAGGCGTAGGGAAGCCATTATGTCGAGATACTATAAAAAAGAAATTTCTTAGATTTTATCTTTTACTTTGCGCGAAAAATCAACTGTGCGCCGACGGGTGGTGATCAAGACAAGATCACGCACTGCCTCCCCAATACTTTTGCGGCGTCATAGAGCTAGGGCCAGCTGCGCAAGCGCCCCGAGTGTAGTACATGGAAAATTTTGAAAAATATATGTTTTTTTAAATTATTAATTTACTGAAAAATGTTCTATAATTATTCTATAATGTTACATAACAGGAGATGTAAAGAAGCGACCCATTATCATGTCTCTTTAAGCCACCCTAACCCTGTCCGTGGTGCATCCAGAATAACAGACGAGGTTCTGGCAACCGATTGGTGGCGGTATGACAATCAAGATTGAAGGCGTAGCTTAATAACACAGGACAGCAGCGTCATCGGAGAGAGGAGCTACGCCCTGCGAACGTCAACCTGCCTGCCCATGGCGACTATGGGTAAAGCCTCCAGATGTATGCCCAAAGTGGCGAACAACTGTAGAGGCCTATGTCCAGCAGTGGATTGCGATAGGCTGATGATGATGAAGGAGCACATTTACTTGACGCGAATCAGACAAATGACAAATCACTCGTGCGCAATCTTCACAGCTATTAAGCGGTGGTAGTTAAAACAGACAATTATAAAAGAACAATCCACCATAAGTAGAAAAACATGTTTTTATTGCTCTTTTAAATTGCCGCCGGTACTCGACAAGCTTGTGATAAATCATTGATAAACAGTTGCTTTATTTTATATGAACAATAAACATTCTTAGACATAGTTCATAGAATAAGCAAGTTGAAGTGGTAATGGACAGACCATATCGTTAATAAGTACTTCGACTCATCGATATTTGTAAAAATGTCGATGAGTCGAAGTTTTCGAGTGGCTCGAAAGCTTAGTGGGTAACTCGGACACAAAAAATCTCACCCACAGCAAATGTTTGTACTGAGCGAGAATTGAACCGGCGACCACTGTTTCGAAGACAGTGTTTACCACCACTGAACCAAAATGCCACAATTGTTATCTCTATTTTATGTTCTTCACGACAAAAAATGTCTGATAGTGTACTAGCGTTTTACTAACAAGTTTTCCCTACAAAGCGGTAATAGCACTTTTACTTTCGTATGTAAATGAATGCGCAGTCACAGACCGAAGGCAGATTATAAGGCATAAGGTAGCTAATGTTTAGAAAGCTTATGAATGACAATGTAATGTATGTAAAGCGGCGTTTAATAAAAACTAAGTGTTACGGCCATTGTTTAATAGGCCATTTGACAATTTTGTTTTGTCTTGTTATCGATAGAATACATTAAAGAAATATTAGTGAAAAGATTGGCTGTACTGTGTTAGCAAAGCAAGTGAACTCAAGATTCGATTTATTCAACCTACTACTTGTTCTTTGGAGTCTTGGGTTAGGATTTATCGTAGTTTCACCCATTTCGGGAGGTGTGAGACCCACACACGATGTCATCTCCCCCCGGAGGTGGCATGACGGTGCCTAATGCACTCCCCTCTAAAAAAAAGGGTTTATCGTTGTGGTGAGAGAATTGGCCTGCCTATATAAAATAGCCTAGCATTAAATTTCATGCATTTAAATATTAATAATCATCATCATCATCAGCCTATTACAGTTCACTGCTGGACATAGGCCTCTCCAGTTGTTCGCCACTTAGAGCAAACATCTGGAGGATATACCCATAATCGCCACGCTGGGCAGGCGGGTTGGCGATCGTAGGGCGTAGCTTCTTGCTCCGGTGACGCTGCTGCCCGTCGCCGGTCTTTAGTATTTAGCTACGCCTTCAATTGTGATGGTTATATCGCCACCAGTCGGTTGCCAGACTGACTGGTGGCGGACCGACGGGAGGTCAGTTAATATTAATAATATTTAAATATTATTAGGGATTTATCATTGACTCAAAAATGAGAAGAATATTTATTCAAATCTTTTGACACGTGCTTGAGGAAATGGGGCGGTCATTTGTACTCTTTTCCGTCACACGATTGAAACACAGAAACCGCCCCTAACGACGCAATATAAAACGCTTCATCGCATATTTCAACACGCGACGCTACACGCCGGCCAAAGTTCACCGAAATCGGAAAGCCATTTCGCAGTCGACGACCGATGCAATCTCTGTTTTTCGTCTTCTCTCACAGAACAAATTCAATTTCCGCCTGCAATGAAAGATGTGTCAATTGTAAAGGGTGTTGTTATATCGGTCGGGCTTCTCGGTCCTGTGTAGATGTTTGAACTAGACTCGCAAAGAAAAGGTTCAGTGTGTAATATTTAAAAGTACGAGTAGCTGCATCCCGCGTATGTACGTATATACGTAAAATAATAATAGCCTATGTGTTAATCTGACGTATGACCTATATCACTGTAAAGGTTCAGTACCTACTTTTTGCGTGAAAGAGTAGGTAACAATCATCCATCCATCTAATTAAGTTACAAGTAGCTAAGAGAAAAAAAACTATTTAAGTTAGTTTATCAGTTGTCTAGACCCCATAGTACAAGCTTCGGCTTAGCTTAGAACTAGATGGCGCTGTGCGGCCCGGCTCGGCATTTCTTGAATTTGACGATTCTTTTACTTTTGGCACCGAGCCTACAAATTTTGCAATGACCGGTAGCCGTAAAATCATTACCAAAGAAGAAAATATCATGTGACCTCCAGGACCGTTTGCCCTCTCCTCATAAAAAAAGTGAATAAAACAGCATGACCCCTTAACCAAAACCTAGGTTTTTAGGCCACTACGTTAATCGCAATAAACTAAATACATACTCAAGAGAAAATTTTCAAGGTCTACCTATGTCAATCCAAATAGATTATCATATAGCATTAAATGACGGGCACAGGCTTAGTATAGTATGACAGGTAATGTTGGAAACCCTCGAGTACGGAACCCCGAAGCTTACATTACAAGGCGAGGACACGAATCGGCTAGATAGAGGCCCTCCCGGAGGAATCGATGGAGTGATGAGGGTCTATCAAGGACGATGGTTTATTTTGCGCGCTTTATGTAAGCAATATTTTGATTACTTTGCCTTAATAGCATAGTTTAACTTTGATGGGAATATCCGTTTGTTTTAATAACGGTACATTTTCGTAAAATGTACATAGTTATATCGCCAAGTTCGATCGGTTGATAATAATCATGGAGTTATTAGCGACATCTATCTAGACATAGCTGCAACACATAGTTCATCAAGTTCGACAATAGATGGCGTTAAAAATGCAATCCTATTTCCATGCATGCATTGTGACAAGTGCTCTATACAAATCTAAAACGCACTAGTAGAATAAATCAACGTTAAGTACACGATAAATTAAGATAGTACATTGGACCGTGGTCTGCGAGCATGTATCACAAAGGTCAGAGTAAATACTTCCATTTATGGACCTCGTAAGCGTAATGGTTAGAGCCTAGAACATGAAGCCTAAACTAAAGTTTGGACGATCTGAATACGGGTAAAGAAATTAACTCTTCTAAATTGTACCTAGTCTGGCAGACGCCCCCAGTCGTTATCTTCATAGTACAAGAGAAAATCTTACCTTGAGATCAGGTGATTGATATTATTTTGTGATTGATGCACTTAGAGGAAACAAATTAACTTTGTCTTGTTTAGACTGGGCATCCTATTCGCCGAAGAAAGCCTCAAATCATCAGCCTATCGCAGTCCACTGCTGGACATAGGCCACTCCAGATGTTCGCCACGTTGGGCAAACACCTGGAGGATGCACTACGGGCAGGTGAGGGTGACTTGGATCGAAAACGTGAGGGGTCGCCCCCTTACATCCCTAAGCATACTAAGACTAACCACTGGTTGGGTAATAATCTATGGAAACTCGAAACTGTCCATTCAACTCTTTCTGTTCAGAAACTCCTATTTCTGCAGAACAATTCATATCCGCAGTATCCGCTTGTGTAACTTGTGTTAACTGTTTTATTTACTTAGAGTAAGCAACAATCGAATTTCCACTCTGCTAACAAGATACAACCCGCATTGAAGCCCGAGCCAACGGTTTTTAACGATAGCGTGTTACGTTGAAACACCGATTCATTGATTTTATGCTTCTACTTGGGTTTGACACAACGAATTAATACATAAATAAATAACCCAAGACATGCCACGCTAGGCCACACAGCGCCACCTAGCCCCAAACTAAGCCGAAGCTTGTACTATCGGTACTAGACAACTGATAAACTTACTAAGATTTTTTTTTTGTAAATAAATACATATTATACATAGAAAACACCCAGACCAATACAAACAGACATGTTCAATGAACACAAATGTTTGTACTGTGCGGGAATCGAACCCACGACCCTTGGCTCAGAGGGCAGAGGTCACTACCAAATGAGCCACCGAGCCTGTCAATTTTCTAAACATACTCCGGTTTTCCGGATTTAGAATAGGACCACTCCTTTCATCCCGCGAGTATCATAAAAGACGACTAAGGGTATATCAGGACACAGGCAGCAGCGTTTACCTGGGTATCTACTGCGGTAACCATCCCGCCTACCGAGCGTGGTGACTCAAGCGAACCCCCCTAAAATATAACTTTCATTGGGGGAGGCCTATGTCTTGCAGGCTGATGATTATTCCTAAGCGGACGTCTTTGGTCTTCCTTGGTTTGGTTACTTAAAATGGAAGATATCAATGGTCTCGAATATATCAAATCAACTTCCAGCAATACTTCTTACACGTGTAGTAAGTATTGCTAGATTAAGTAAGTATTGAAAATAGATCTACTTAACCTCGAAGAGGCTTCGAAACCGATTACCATCGGATCTGGGAAGCAGATCCATGGCAATCAGATCAATTTAAGTCATGGTAATATAATAACCAAAGTTACTATAGGTTCTACCATAGGTTTCCTTACCATGGTGGTAAGTGGTAAACTCTCCTACTAATATTGTAAAGAAGTCCATACATACATGCCGAGTTTAAACCAGTGACCTTCGAAGTCAAAATTCTTGACTAATGAGCTCCAACCAGTCATAATAAAGATCCCCTCATAACATAACAAAGATTCGCACAAAAAGATATCCACATTCACGTACTGCCAACGGAAAATATTCTTTATATTTCCAATCGATATAACTTGGCTCCATTTTTACAACATTAACATAACAAGGGGAATCAAAAGCATTCGTTACTCGTTGTCTTTTTACATTCGATATCGATGTAGTACCCCTAATGAGTTTCCGTCGGAGTCGCGTTTTCTCTTTGTGGTTTATTATGGTTCCGTAAATGGAACAGTTACTTAATCGGACCTAGATAACTACGGTGGCGCAATTGGAAAGCATTAACCCAAAGCGCTAAAAACAATAGTTTATTTAGTCTACTATTAATTTTTTGCAGGATCTTCTTCTTAGAAACCACCTTCCGAACCTTGCAGTAGACCCAACTATACTTCTGCCTGACTAAGAGGATATTCAGGAAACTGCGTCCATTTTGTAGTAAATAACCCAAGACTTGCCAGGCTGGGCTGCGTAGCCTAAGCGCCATCTAGTCCAAAACTATCCCCAAGCTTGTACTCTGGGTACTAGATAACTCATAAACTTACTTAGATACTTCTTTCTCACATAGGCCGGGTAGCAGAAAAAATCTGCGCGCTGAAAAGCGAAAGAAGAACGATACTCGCTGTGGCAACGGACAAGTACCCAGATCAATCAATTTTCAGTTGCCACCTCCATGCCGGCATGTGAAGATAGCTCTGGCTTTACACCAACTGCTTCCGAAACGCGGCCGAATGCGACCAGCACGGGATGGAGATGGCTGATGGAAAAGTGAAGGCATATAGTAAGCACTATGATATGAAAGGCTGATATTTTTTAAGTACCACGTACAGGCGGCAAATAAGCCTACAGCCCGCCTGACGTTGACCGGTTACTAATGTACGCCTGCAACACCAGGGATATCACATGCGCGATGCCGACCCTTTAAGGACTTCATACTGTAGACGCGGGGAAAAGCCTCGGTGGGGAGTTCATTCCATAGCCCAAGAGTGCGTGGCAAGAAGTTTCGATTTAAACGGACAGTACGCGACCACTTAAGGTCTGGGGTGTGAGGTTGAATCCTCTGTCGACAGCAAGCGCACCGCTTGCTGCTTGCTTGCTGGTGGTTGAAGACGATAATGACGCGGTATCGCCTTGAGGAATTCGTGTACGTTTGACACGAATTCCTCCAACAAACCCTGCCCACAAAAACAATACCACCTGTATACTAAACCATCCCAATTATTGCAAACGTGTGCCAACACGAAAAGTTAAACAACCTACGTCAAATTCCACGCGAGGAACACTCCCCCACACAACGCAGCCAGACCGTGCCGGCAAACAAAGGCGCCTCCGTCTTGGGTCCTTTGAAAGGCCTCGACAGTTCGTCGGGACCTCTCACACCCCCCAGCGGGTGGTGTGAGGCATAAGAGGTTGGATGAACTGGTATTTACCTCAGATACCTACATATACGGGAAGTGCTGCGAGAAGCCCAAGATGGCTCAAAGTGGCGAAGAAGGGGAGAGACCTGTATCCCACAGTGGACTGTCAGAGGTTGATGATGATATCCTACATATAACATCTATCATCAGCCTATCGCAGTCCAGCCTCTCCAGTTGTTCACCACTTTGGCAAACGTATGGAGACTTTATTTACCCATAATCGCTCTGGTCAGGTGGGTTGGCAATCCCAGGGCAACGGCATATCAGGGGGCCTTCAGGGTGAAGGCGACAGGCGCGCTGTCGACCTAACATTTGGACCCCACGACCGCTTACCATCTGTGGTGGAGTAAAGTCATCCAGAACGAGTTCTGGTGACGCTACTGCCCGTCATCAGCCTATGGTATTTTGCTATGCCTTCAATTGTAATGGTTATACCGTGACCAGTCGGTTGTCAGAGCCTCGTTTGTTATTTAGCACGATGAACTACGACTACGAGCAGGTCAGTGTGGCTTTATACTCCTGTCACCATTAAATATAATGTGGATGTGGTCTGTAAAGGTTGAACTACTGATTACGTTACAAAATCGCTACAGCTTATGACATAAGCCAAGCGCGCACGCATGCCTATTACGAGCATTGTTCGGCGCGCGGTTTCCGACGAAACTGACGTCACAAGGTCCTTCCTACGCCCTGAATAGGCCCTTTTACGTGCCACCTAGAAAATATGAAATGGACTCGCGAACCGTGGGGTGGGCGTTTGTATGAAACTAAAGTAACGTTACATGTACCTAATTGTACTTGAGGGTAGATATAACACGGCCGTACATAATGGACGGGAGTGATATTTCTATGAACAGGCTCCTTATATTTTTATGTTCGACTCAGGAATATTAGGTACACTTAAACTTCTTCGAACGCGGATGTAGGTAGGTCTAAGAAAAATCCGAAACATCTACCATACAAACTTGAAATGGATATGTAAGAAAGTTCGTGTCTTAGATTTTGAGTCAACAAAAATACAATTACATACACAAAAACAGTTCTTATTGCGTTTAGTTAGAGATCCAGTAACAAATAAGCAGTTAAGTATAACATACAAGAGCACTTTTAAGAATCGTCTAAGATCTGAAGTGCCAATCTTGATGTATGGTCAACAGCAAAAGAAGACGATAAGCATTCGTAAATAGACATTATCTTTAGAAGTCGAAAGCATCATCTACTTTTCTTGCCGACTATACATATAGATAAAAGCTTCAAAGACTCACCTGTCATCTTGTAAGTTCTTCAACTCGCTCAGCTCCAGCTCCCTCCTCAAATTGGAGACCTCGCAGAGGAGCATGTCCCTCTCCGCGGCAACCTTCTCCAACTCGGCCCGCAACCGGACCACCTCATTGGTCAGATCCATCGTCGCCATCTTATCGATAACCACTATCGACACCGCACATCACTGATCACGAGCGCGCGCGCCGCACGGGCCAATCGCGTTCGCGCATTTCGAATTCCGAACACACAGAAACGTACGCGACTAGTGATTCCGCGCGAACCTCACTCAACTCGATATTAAAACTTTCTCAGCTCCGCACCTCGCTCCGTCTACATCGTCGGGATCTGAAACAATAAATCATTCCTTTACGGACGGGCGAAAAAGAAAAGTAAGGAGTAGGTATAAGTAGGGGTGCTATCTTTACTTTCTCGAAGGGTTCAACACTTTCGTGTCTACAGTTTTAAACAAAACGGACCTTAAATAAAAATTATATATAGCCTCGATGCTGTCTGGATTTCATCGTGCTGTTTCACACACTTTTATAAAGATTTTTGCCCTAATATTTCCCTATAGTTTTAACTATTGAAGTAAGCAATCATTTTACTAATCCGGATCGTGTATTTTAGTAGTTCTGTCCGACCATAAGTACAGTTTTATTATGATGGTCTAAAATATGAGTACATGTAGGTATATGCTAAAATAATTTGTCAAGTTAGTTGACAGATTAACATTTTCTGGCACTCGCAAATAACTTTTACAATATGAATTGATGAGCTAGAATAATATGATTGCCATTTATAAAATTATAACAATCTAAAAACATATCCATCAAAAGGTACACAGGAAAAAATCCACAATTCTCATTTCACAAAAGGTTTCAAATGTTACTAGTAAAAGCTTTGTAGTGTTACATATACAACAGACAACCCTGAGGCTTGCTATCCAAAATATTCAGTTCATAAACTCTCACAATAGGCCGTATGAAGTTACAACTACTGCTATAATAACAGAGGCATAAATATCTGAAACAGCCGAGTTTATTACCCGCTCAGAGTAAACAGACCTCGTGCTTTAGCAAGCCTCGTTCGGAACACTGCAGCGTAAGGCATATTGAAATAACAGCCAATCGGTGTTTTCAGTCTGTTCTAGGGTTCCGGTATAGAGTGGATGCCGCTTCTCGGCAAACGTAGTTTAGGATGCCCTCAGGTCAGGTAGAGCCACGATTTGCGCGAAATGGCTCAGAGTAAACAGACCTCGTGCTTTGGTGAGCCTCGTTCGAAATACTGCAGCGTAGGCATATTGAAATACAACCAATAAGTAGACGCTGACCGGCCAATTGAATTTTGACGTGTCTCTCTAAACACTTGACATTGGCGAATTATCCGCGTCAACATAAACGCGTGATAGAGTCCATATACAAAAAAAAAAAAAGTAGACGCTGATTTATCTGTTTTTATATAGTTTCGTACTTTATAATGAAAAATGTATTTCTTAAATACATAAAACCTGAAGCGATTCTCATTTTCGTCTGTCCAAAATCTTGACTCCCTCTCCCTTTGGTAAAGTACATCTCCTCTACCTGAAGACTGTCTGGAAGAGACCGCCAGCCAGTGATAATATCGTCTACATTGCACTACCTGCAATACTCGTATATCTGTAATACTTTTCCGTTATGCTTTATTGTTATCTTAACTAATATTATAAAGCTGAAGAGTTTGTTTGTTTGAACGTGCTAATCTCAGGAACTACTGGTCCGAATTGAAAAAGTTTTTTTTGTGTTGAATAGACCATTTATCGAGGAAGGCTTTAGGCTATATAACATCACGCTGCAACTATTAGGAGCGAAGAAATAATGGAAAATGTAAAAAAAAACGGGGAAAAAATAACTATTCCACGCGGACGAAGTCGCGAGCACAGCTAGTGTACAATATAGAGTATCTATCTGTGCAAAAATTAATACCTACTTGATTATCTTTAGAACAGTCCCTGCAAGTTACTTCTCGAAGAAAAAAAAATCAGACGCGAATATAACTTGCACATACACGATACCTAATATTTGCTACAATTTGTGTAGGTACACGTATGAATTCCTTAACGCTAGCACAAAATGTTTTATTTCGCAAAATTTCTTTCCGCCGTTGCTTCGTAGGTAATAAAGGGCTACTTATTGCACACGTTCGCTTACTCGGTTTCAAACAAAGACTGTTGGTATCTAAAATTATGTACAAAAATAATATTTAGGAATGTATGCAATAACACACTAATTTAAAGTGTGTATGTATCTTTTTGCCGATTCCATTTTGACATAATGGCTTCCCTACGATTGATGGAAAGCGAAGAGAAGCCCAAATCGCTGTTACAACGGGCAAGCAACTGGTTAGTTACCTGACAGCCCCTTACTCGTCTTTATAAGTAACTTGTCTTTTTGTCATTTTTTGAAAAGCAAGACGGTCAATATTCTTCGAAATTCTAAATTAAATTTAACAATGTGAAAAAAGTTTCATCTACATTATTTATGCCTCCACGGAAATATTTATCTTCCTTATTGTTACAACTCAAGGGAAAATGGAAATTATTCTCTCTGTACCAGCTATTTCGGCTCTGCTGAAGACATTTTGAATATCTTTTATATGACAGCCAGTGGCAATATTGTATTGGATAAAGGTAATCCTTCATTTGTCACGTGGCTGGGCTTATTGTCTCCGAATGAAGTGTAGGGTGACCATGACCAGACCCTCTATTCAGAACTCTACGGGAACAGAATGGAAATCGATGAACACTTTGTCGGTTTTGTTTTTGTCGAATTTGACTCAATTTCGGACATTCTGTATAGACTGATAACACAGTAAATAATTTTATAATACGTGACTGATTTTTTTAACAAGTAAATGGGTCCAGTGCTACCCATTTACCATTTAGGCTCTAGCCTACGATGATGGAACGCGCTTATCAAACGAAAATCGATTCACTCTCGCCTTGAATATCGAAAGAATTATAACTCTCGGGGAACTAGGAGCCTGGCAAACAGTTCCTTAGTTTAGGTGTTCGTACAATGAAAGCGCCCATAAAAACTGCCATCACCAACCGTCTCCCAAGCGTGGCGACTAAGGCAAATCCCCAAAATGACTATTGTCTTTGAGGCAGTCGACGTGTGCGCAGGCAGGGAATCATCATGAAATTATGATGAATTGGAGCCGGAAATACGGGACAATCCGTATAATACAGGACATTTGGAAACCCTTAATGAAGGTGACACATGGCACATACATGTTATCCTAATGTTAGCATGAGAGAATAGTTACGTTCATATTGTTTACATCTAGGATATTACTATTCTAGGAAATAGAGGAACAAGAGAGCAATTGTTATTTATTAGAGCCTCGAAGTAAGAACCTTCTATTTAGTTAAACCCTGTCACAGTGTCTGTCTGTGTAATCTTATAATCAAATCTTAAATTGGACTTAGCGACGACTCAGCTCATTTCGTATATTGTTTTTGTAACAACTTGTCAGCATGATAAAGTGTTTGATGCTAAGCAAACGTTGGAAAGGAGAAAGAAGATTCTTCAAGACTTAATTCCCACAGAAGGAGCAGCTTAATTTGCATCCGGAATTCTTGAAACCGGACTATAGTAAGCAGAGTCCCAAAAGAATCCACATAAACACGCGTTTTGATAGCGCGCGTTTACAACTACATACCATTTACATAGGGGGAGTCCGGAAGACTTTATGAGGTGGGAGAGATGGAGGGCCTTTCAAAAATCGACGTAAATTTTACTCTAACGATACGTCAAAACGGTCATTAGTAGATCCCGGTTATAAACCGTCTTCACGTATCGTTAGAGTAAAATTTACGTCGATTTTTGAAAAGCGCTTCATCTCCCCCACCTGATTAAGTCTCTTGGACTCCCCCTACATTTTTAACAGGCCATTCACTTGCAACACGCGTCAACGCGCGCGCGCGCTAACGTCAATGGGGCCGTCAAAGCGCGCATTGAACGCCTATCATCTGAACGGAGCATTAGGCCGAGGTTGCACTGAAGCAGAGCGGAGCAAACCGGAGGCGTGCTGGGCCAAAATGCACATCCGCATAAATTACAAGCTGTATGAATCACGGTACAGCTCGTCTTCGCTCCGCGTCAGTAGAACCGCAGCCTTACAATCACTAAAGACGCCATGAAACATAATATGATACGTTCTGATATGTTCGGTGACTATAAATCAACTCACCTAGATTTATTACCCACGCACATAAAGCTAATGTCTGGTACATTTATTATTCCATTAGCAATGTTAGGAAAATGTGGTAAAATGTAAGGAAATTGACATAAAGCAGTATTCCACTAAAGAAATTTTCTGCTCCCGGCCATCTGTTCCACATAAAATTGTCCTGCCCGCTGCCATTTTAGTCAAGTTTATCCTCCAACTTATTTTTTTATATGAAGAGCTTTCAAGATGGCCTCATTCCACCATGATGGTAAGCGGTCGTGTGGTGCAAAAGTTAAGTCATATAGGCATAATAGAACAAACCCATTGTGCCTGTCACCCTTACCCTGAAGGCCCACTGAGATGCGATTTCACGCCCCGCTTAAAGAACCCAGGATTTTAAGCGGAAGGAAACACATGAGCTGGAAGGGCATTCCATGACTTAATGACAAGGTGCAGGAACAAGGAACTAAACCTCTTGGGGCGCGCCACCATCGTCTGGATGGTATGTGGATGACAACGCTGTCCAGCACGTGTACTCTCATCATTATCAGCCCACATCAGCCCACTGCTGGACATAGGCCTTTTCCAATGCTCGCCACTTCGATCGGTCCCGGGCCTCTCGCATCCAGCACTTGCCAGCCGTCCTGCGCAAATCGTCACTCCACCTGGCCTGAGGGCTACACTACGTTTGCCGAGATGCGGTCTCCACTCCAGAACTCGTTTACCCCAACGGTTATCGGTTCTGCAGCTGATATGGCCAGCCCACTGCCACTTCAGCTTACTGATCCGGTGAGCTATGTCGGTAACTTTGGTTCTGGTACTGGTTTGGGTAACGTGTACTCTGATACTCTTAAACTTATACATTATCTCCTAGAGTCTAGAAGTCATTTCTGTCACAATTTTCCGGTACAAAATCTCTCAAAACCGTAATACTTCACCAACAGTTATTAGACGCTTGATGGATCAACGCTGTCTGTTACAAAATATATTGGACAAAGCCCAATATTAATGGTCCTTCCAGCCTCCTGCATCGCTTAATAAATCATTTTCGTGTCGTCCTATCGTCTCTTCACACGATCTGCGATGTGATTTTGCAATATTAAATCTTAATATTCGCTGGTATTTAGATTACAGTTTAGTTGGCTTATAGGCAATGTTTTTGATGATATTAATATCATCATCATCATCCTGTAGACGTCCACTGCTGGGCATAGGCTTCCCCAATGACAATTGTTATTTGGGGAGCCTTCATACATCTTATTTGGGGTCACCTTAGTCACCACCCTTGGCAGGCGGTTTGATGACCGTAGTAGGTTTTATTTATATCAGGAAAACACTGCTGCCTGTTTCCTGATATACTCTTAGTCGTCTTCTACGACGGGATGAGATGTCTGTTCAAGGGGCCTCAGTTGGCTCAAGAGCTTCGTGTTTTTGGTCCCATGTCCTAATTTACAAATCATCAATGTTTTTGTACTAATATTATTAGTTTGCCTCGGTCGCGTAATTATTGGGAGCCAATAAAAGGAAATGAACGTTTCTGTCGAACTGACCTGCTTATCAATAACAAACTTAATTTAAAAATTGCTATAACTAGACCAGTGGTTTTTAACCTTTTAGACATCATGGACCGTTTGTCAAAATTTCTGTCCTTTTGCGGCACACCCGGTCTAGTTGGTTTATTAGTTTTGAAGTAATATACATTATCTAAGTGTAAGTAAATGAAAGGTTGTTCTTATCTATCTATGTAGGATGGCTTCGCGGACCACTGGGAATGCTTCCAGGGACCACTAGTGGTCCGCAGACCACCGGTTAACCATTGATCTAGACCAACGACAGCCATTATGCTAAACATTTGCTTCGTGCTAAACATTCAGTCAATAACAACAAGAGATACGGAAGCGAATGACTTGACCAACATTGAATAATCATGGTGATTTGAATAAACCAGATATAATTTGATTAATGGGACACCGTCACTTTTATTTGCATGTTATATCATTCAACTGTTCGAGCGAGTGCTGACATAATAATAATATACAGATTTTAGATAGTACCTATGCATTAACTTAGAATTAAGTAGATGGAATAAGAACGGTCCAAAAGTATTTTCGAGAGGGCTGAAACATGAATGCCTATCAATGATCTAAGGTACAAACACATGCGAATGTGTATAGTACTCAATCATTTATTGCATGTATAATATGTGTATTACAAAATGTGTAATGGGTATCAGAATAATGAAGGTACCTATTTTAAAGGCCGGCAGCGACCCCGGAACTCGATTAGAGTAGCAGGTATCCATGGGTGGTGTTGACTGCTTACCATCAGACACACTTGCTCGACTGCCAAAAAAATACAAACAGCCAGACACGGAACAAACACAAATTTTCATCACACGAATCTTTGTCCCGGTTGGCGATCGAAACTACGACCCTTGATTCAGAAGACAGATAATGAGCCATCGAGCCAGTCTAAGCAATAAAAATATGTATTTATTTTTACTCCGTATCTTATATCGCTTGTCATCAAACGAATTGCACTAACTGCAAACCAAACCAATTTCGAACAAAAGAAGTATTTATCTAGCGAGCCACTCATAAGATTTTCCGAAAAAAAAGTAACACAAAACTATCCTTGCGAGAGATTTTCACATTTTTCTTACCCCAAATGTGTCGTTCAAACCGCAGAAACCTCTCAATAACACAATGATTTGTCAACAACGAAACTCGTATGAAATCTTTGACCTTTCTACGAGGAAAGCCCCTCACCGTTTATTAGTTATTACCTTGGAGAGAACCACAGAAATGTAATAACTGAACACAAATAACTGTGGAAATGAACGCTGAACGAATTCTGTACATTAATTAGGTAATTTTGGAGCACACTAATAATGAAAACTATGTGTTTTCAAACTCGCGACTAAAGCTGGGTTTACATCAGACATGTTGTTAGCCGCTGACTGTATGCAAATTATTATACAAAAATAAGTAAGAAAAGTACAAAAAATAAAGTTTTATACAGCCCGGTATGGCTAAAGTAGACTTGTTGCCGTAAAAAAAAAATTAATCCGCTTTTAGATTATTTAGAAATAAGAGACACGTATTTTTTAATTTCTAAATAGGCTATTATGGCTAAAAATTGTAATTAGTCCGTCTTTTAGCATATTCAAAAATAAAAGACACGTATTTTTCCTTTTTTCATTCAAATGAACAATAGCAAAGATACAAGGCATCAAAAGTTAGAAATGGGAGTCTTTCACGTCAGTCGCTCCCGTAAAAATGCCTCACGTGAGAGTGACGTCACGCGTAATTTCAACGGGCTATAACTTTGTATGTCCAGCAGTGGACTGTAATAGGCTGATGATGATGATGATTATGATAACTTTGTAATTTTTATTCTAATTTACAAATGACAAAATACGTGTCTTTTATTTTTGAATAAGCTAAAAGACGGACTAATTACAATTTTTAGCCATAATAGCCTATTAGACGGGGGACGTCAAAGACTCCCACTCTGGTATTTGTCAGATTGCTGAGGCTGTGACTGAAAATGCACTCGCTGTAAACGCGACCTAAGGTATTAATGTGAAAACTAACTACTAACTAACAACATTTAATTATGAACACGTTTATTTCGTCCCTATTTGTAATACAAATGTACATTTGCTAGTATTACGTAATATTATGATCATTGCAGTTTTTATATGTGTCACCGTAAAATTGTAAATACCGTTAAATTACTATCTGTCTCGCAAGATTGTAACTGTCGCTGTCACAACGGGCAAGTAACCGGTCAGTTACCTGTCAATTGCCACCGCTATACCGGCCCGGCCCAACCCCCCACGAACTCCGGAAACCCTAATCACCGGCAGAAACACGACCCAGAGGTCATTTGGCTGCGGTATTCTATTCGGTGGAGGTCCTTCCCCGGACGAGCGGCTCGATTCGCGCGAAGATTCGCTATGCCCCACCTCTATTGTACAATTGATGACCCGATATAACCACATCAATACACTTGTCTATCCTAAACATACATCACCACCCCCCCTTCAATTTAAAAAGACCTTCCAGAATAATATTAAGTGACCACATTAAATAGTGTTACTGCGACTAAAATCACTTCACTCGCTGGCGCGTGATAAGTAGCGGGAGCTGGGCGGAAGAGCTTGTGAAATATCACATGATATGCTACCGCAAGTCATAAGCTTTCGATAAAGAATATTAACAACCGAATGAGATGCTTAAAGCAATGCTTTTTAGAGATTTATGATAATTTGGAAAAATATTAGTAAAACGCCGGTGGAGCTTCAATGACATATATTTGGCAACCAACAGAACAACCAAAAATCAAAACGTAAAAAAAGAAATACAAATAAGTTCTTATCATACAAATTAGGCAAGTTCTGCACATTTCCTTTTAAAATCTGCAAATAAAATGTTTTAAATTAGACCAAAAATTCGTCAGCATCATCGGCCTATTGAAGTCCACTGCTGGACTAAGAGGCCTAAGGGCCTCTTCAGTTGTTCGCCACTTAGGGCAAACATCTGGAGGATATATACTCATAATCGCCACGCTGGGCATCGCGGACGGGTTGGCGATTGCAGGGGTAGGTTTTAGCACCGGTAACGCTGCTGCCCGTCATCGGTCTGTATTTAGCAACGCCTTCAATTGTGATGTAAGAATGTGTGAATGTGTTATACTGCCACCAGTCGGTTGCCAGCGCCTCGTTTGTTATTCGGCAGGATGCACCACGGGCAGGTGAGGTTGGCTTGGAGCGAGGACGATAGGCCGCTCCCTTACATACAGACCAAAGATAAAATCCGCTAAAGTTACGTGTGACGTCACTCCTCGCGGCATTCTTTCGCAATGGGTGACGTCAAAGACTCCAACTCCTAAATTTTGATGACTTGTATCTTTGTTATTTTTTGTTTAATCGAGAAAAGAAAAAGTACGTGTTCAATATTTTTTTTATAATCTAAAATACGGAATAAATATAATGTTACGTATTTTGACCCCGGAAATAACCCTATTAGGTCATGGGCCTATATCCAGCAGTTGTCATCATAAGGCTGGCGTGGTGACCTTCAACGCATTTTAAGTCATGGAATGCCCTTCCAGTTCATGTGTTTCTTTCTTCTAACAATCCTAGGCGGGGTGTGAAGCGGCATCTCAGTGGGCCTTCAGAGTGAGAGCGACAGGCGCGGTAGGTTCTTCTTTGGATCTATTATGCCTGTCTACCTAACTTTTGAACCTCAAACCCGCATACCATCAGGTGGAGTGAAGTCAGCCTGAAAGCTCTTTATAAAAAAAAATACTTCGTTACTCTCTCTTCAAACTTGGACCACATTTTAGCAGCGATTCCGGGTGTCGCTCGCCTTGGACGCACGATTTAGACGAACGACTCGCCGATTACAACTGAAAAATTACTTAATTCACCAATTAGTTGACGGTCACCGTGAATGCTCGTGGAGAATCGATGCATCTCATTGGACACGTGACGTCATATTTTGTGAGTCAGTCGTCTGAAGTAGCGTTTTAGGAAGATCAATGACATTGAGTTATGTTTACGAATGTCTTTATCCTTTGTAGTCGTTTATTTAGTGGCCTCGGAGACGCAACGTTTAGGTCGCGGTGCAAGTACGGAGTATGTCAAAGGAACGGGTATGAATCCCGGTGGGATCACTGTTGAAACGAATTTGACTGTATGGGATCAGTCCACCTATTCCCAAGCCTTCGGAAAATATGAGGTGTCTGTTTAGATTAAAAGAGGACATCGCATAGATGTCGAATTCAACATGTTTTCGTAGTATTCTGGTCAGGGTATGTAAATGGAAAAGTAGCCCTCTCGATTACCGAATCAGGAACTTCAACATCGTCCGTGCTTTCGATAAAAACGTCTAAGGGAATGCCACACCAGCGTTCGCGTTGAAAGAAAATGCTTCAAACATTAAATGGAAAAATAAAAACGTACCAAAGAATCACGAAAGCCCACGCTACGCACCCATTTACTCCAACGCCGTCAAAGCAGATTAAACTTTCACACAGTCGCAATAAGTACTAATTCGATTCAACTCAAGCCCGTCTGCCTAATGAGCTAATCTAATCATAAGCTGCAGCTAATTCCATTTAGTAACGAGGGGGGGTGAACAAAATGGCGCAATGCAGCTTTCATATATCATCCCGCAAAATTGCCGTTCGAGATTTCCTGGATCTTAGCTCCGGTTGGAAGCTTTATTTTGTTACTTAATGGACTAAGTAAATAATTTACTGGAAATGTTTTTGGGTACATAAGAGTAAACAAGGCTTTGTATTGTTAAAGTTTTGTTTGGTTACATTTACAAGTCCTTTTAATGACAAAGGGCAGTGGTTCCTTATATCATTGTGGCACTATTTAAAGACAAATATGTTTACTACTATAACTAATTTGTAAAGATAGCTGACTTTATGACGGATCATCTGGTAATAAAATGGAAAATAAATCTTACTACATTAATTTAAGATTCTTTTGTATTATCTACTTTTATGTCGACTACTTTAAATTCTTATGGTAGGTACTGTGCATACGGCCACACCTTCCCTTCAATCTAGCACGTGACAAATTTCCCCTGACAATTTTTAATTAAGAGTCCATTATTCATCGAAATTCTTTGACAGATTTGGGTCACTAATATCTGTCCCTGTAAGATAAGATTGTACCCTTATTTCATCAGGTACGTAACTAATCCTTTTCATTCTCCGTGAAATTTTATTTCGGCCAATATTTGTCTATATCCGAAGTCTTGTATAGACAAGACTTAGGATATAGACAAATATTGGCTAAGGGTATGGTATAGACCATACCCTTAGTTTTTATTTAAATTCATTCTTCAACTTACAGATACAAGTAGAGCCATCTATGATCGATCGGCTGAAACTGGGTCAATGTTTACAACCGCATGCGCACGCGCCTCACTCAGCTGATCTGCGCTCATTTGTCTATAATACGCTAGATGTCGCTAGTAGTACACACACATTGATGTAGACAGTAGGTGGATATTTAGATAACAGTGTGTATGAGGCCGCTTTCATTCCCGCGTAAGGTATAATGTTTAGTAAAGTCTTTGTCGTGGCTTTTAGTAACATGTCTTAATATAGGAAAGCAATAATGTAGACCTAATATTAAATATAACATTAAATATAAAACATAATATTATAGTTAACATCAGGCACAATAGTGATAATAATGAAACTGGTAAACTATGCAATTAACTTGGAATTGATGGTAAAGTTTGCATCTTTTGTAATAAATTGTGTTTGCAGTTGACAAATTTCTAATGGTGTAACTTTTCCTTACATTAGTTTGTAGTTAGAGGCATCACTTCTTGAATAAGAAATGAGGAACGGAATCATAAATTAGAACAAAAAGAAAAAGAACAAAATTAAGCTCCGTTTAAGAAACGTGTAGAAAGTAGGCATGACATCTAAATATTTAATAAAGTAAAATAAATAAAAACAAAGATGTTAAATTTATTGAATTGTAGCTAGCAACATTCACAATTTATATTAGATCAAGTAATCAAGTTCATGAAAGAGGTAAAGTAAGGCTTAATCCCACGCGTCACAGAATACAAAACTTTAAGCTTAATACAAATTCCTGGAGCGGTTCCTACAAAGCAAACGTCACAGTCAGAATACATAAGAGAGATTTTAAGAGAGGTAGGGCATAGCGAATCTTCGCTCGAATTGAGCCGCCCGTCCGGGGAAGGACCTCCACCCTATAGAATACCGCAGTCAAATGACCTCTGAGTCGTGTTTCTGCCGGTGAGTAGGGTTTCCGGAGCTCGTGGGGGGTTGGGGTTGGGCCGGCATGGCGGTGGCAACTGACAGGTAACTGACCAGTTACTTGCCCGTTGTCACAGCGACTTGGGCTTCTCTTTCGCTTTCCATCAGGCGTAGGGAAGCCATTATGTCGAGCCACTATAAAAAAAAAAAAAAAAAAAAAAAAAAAAAAAAAAAAAAAAAAACATCAATTCGTTCCTGGCCCCTGAATAGGCTTATAATGACCAACGCCTACTTATCAACACCGGGCGGGGCGAAAGGTTTGAATGGATTCAATTAAAATTATATGTTCGTCCGTCCCATAGTTAAGTACTGGCCGAAAAACAAAGACACAATTAAATTAGGACTCACAAAAAAGGCCGAGAACGATTCCCGTCGACCATTGTCATTGTTTTGTTTGTCCCGTACTTCATTTCAAACATCACGCTGCTAATTAAATTTATTGCTCTCTAAAAGGCTTTTGCCTTCCAAAGGTCTACGTAAATAGTGTTTCCTTATTGCGTTAGTTCTGTCTGTTTGTTTATGTCTAACTTGTCTTTCCAGTTTAGAAGGCGTGATTTTTTGATTGATCTTGAAAACACGTATGTTAACAAAAATGTATTAAGTTACTGTAGAGAGTTCAGAGAAAATAAATTCAAATTGTCGTGAGCGGGAAATTAGTGCAGTTAATTTTGGAAGTGCAAAAAAGGCTTCATTGAAATGACATCATCTTATTGATCCCAACCCACAAACACTAGAAAAGCATTTCTTACTCAAGATAAGATGTTACTTGTTAGATTATACTGACTCTTGACACTGATATACTGTACTTAATCCAATATAACGGAACGGGTGTAGCTACAAAATTGATTACCGTAACCTCAAGTACGATAACACAACCAAAGTTACACCGTGAAACAATTATCCGAATTCCTGAAACTGTCACTCCTTCATCTATAACTTTGGAAGGTATGCCATACACTTTCCCAGAATTTGCGTACATTTGGTATGTAGGTGGATTATATGTGGATTAGATTACGCTGGCTGGAAATAATTGGAGACTTTATCATTCACATTAGAGAAATCGCGATATTTTTGGAAATAAATTAATTTAGAATTAATCCAGAAATAGAAGCAATGACTTTATGAAGTTACACTAGCTGTCGGCATGCATGCTTGCATGCTTGAATGTGTAAATTATAAATCCGTTCAGTAATTTTCGCGCGAAAGAGTTACAAACACCCATCCATACATCCATCAAAACAGATTTGCGCATTTATAATTCGTAAGATAATAGAACAATATAATATAGGAAAAAAGGGATGTAAGGGAGAGGCCTATCAGCTTTTCGCTCCAAACCACCCTCACCTGCCCGTGGTGCATCCTGACGAACAACAAACGAGGCGCTGGCAACCGACAGGTGGCTGTATAACCATCACAATTGAAGGCGTAGCTAAATATCACAGACTGATGACGGGCAGCAGCGTCATCGGAACGAGGAGCTACGCCAACACTCCTGCCCAGCGTGGCGATTATGGATATAACCTCCAGGTGTTTGCCCAAGCCAAGTTTGGCGAGCATCTGGAGAGGCCTATGTCCAGTTTACACATACATTTAAAATCAATTGGGTAACCTTTTCAATTTACACTGAAATAACTAACGAACGAATTCACACGTCCAACAAAAAAAAACACTAACTGAAACTTTCAACCTGAATGGCACTAATCCCGTTACATTACAAAAAAACTAAACACTATTGAATCGTGACGAAAAAAAAATCGTCCGGATGAATTTTCAGAAATCCGTGCTAGAGTCGGAATCCAATTAAAAACTTTGGACGATTCGGCAGCTTCTGTCGGGCACGAGACTGTAATCGGGGGGACTGTGTCCCGCTTTCCCCGGCGGCAAAGTAAACACTGTAAAACTATCTGGAATACTGGAGCAATGAAATTGTCCGACAACCATTTTATAGTTACGACGAAGAAATGTGTGTGCTTAGGAGAGATGCGAACGCTGTCGATGAAACCGATCTAGCTGTGATGGCATTGGAAAATTCAGTTTCTTTTTGGAATAGTTTACACAAGATGGTTTTGTAAAGTTGAATTGATGTTGGGATTGAAACGTGAAATCAATGTTTATTTTGCTTAGTAGCGATGTTTGATGGAATGGATTTGTATTTTTCATCATCCTAGCGTTACCCTACCCTATGCGTATTTTTTAAAATGATTTCTTGATGTGGACGTACTTCTTGTACCCACTGTTCACTGTACCCATATTATTTATTGCACAAAAATGTAGGCGGTCTTATCGCTGGCAGCGATCTCCTTCAGACCACCTTTAGGTAGAGGACAATCGCTTAAAAAAGCAAGGCATGGCAGTGATTAACTGTTAAAATAAAGCTAAGTTCAATAATATTTTAAACACACAAATGATACAAATACATACACAAATATATATTTAAAAATAAACATAATAACTCGATAAATTATAAAAATATTATACGTAATGTTATTGATTAGGTTTAGATTTTTAATTAACAAAAATATAAAAAACATCAGAAAAATTTAAAACGTTTTCTTTTAACGTCGAAACTTGCAAATGAATGAAAATTTAAAACTTCCAGATAAGTTTGAAGACCCATAATTCAAGGAGGGCAAAGTCTGCATCAATACTATCGGGTTCAGAATTCTTTTCGGAAAGTTCGGAAACAGTGAAAACTTTGAAACAGATAGAATCAAGATCCACGCAAAAACTTTTCTGAAATTTTGCAATTGGTTGTTTTGGTAGGAAAAGATGAAATGAAAGGGCTTGTTTGAAAAGTACATTATAATAGTGTGACAGAATGGATTTACCTATTAATACGCCGACGCCGGATACTTTTAAAGAAAAAATTACACAGTCGGCATTTACCCATTCAACGACTAAGTATGCTAAATTACGTTCAGTCAAGACGTTGTACGTTTCATTAAATTACTTGACGAGTTGTCCTTTAGGCATTCAATTAAATGTTCAATTAGAAGATTAAGCCAGATGACTGCGACATGTCCGTTGCGTTTGCGGTGAAAACCCTGCTTTACATTGCACAGATAGAATCTGAGGTATTTGACATTTCACAGTAATTTCGTTCACCCTTTTGTAACATAGCCCGTGCAATGAATTAAAATGTGTACGTATTGAAAGCGGCGGGTGTAATAAGCGGTAATTAGCTCGCGATCGGTATGTCTGTACGTCCACGCCAGACTTGGGTAATGGTCAATGGAGGTGTAGTGTACACGCGTTACTAATTTATGGAAACGTTAATTATATCGAGGCATGAATATTGGTCACGTTTAGTTGAAACATACGTAAACTCGTGAAAATTTAAGTAGTGAAAATTGTATCTTTTGGTTAGAACTTGGCTGACACACCCCGACGTTTAAGTCTTGAATTTTCCATCATTATCATCAGCCTGCAAACCCCCACTGCTGTATATCGGCCTCCTCCAATGACGATTGTCATTTGTGAGGATTTTCCTTAAACAATACACTTAGAAGCGTCACTAAACATGTGCAGACATCTAGTACTTTAAGATGAATCCTTATATCACTTGTCATTTTATTATGCAGAAATAAAAAAAAAATAGTATCAGACAACATCACAGACATTGCTCTAATCCCAAAGTAAGTAGCTTAAGCCCTTGTGTTATGGGTATCAGAACAACGAAGGTACCACAAATAAATACTTAAATACAAATATAAACACCCAAACACGGAACAAACACAAGTGTTCATCACACGAATGTTTGTCTCACGTGGGAATCGAACCCACGACTCTTGGTTCAGAAGGCAGGGGTCACTACCAATTGAGCCACCGAGTCAGCCTCAATTGTATGTTACTTTATTGTTTCCTTCGAAAATGTACTACCCTAACTTATCTAAGTAAGTACATAAAGATGTAGTTTAAGAGCTCGTAAAGTACCCGGTTTAAGTAACTTATATTGAAACTTAGCGGTCCGGTTGGATATGAACGTACGACTTTTCTGTGAAGAGGGAAAGTTTTAAAGTAGGTATTGTTCTTCTAGGGATAAGGGGACCTTTTTTATTTAGTAGTCGGAATGCATTCACGACAATACAAATTAAATTTTAATAGAAGACATCATCACCATCATCATCATCATAAGCCTGTAGACGTCCATTACTGGACATGTAGTTAGGCCTCCCCCAAAGACCTTGACATGGACCGCTCGTAGCGTAGCGGTATAGGTATATCGGAGATCCTTTGCATCCTAAAACTCAATGAGGTGGTCAGTCCATTTCGTAGGGGGCACTCGCCTGCTGGGTCTTCTCATTCGCGGTAGCCACACAACTATAACTTCCTAGAAGTTGGGATATCTTTCGGCTGAATAAGAGACCTGGGACCGTATCGTCAATTTAAGGGGGCATAAAAACAAGGTACCTACTTACGTATTATCAATGTACGTATATAAGCGGCGAACAAATGGAGAGACCTATGTCCAACAGTAGACTGCAGTTGATGATGATGATGATGACTGTGAAAGTAAACGCAAAACGTATTGTTTAAGCGACATTTTAGTTTAAGCAGAACTTTCAGAAACGAATGAAATTCAAAAATAAACCGTAATATCGTAGTATTTCAGATTCTTCTTTTTAGTTATTTTTCTTCCAATTAAACGTTACACGATAGACAATTGCCACTAAAATATTAATGGCTGTCATTCCTAAATTGTTAATTGGCCACACAGAGCACTAATTGAATTACCTGTTAACTTGTGATTTGTTGGAAGTGAAAAAGTTAGGTACACTTACTCTTTTAGGGATCCGCAAAAACAGAGGGAATGCCGTTCTACATGACGTCGTATGATGAAGCAACATCTGCAGCAGCAGCAAATTCGCACTTAACCAAATTGGATCTACACCTATAGCTCGTTGTGTGAGTGCTTCCGCTCCCCCAACAGTTCGGTGATGATGACAAGACCGGACCATCATAGTAGTCACTTAAAAAAAAAAGTGAGTGCTGCATCAACAGCCGGGGTTTAGGGTGTAAGAGGAGACCCCTAGTGTTTCAGGCATCCATGGGCTGCGGTAACCTCTTAACATCAAGAAATTGGTACAGAACCTCACTAAATTCACACTCCACGCACTTGTCAAACTTTTTCAGCACACGAGAGGCGATGTTTAAACAAGGTTTTCTTCGTAATTCACTTTCTAATTGCCCTCTTGTTTCACGTCTGCGTATCATCGGCGGACACTCGGTGACAGATACGTTTAACTTTCGCGTTTGATAGTGAATTATTAAGTTTGTGTTTCAAACTAGTTGTAGTAACAAAGTTGCTTGGACTTCATTTATAGCAAGATTTTTGCGTTAAATGTAGTTTTAAGTTAGGATAAGAGTTACCGTTGTCTAGACGAATTATTAAATTGTGGTATGTTCAGGATAAATAAATGCACAGATAATGTACCGAATTGTTGTTCTTAAGCTATGACTTTCGCAGTTACGGTTATCACATATTGATTAACCATCATATAATCGCCACGCTGGGCAGGCGGGTTGGCGATCGCAGGCGTAGATTCTCGCTCCGGTGACGCTGCTGCCCGTCAACGGACCACAGACCGTTCTTTATTCATCATTTAGCTTCGTCTTTGATTGTGATGGTTATACCGCCACCAGTCGGTTGCCAGCGCCTCGTTTATTAATCGGCAGGATGCACCACGGGCAGGTGAGGTTGGCTTAGAGCGAAAAGTTGATAGGCAACGTATGTAAGGACAAGAAGAAAAATATTTTACACGCTACATAACGTGACCCATATTATATTCCCGCCATGATGACTAGAACCAAACAATACAAAACTTAATTCCGTACAATTCTCCTCGGAAATTTGTTTTATCGATTCAATTACGACAAATGGCACTTTTGTACACAATGGGCGATTCGTTCGAAAGTGAGAACGTAGCGAAAACGAAACGTCATAACAATAATCCTTCATGAATAAGCGGGGCATAGGGCTACCAAATGTCTTGTCTTTTACGGACCGTCTACAAAGATGGATGTTTAGCCGTGTTTAATTTTACAAAGAATTAAGTTCACAATAAATATTAAGTGACATTTTTTTTTGTGCTCAGGCGTGTAGTGATCATCAGCCTATATCAGTCCACTGCTGGACATAGGCCTCTCCCAATGCTCGCCATTTCGATCGGTCCCGGGCCTCTCGCATCCAGCACTTGCCAGCCGTCCTGCGCAAATCGTCACTCCATACAGTAGCACAACAATTTTTCTTTGTAAATGACTACGATTATAGCCAAGGCGGCCTTGTCATCTTTACCGGATTGCAGCAGAGCGGAAAGCTCTCACGCTTAAAATTTAGTAACCTTTTAGTCAAGTCATATTAGATCGGGTAATTGATCATAAACTTTTCTATATTCTGCGCTTAAACAAACATGTCCTATCTGACCTAACCTGTTTCCTTTATAAGTGTTATGCTTGGTCACTCTACTATATAGAGTGACCGTGATGTTCAATTTGGCCGGACAAACTTCCACTGTTCAGTTACCTACCCACTATCTACCTGTGCATAAAGCGGTCAATGACCTTGCGGGTTAAGGTCAGTACAGAAAAGAGGAGTGGCTATGCAGACACCCTGTCGAGTAAATACTCGTATGAATGTTTTGTTGGCATGTTTGTTAGAGGAATTAGCTAATCTGGTAGTATCTGAAAAAATACATACATAGGTTTATGGAATACTATACGTATACATTTCTTTGCTTATTTATACAGAACAACCAAATTCATTTGTTTCTGATTAATTGCTCAATAAATATAATAATAAATAACCCAAGACATGCCACGCTGGGCCACTCAGCGCCATCTAGCCCCAAACTAAGCCGAAGCTTGTACTATGGGTACTAGGCAACTAATAAACTTACTTAGATACATTTTTTTTGTAAATAAATACATATTATTCATAGAAAACACCCAGACCAATACAAACAGACATGTTCATGCACACAAAATGTTTGTACTGTGTGGGGATCGAACCCACGACCCTTGGCTCAGAAGGCAGAGGTCACTACCAATTGAGCCACCGAGCCAGTCTATACCAGTCAATACTAATAAAATGCATCTTATACAACAACGTTAGTTTTACGACAACTCTTACCACACCCGAAGAAATGGGGCAATGATTTATATTAATTTCCGTCACTGCACAGGAAAATACCAAGACTGAAATGAATAGAGTATGCGAGCAAGACAACACAACTGTATGGACGAAATGTGACATGAAAATGAAGGATTTGACGATACAAATTTTACTAATTTAACTTTGTCAACAGTCAAAGTTCATTATGTATGTTGAAATTTTAATTGAATTTTACCAAAAGGTCAATTGCTGATAGGCGATACTCGTCTTTTAATATTAAATAACCATAAACAAACCATTTACTTTACGAACACTTTCTAGGATAGCGTTGTCTTTGCAGTTACATTTTTTTGTTTATATCAAATTTATTTAAATTTTAAAATCTGCCCTCAAAATGTGGTGAAGTGAACATTCGCGCAGAATGGTTGGCGAGTGCTAGATGAGAGAAGCAGAGGATCGCAATGTAGATGTTGATAAATGTAACAAAGGACTGCTTGAAGTTAATGATGATGGAATTCTAAAATTGTGAAACCGATATATTGCCTAACATTACCAAGTATTAGGAAAATAAGCTTTATAGAAAAAAAGGCTTTTCCGAACAATTTTGCAGGCCTATTGCCATCAAATGTTGCAACACATTTTAGTTTTCATTTCTGGAATAGGTAAAATCTTATTACTTCCTTCCTTCCTTCGGGTAACCATGACAAAACATACAAAATCAAACATAGTCAATATTCAAATAGGTACCCTATTCTCTTAAACTTTCTTATCTACATATATAATATCCGTATGCTCTTTCCTGCAAGTGTTTAGTATAGTATTAGCCATAAAGAATACGTATCTATCTATCAATTTAACAGCACACATTCAACAGCAAGTTCGTAACTAGGATTCTAGTCGCAATCCGTGCGGTCTAGACGCTACCGCAACGTGAACATTTCAGACGTCTACCTCTAGTTTTGTACCTAGACACCTGTGTGCTTTGTCTTGGAAGTGTGAGTGTAATTTAAACCTACAAGGACTGGGGACAGAGGGAGTTAACTGACGTCACTCCTCCGAGCGAGGTGAGGATGAACTTTCAAATATCAATATTCATCAAAAGCTGCTTTACGATGTCTGTATCCTTTGATATTTTAAAGTAGGTAGGTATGTATGCAGTTCGGATTTTAATATGATTTTCAATGGACAGGGTGATGCGAGGTGTGAATGACAAGAGGAAGGTTAACTGCATATAAAAGAATAAAAAAAATTGCAGACGACTTAAGACATGTCTTTGAATGCCTTTTTAAATAGTTTTGATGATTTTATTTCATACAAAATAAATTAATAACCCAAGACAAGACATGCCACGCCGGGCCACACATCGCCATCTAGCCCCAAACTAAGCCGAAGCTTGTACTATGGGTACTAGACAACTGATAAACTTACTTAATACTTTTTTTTTAAATAAATACATATTAAACACCCAGACCAATACAAACAGACATGTTTATGAACACAAATGCTTGGGACTTTTCGGGAATCGAACCCACAACCCTCGGCTCAGAAGGCAGAGTTCACTACCAAATGAGCCTATGTTGAATAATAACACAAAACATGCCAAGCTGGATCACACAGCACTATATAGTCCCAAACTAAGTGAACAGACCAAGGCTGTTGATTGATTACGACTCTCTAAACCAGTCACAATTAATGTACCCACATTTACATCTACCTAGATTGCACACCAATCTGTCTGTCTCCAACAATTTGAATAATTCTACAGCATTCTTAGACAAGCGACTAGTTTTTGACGCCAACGCTTCAATTGTTTATTTTGCGCATCCTACGTTAAGTTAGCGATAATGTGGCGGCATCGAAACCTGTTTATTCATAGGCTTATTGAATTGTGTACCGTAGTTAACTAATACTGGATGCTAAATATTATACAGGATGCTAATTATTATATGATGAGGTGATCCGGCTGGGAAGTCACCGACATAGCTCACCGGATCAGTAAGCTGAAGTGGCAGTGGGCTGATCACCATCAGCCGCAGAACCGATAACCATTGGGGTAAATGTTCTAGAGTGGAGACCGCCTCTCGGCAAACGTAGTGTAGGACGCCCTCAGGCCAGGTGAAGTGACGATTTGCGCAGGACGGCTGGCAAGTACTGGATGCGAGAGGCCTGGGATCGATCAAAGTGGCGTGCATTGGGAGAGGCCTATGTCCAGCAGTGGACTGATGTGGGCTGATGATGATGATGAAATATATTGGAACAGAATCTATACAAAAAAGGATTGAAGTTTCTAACATCAAAACCAACCCGCATGCCTAGCGTGGCGAATAAGGTTAAGCCTTCAGATGTTTGCCCAAAGCAACTAGCAACTGGAGAGGCCTATGTTCACTGAGGACTACGATAGGCTGATGATGATGATGATGAACGTCAAAACAACAAAAACAAAACGTGGGCTCAATCCTCACCCGGGACAAACATTTGTGTGAGTATATTTAAGTAAGTCATATTTTTGTGGTAGTTGCTTAAAATCAACTTAACTTAATTACTTTGGGATCGGAATAATGCATGTGATGTTGTCCAATATTAAAAAAAATAAAGAGATAGATTTATATAACAACCACCGCAATAAATGGATGACATAATCGAGCAACCGTCCAATAGGTTACGTCATTAGCAAATTTTTAAAGGTCACATTAATATCGGTTACAATTTAACCGTTTATCTACTACTAGCCAAACCGCCCTCGCTTCGCTTCGGGTTGTTTAGGTTGCTATGGTAACGTTTTCAATACACGTCAGTTTGAAAGATTTTTGGATTTTTTCACACCTTCGGTTACATTATTAAACTTTTAGCACGGATCCCTAACTTTTTTAAAAATATAATATAGCCTATGTTCAGCGCAGATAGTGTAGCTTTCCGACAGTGAAAGAATTATTCAAATCGGTCCAGTAGTTTCGGAGCCTATTCGTATCAAACAAACAAACAAACAATCAAATCTCTCCTCTTTATAATATTAGTATTAGTTTAGATATAAAAATAAGTCGGATTTTCCTCCCTGACGCTATAACTCCAGAACGCACGAACCGATTTCCACGGTTTTGCATGCGTTAGAAAGGTCTCGGGCTCATGAGGTTATAGCAAAGAAAATTAAGGAAAAAAAATTTTACAGCCATCTGGTGGCGAAACGGAGTTCGCCTGGTTTGCTAGTTTCTCATAATTTTCTAAGACGTGTCTGGTTAATATTCCTCTTGCTTGATATCGATTTAAAAAAGATTCGGTACAAATACGATTATTGCTTCTGCCTAGCGTTTGTAGGTGTCCATATGATTTTCATATTTAGAACAGGACTTCTCCTATCTCTTGCCGTAGGTATCGTAACAGACGACTAATGAAGTATCAGAAAATAGGCAAAATGCAAGACAATAATCATCAGTATTATCGCTAGAACGCTTTAGATAGAAAAAAAATGTTAAATTCTTTTGAATCGACAAGAGGGCTGGTGCTTTCCTCGGCCAGCGTATCAGTCTGGCCATACAAAGAGGAAACACGACCAGCCTTCTTGGCACAATGCCCTTGGGCAGCGATCTCGGACATATTTTTTATTTATAAGTTTCCTTTAATTTTTGTTTTGTTACTTTAATTGTCTAACATCTGATTAATTGCCGCTTTGTTTCGTAATAAATACCTACAGTTCAGCATTAATCTTCTGAGAAACACAGACACAGACATTTGATTTTGACATTGATCTAAATTAATTTAAAATACTCATTTACCATCTTCTTCATCTTCCGTGCCTCATTGTCCATGTCTCTTGGGGTCGGACCCCGTGTCCCAATGTGACATTCTGGGCGTGTCTGCGTCAAATCCGGATGTAATCCCATCTTCATACCTACGGCTACGGCTTTCATGTAGGTCATTTGTGGCCTACCTCGACCTCTTTACGGCTCTTGCGTAGCGAATCTTCGCTCGAATTGAGCTGTCCGTCCGGGGAAGGACCTCCACCCTATAGAATACCGCAGCCAAATGACCTCCGGGTCGTGTTCTGCTGGGGAGTTTGGAGCTCGTGGGGGGTTAGGGTCGGGCACGTGATGGTACTAATACCGCTCTCATCACGTGACAGAAGGGGCAAACGTGTCTGAAGGTGACCTGATGGTAAGTGATCACTGCAGCCCATAGACACCGGAAGCCGCAACATCAGAGGAGGTGCGTTGTCGGCTCTTGAGGAATTTGTAAGTTCGCTTTCTGAATGTCCCTAAGTTGTATCCATTCGGAAAGTTTCATCATTTACCATCTGTCTAATTAACTTTCTTAATCCTGTTCACATTTCTAACTGGACATATTTTTTTAACACCTTACATCTAGTATGGAGAAATATCATTGCGTGTTCTGTAACCGCCATATCAAATAACTTTGCATCAATTAATGGCCAAGTTCTAATTTTTTCATTGAAACTCACACGCGATCGTGCTGACTGTTATCTCGAATAGACACTAATAAATTTGACTGATGCGAACGTTTTGTAATAAATCTAGACATGTGGTAACGTTTTAGGCCAAGTTTACACTATTAAAACTACAACAGTCACATTTCACTTAAATTTCTATAAATTACAATTATGAAACTTAATAAGTTGGTTAAGTCAAATGATAAGGTTCAATAGTTGTTTGTTTTGCTTTTTCGACTATTCATATTAAAATAATACATCACAATGTTATAAGAACCAACATCAATATTTCAAGATTATCTACAGAACTACACTATGATACATATTTTACTGGGTTAGAAGGATTTACAATTAGGGGTGATATTTTGTTCTCCAGTCTGCTAAAAATCGTGCTGAGTGGAAAAAGTACCCAGCTTTTCCACTTTGCCCAGCAGTGGGTGAGCAGAAAGAAGTCAAGAATATAATACATAGTCCCATAAGTTTCCAATAAGCACCAATCCATGGCGACCCCAAAGATGCGGCGGGACACTTTTACTCGCATTCCTAATACGTGCGCTTGCGTTTTCACTGTGCGCCCGCGCATACCAAACGCAGTGATTAATGGCCGGCGCTACTCGGTAGAAGTTCTACCGTTCGAGGGCCGGAAGGATTTATCGTGTGTTTTATTGTTCTTAGATTGGATCCGAATGTTTTATTAACACGAGTGCCAATGACCGCTGTGGTTCTATTCTAAACTATTGACGTCTAAAACGAGATTGCAGTGATTATGTAAAACGAGGTTTTGATCGCGACTTCGTTCGCTTTGATTGTGTCTTTGATAACCCTATTAATTCAGACAATGACGTCACGTTGCTAACTAAAGTAAGCACTTGTGTTATGCATATCGGAATCAAAGAAGGTCCCATAAATAAGTACATGTAAATGGTCACTCCACCACAGATTGACTCCACCTCGACTGAGGTCTAAGTATTTACTCCCGAATACACTTACTTAGTAAGCCATAAAAAGGTACCTTTTTTTATAGGAAGTGCTTTTAGGATGACCTCACTCCACCTAGTTAATATCGAGTCACCAAGTAGCAATAAATATGTGATCAATATTAATTTATCTGTAAACATTCGCTATAACATTTATCAATTTGTGTAGAAACCTTGTTTCAGTCATCCATCAGAATGAATGTTTTATGAACGTTAACACCACATTTATTATGAAACAGCCCAAATTGCTGGCAATGCACCTGTGATTCCCCTGATAACAATCACTTATGTTCAAAGCTGCTATTTTATCAAAAAACAAAATAGCTAAATAAATGTGTAAGTGAAAAACGTGGTAGGTATACGTACAAGACGAAGCAGTTTACAAGTTAATAGTAGTAGTACAAGGTAAGAGGGAGTGTTTGCAATCCTAGTTCTTGGTGACCCCATTAGGTGCTTGATGGAGGAACCGTGGCTTTAAGTGACAGTCCCACATACCCTGCAACACCCGCAAGTGACAGGGATGCATAACCGCATTTGCCCCGGTAAAAAAGGTAAGAAAGAGCTTATTTTTAAGTAAGAGGGGCCAGACGAGCAAGTGTGATGCCAGATGGTAAGCAGTCGACACCGCCCATGGACACCCGCAACTCAGAGCGAGTTCTGGGGTCGCTGCCGGCCTTTTAAATAGGAGTACGCTCGTTTCTTAAAGGCTCCCAAGTCGTAGATGTTGTAGTTAGCAATCCATTTGCTATAAAGATAGTGTCGATAACTACAAAGACAAGTAGACAACTTGACAGAAATGTTTTTAATTTGTGACAGAGCGGGTAAACGAGCCTGAAAGTCACCTGATGGTAAGTGATCACTTCAGCTTCATAGACACCGTAACACGATGAATGAAGTTCATGCATAAAGACGTTCAGATTCAACGGACTTAATCTAGTTGCAAGCATTATGTCAAAGACTATATACCAAAAGAGGAAACTTCGAAAGTCCCCAGCGGTCAATGCAGCATTTTCCTAATTTCCCTCACACAGCAATTAATATCAAACGGCAGTTCGTTACCATTCACCTCACGTGCCGCCACAAGCGATGATTAACGGCCACACATACATGGCCGGGGCGACACAGGGCGCGATTAGGGACATAGTCCATTATACTGCCTCAGGTTTAGCCTTAAGTTTTTTTTTTCGTCGGGAATGCCTTTGCGCATACACCAGGGCCCTGGGTACGTGACACCTGGGATATGTGGATCTTCTATTTAGCGGAGAATACCCACTAAACCCGACGGTGGTCCGCTACGAGCACTCTGTCTGAGAAGGGTCGGGATGGCCGGAGGGATTCGACACAACCACCCACAGAGCGGCAGCGCTGCGCCGCCAAGAGTGTTGGACGGCATACCTTGCTCAGACGATGTGGTGTCCTCGCTGCATCTTGCGATACACGACGTCACTGACCACTATGCCCGAAAGCACGTGTCGTCGTCTTCCTCGGGGCCGCTAACCTCATCCTCGGTAGTATTCTACGCCCCATATCGCAGAGGGCTTAAGTCTTAATCAACTTCGTTAAGGGTTGATTGTGAAATTATTTCAGTTCAAGTACCAGAATTGACAGAATACTTTGGACTAGGTATTGATTCAAAACTGTCCGATGGCTTAAACTTTTATTATTGGGACTCATACGCGATATTTATCATGTAGTACATAATACAATCGTGGACAATCGTGATAACAAGTGGACTAAAAGTGTCGAACCACCAGGTTGGTGTGAATTAACTGGCGCGTTTTTATTTTAATTTAAGTTGACAAAGAGTTCTATGGCCCCATGGCCATAGAACTTCGATGTCTTCGACCATTCGAATGGACAGCAACCTTTACACATACAAGTATACGCACCATTGTAAGGAGTTCTTTTGGCAAGAAGTGCGTGCGTGTTGATGATCTCATACTTCGTGTAGCTTAATGAATGACATGGCTTTTATGACTAGAGGTATGTTTTCATTTCAAAGCCCGGGTATACTCCAAAATATTCTAATACCACAATATACGGGATTTTTTTTTATTTTTTTTTATAGCGGCTCGACATAATGGCTTCCCTACGCCTGATGGAAAGCGAAAGAGAAGCCCAAGTCGCTGTGACAACGGGCAAGTAACTGGTCAGTTACCTGTCAGTTGCCACCGCCATGCCGGCCCAACCCTAACCCCCCACGAGCTCCGGAAACCCTACTTACCGGCAGAAACACGACCCAGAGGTCATTTGACTGCGGTATTCTATAGGGTTTAGGTCCTTCCCCGGACGGGCGGCTCAATTCGAGCGAAGATACGCTATGCCCTACCTCTCTTAGTAGTCTTCTATCCCATTCTGGGAACCGCAACAAATGCTGAAGTTGTTTAACTATTTCAATTCTTGCACAGAACATACCACTAGTTGGAGAGGTTCGAAGAAGACGAAAATTTCAGAAACTATTTTTATATGAATCGACTTAACAGTAAGTTATCTGCTATTGAAAATTGGCACCAGACAAATACATGCGCTAAAACTTATTTGGTGAGATGTAGATGAGTAGACAATGGTAAACTGTGACAAAAGCGACTGTTTTCCTAGAAATCTATGTTAAAAAAATACATTTTAATTTTATATAAAAAAAAATCGATAGAATTTTTCATAAGCGAATCAAATAAATAGACCATATCGTGCTATGCTACTACTAGTCAACAGTGTATATTGTTTGATAATGTTACTCATATGCTATTTATCGAAACCGCAACATATTTCAATCTTGCGTGTGGTCGGTTCGAGAGTAATAAAGTTATATTTTATTAGCGGTATTATAAATATAGCGCCATACTGGCCACTTGTTATCTGACTGTAATGGGGGCATAAAATGCAGAAGGGTTATGGATTAATGAATTTAGTACTGATAGTATTAATGTTTTATAGTTTGTACGTAAAGACAAGCAGGGTTATTCTCAATCGCAAAATTAGTTTCTATTAGAAAAGTTTCAGGCCCGTTCATTCCAATATTACATTAGTTTGTGACAGTTCGCACCAAAAGAGATTGTGTGTCCGTGTGGTTTCAGGATTTAGAATATAAAAACTCTATCTTATACCAAGAGTGTTGGTTTTTTTTTATATTATTGTTATTATAAAATTTGGGGAAGATCTTTGCCCAGCAGTGGGACAGCATAGGTTAAGAAAGAAAGAATATTATTATGAACACGACTAAGGCAATATCAGGAAACGGACAGCAGTATTTACTGGGGTACAAATGAGACCTACTGCGGTCACCAAACCACATGCCAAGCGTGGTGACAAAGACAGTTCCCTCCAAATGACAATTGTTATTAGGAAGCCTATGTACAGCAGTAGAAATATGCTGACTGATGATGATGATGCACTAGAAATTCCTGGACAGTTTTGAAGTTAAACGAAATCTTTGACAATTCTGATCGAGTCATACGGCATTGTGAATAGCCCTGGAGTGAGAGACTTCTAGGTAAGTATTATCGTTATATCAGTTTCTCTGTCTATAATCAGCATTGCCTGGACTAGTACCTAGCTGATTTGGTAGTGACCCTGCCTTCTGATCAGCACGGTCAAGGTATAAGCTATATGAAACTTAACAAGTGTCGTTTCTCCTAGGCGTAGTCCACAATTCGACCAACAAAACGGAATATCATCAACATACACAGCAACACACACAGTAACCGTTTTAAATACATTTAACGAACATAACAGACAATCTGAACTGTCTCTGGCGGGACCGTAAGTTTCCGGAACGATACCGCGTCACGATATCGACCCTCATTCTTGCCGTTACTATGGGTTTACACTTGTCGACTGTCTGTTCAGACGATCTTTGGTGGAACTTGGCTGACATACTCCCAAGCGTATTAATATGCCCTAATCAAATCTGGATGCTACACTTTTTTCTAAAGAAGCATTAGCATAGTCACGCATAGTGGCCTTAAGTCGCCTGATGGAAAGGGAAAAAGAGGCCAAGTCACTGCACCAACCAAATCAATCACATCATTTTTAGTTGCCATCGAACACTCAAACATTTGTTTGGCTCTCATGTTATCAAAAATAGCTTAAGTAGGTGTAATGTTCGCGACGAAGCACGGTGGTAATGTTCAATCCGTGCAGTGACAAAAAAAAACATACGGTCGAATTGAGAAACCTTCGTCCTTTTTTGAAGTCGGTTAAAAAGAATATCAATCACCTCCTCATTCTTCCGGGAGGTTATTAGTTTGACAACTTAAAATTACTTATTTATTGTAATTTGTTGTAACGTGTAATGAAAAGGTTTTTTATACATTTTTTTTAAATCTAATGTTAAAAGAAAAATGTAGAGCAGAAATCTAAATAAAGCTCTGTACACAATCTTACAATTCTTTTACAGGTGTACAGGGTTCACGCTGTTTTCCTTAGTTAGACGACATGATGACACATTTTAATACTATGTATTGTTACAAACACCGTATCATGTAAATCCCTTTATTATTCCCGCGACCGTATATAACGCGCGTACGTCACGACCTGACAGGTGTCACCAAACATATTCCATGTGAACGTTGTGACAATCGGATTATGATAACTGTTTTAATCATTGGTGGAATTCTCTGTATATTAGTCTCTATGGTCTATCTATACTTTGTATATCTGCTTGGTCAAGTGGTTTCAAGTCGTCCAAGGACCAAGACGTTACGAATTCGACTCTCAGGTTTGGCAGAGAGTTGGGTACACCTAGATGGGCATGGGCAAACTCCGAATAAAAATTTATTTTACCTATTATTCGGGCTTTACCCAAGAAGCTTGGATAATACTAAGTCAACCCGGGTAAACCTAGGTTTACTCCACCTTCTAGCATTACCCGTAACATATACATCTGTTGTTCAATTTACGCGGTCTTATTGCTAAGCGATCATTTCCAGACAACATTTGGGCAGAGATAGTTGATCTCTCTCCAGTCGTGTCGAACTGTCGTCCTATCGGATTATGAGAGTGATGGAACACCGACTAATTAAATCATCACTAATCTAGAAAACAAAACTACTGTAGATGAGAAATTATCGATGCGTATTATCCCAAAATGCAAATATTAATAATACATTTCGTCCTCGGTTTTATCTCCTGCTGATAGTTATTTGACAGATAACACTAACAAGACATGAGACTTATCTGATGAATAAGTACCAGAGAGGCTATCCGGGACCTAGCAGTGGTAAACGCTACCTTGTAACACAACCGCTAATCACTAAAGTGATTTAAGAGTTTCATAACTCTAGTCTTATTTCTTCGTCCCACTTTTTAAGTTGATTAAAAAGTAATGAAGCCAACGCTTCGGTCTTTAAAAAAATTACTTCGCATCTCGATTTTCTGAGAAAGCTTTACGGTAAAAATAAAATTTTTGGGAAGAATTCAAACGCTGCCTTTTTGAGAACATTTTCCTTGTCATTTAAGAGCGCGGTTACTGAATACCACATAATAGTTAGAAACAGAAGGCACATTAAGCTAAAAGGGATCTAATCTAAGAGTTACAAAATTATATCTAAATACTAGTAGAGCCATCATTATCTTATTTTCATTAAATCATCAGGTGGCAGTATAAACATCACAATAGAAGGCGTTGTTAAATACCACAGGCCCATGACAGTAGTATCCACGGGCAGTAGTATCAGCGGAACGAGGAGCTACATCTTACGAGCGCAAAACCGCCTGCCCAGTGTAGCGATTATGGGTAAAGCCTCCAGGTTTTTGCCCAAAGTGGCGAACTAGAGAGGCCTATGTCCAGCAGTGGACTGCGACAGGCTGATGATGATCATCATCAGCAAAAATTAAGCCTTCAGGTGTTTGCCCAATGTGACGAACAACTAGAGGCCTATGTCCATCAGGGGACTGCGATAGGCTGATGATGATGATCATCATCATTTTTTTAGCCCACATGCTCTCACTGCTGAGTATAGGTTTACACTTTTCACGATCCCTCGCCAACCTCGTCAATTTTGTCGCGCCATTTAACAAGAAGGCACTTAACACGGCGGCATTTCGAAAACGGAAAACGCGTCGTTTGAGGGATACGCGTATCCTTTAAGGTTTAAACGAAGCTTAAGCCTTCCAATCTTGATACATTTCTGTAAGAGCCCTTTCTTCACTTGAACGAGGTAGACATTCATTAAGAGATTGTTATAAAAAGCACTATAAAGCTCACATTTAATTGCAGCGAACGCTTTGAAAGTCGCAGCGAGTACAAGATAAAATACGAGTATAAGAGATGAAACGAAAGTAAATTATAAGTATTAATATTAATGAACTGTTCACAATTTGATAGTACGTAGTCAGAATCGCATTAGTTTTTGGCTTACTTTGTAGCGATCTTCGGAGCTACGAACACGGGTAATCAGTATATTTTTTTGTCATGAATAAATTTGAGGCCTGGCATTGTCAAAGTACTTTCATTTTATTTACTACTAGCTGTGCCCGCGACTTCGTCGGCGTGGCAAAGAGTATCATCCCGTTGGAGGTAGAATTGATCAAAATCCTTTCTTAGGGGATGCCTACGTCATAACATCTAACTGCATACCAAATTTCAGCCTAATCGGTCCGTGGTTTGGGCTGTGCGTTGATAGATCACTATGTCAGTCAGTCACCTTTGAGTTTTATATATTTAGACTAGCTGTGCCGGCGGCGTCGCACGCGTGGGTTTTTAAAAAATACGGACTTTCATAAAATGGTGCCTACATTTAAAGTTCTAACTTTTAGAACCGCATTTAATTCCATACAGTAGTTTTCGCAGATAAAAATTTCTCAAGAGCCGGCAACGCACCGAAGACTCCCCTGGTGTTGCGGTGTCGAAGGGCTAAAGATTGCCCCCTGTGTCATTAAAAAAAAAACAAAACTTTGAAACCCCCGACCTTACTATCGCCTATATCTTAAAAATGGCTGATCTTTCAAACAAAAATATACACATCAAACTTACATCGACCTTCTTTTAGCACGTATAATACACACGAAACAATATACACCGGCCCAAATATAATTTCCCCTCCCACATTCGATCTCCCATTACCCATACCCACCCGTTCACGCACTTTACCCACTTACTATTCATCGCCCGTTCTGTTATTCTATGCCAAAGGTGCGTATTAAAAATAAACAAACGACAAGACTTCACTTTTAGTCAGGTCCCCCTATTGTATTTTTAACCGGCTAAGATCAAAATTCGTAATGAGTTCTCGAGATATTCCGACGTTGTTTGTCGTGGGAGATTTCTTCTGATCAGCGGAGGGAAGATGGCGTCCTTTTCTAGAATTATATCTAGTCATTTAGATTAATTTTCATTTGGAGCATCTAAGAGGTTTATGTACGCCCTAGTTTAGAGTAGGTGCCCGCGGTGGGGCATATTTTTATGGTGGGAGGGACGTCCTTGTCGGCACATGAGATGCTTTTTTAAAGTTCTGTACCTCGAAAGAAAACACGGAACTCCCTATATCACTTCGGTCACACTCATAACGCAAGTACTTTAAGCTACTTACTTTGGGATCGGATATGTGATGTTGTCTGTCCGATGAGCTCATTTGGTAGTGACCTCTGCCCTCTGAGCCAAGGGTCGTGGGGTCGATTCCCGCACAGTACAAACATTTGTGTTCATGAACATGTATGTTTGTATTGGTCTGGGTGTTTTCTATGTATAATTATGTATTTATTTAAAAAAAAAGTATCTAAGTAAGTTTATCAGTTGTCTAGTACCCGTAGTATAAGCTTCGGCTTAGTTTGGGGCTAGGTGGCGTAGTGTGGCCCAGCGTGGCATGTCTTGGGTTATTTTATTTTAGTTAGGGTAGTTTTCCTCCCAGAAAATTTTCTATATTCGACTCACACTTAGCGTTTTCTTTTAAATTTTAGTAATACTTAGCTTTAGGGTTTTTAGAGCTTTAAAATTAAGAAAACCGTTCCGAATTTTCGATTTCACCAATTTAGCCTTCACGCCTTCGACAGCTCAAAACAATTCAATGCGGTAAGCACTAGCAGTAAGAAACCAATTAATTAAAATTTAATTAATAACAATTTCCACTCGACAGCCCTGTTCGCGCTTTTTTGGGTTCGCAAATTAAGTATTAAAAGACCCGGAGGAGCCCGGTATCCTTTACGAGGGTCGTCTAAAAGCATTTTCGGGTTACCACAAGACTGCCGAGGTTTCTTTTTGTGTGGCGGAATTTTTAAGTCCCACTATTGGCACGTGCGACGAATTGTGCCATGTGAGATTTGTTTGAAATCTTAAAACTAATTATTAATTTATTTTATTATAAGGAAGTGGGGGGGCTAGAAAGGTTCAAAAAGTAGCCTATGTTACTCTCCATCCCTTCAACTATCTCCATTTAAAAAAAATCACGTCAATTCGTCGCTCCGTTTTGCCGTGAAAGAAAAACAAACATACAGACAGACACACTTTCCCATTTATAATATTAGTATGGATACATGGAGTTTCAGTTTTCTAAGGCGCAGATTTCCAGATACAATAGTTAAACAATGTTATTGGGATGTTAAGGGACAAAAAACTTATTCCATAAAATATTTCCATTACCAGTCGTAAACTCCATCAAATGTAAGTACCTGAAACCAAAACAAACCATCAAATTATCAACCTCATCACAATATTGGTTAATGGCGCGAAATAAACCGTTTGGTCACACCTAATACCTCACGCCTTCAACGCCATATTTCACACCATGCCTTTATTTATAGGGATTCTACACTATATCACTATTAAGGATTTTCCGTGGCAGACGGCATTGCTATTTTTAAGCCGATTACGCAAAAAGAGGGGTGTTGTAAGTTTTATGAGCGTCAGTAAGTAACGCAGTATCTCTTTACGGAGGACATCTTGATTGAGTGTACAAAATAAATAAGTATTCTTTATTGCTCAAAAACATTTTCTAGATATGAGTCTCGGGTATATAGGTATCTCGGCCATAGGCGGTGTCGGCTGCTTACCATCAGGCATTACATTTGTTCGTCTGTCGCCTCGTGAATAAAAAAATAAAACGCAAGTAGTAGAATTCATATATACTAAACTTTGCTTTCCGTTGACCTTCCGACTCTCACTCAGTTGTACGAGTATCTTATTTAAGTTTAAAAAGCAATCCGCATCACGCCAAGTTCGATCACACTATGACGAGACGCTCTGCTTAAGTACAGCTTCACGCTCCGTTTAAAAGACCCAAGACTAAGAAGAATGGAACACGTGTGTTGGGAGACAGTTCCACAGCTTAAATGGTACGGCACATTTCCATGGCTTCTAAAGCCTGAATTTATAATGGTATTTCGGAACTTACTGCGACTGTTATCACATCCCACACATTTTTTTTTATATTGGCTCGACATAATGGCTTCCCTACGCCTGATGGAAAGCGAAAGAGAAACCCAAGTCGCTGTGACAACGGGCAAGTAACTGGTCAGTTACCTGTCAGTTGCCACCGCCATGCCGGCCCAACCCTAACCCCCCTCGAGCTCCGGGAACCCTACTCACCGGCAGAAACACGACCCAGAGGTCATTTGACTGCGGTATTCTATAGGGTGGAGGTCCTTCCCCGGACGGGTGGCTCAATTCGAGCGAAAATTCGCTATGCCATACCTCTCTTATCATTTAAATTTATGTTTGTACCTACTTAACTTAACAGTAACAGAAGAGATCGCTACAAGCGATAAGACCGCCTAAGTTGTACTATGTTTTGTTTGTGATATGATTTCCTGTAAAGTCTGTGTTTGTGCAATAAAGAGCATATATCTATCTATCCCTACTATCACGAAGCAGCCATGAAATTGAGAAACACAATAGTCATATTAAAATTCGTGGGCACGCAACGATACTCAATTGGGGCCTCTAATGAATACAGTACTATTGTTAACGAGTTACGTACCTACTGCCAATACGTTTTAAGTTAACAAGTACATCGCGTGTTCCAGATGATGGCTTGTGGCAGGCAACTCGGATAATCTTGGCAACAATAGCTGCTACATTCGCTATGGTAGTTTAGGTAATAGTAGTAATCATTGAGGCAGTGTAGCCATACGTCCACGCTTTTTAGAGACTGTTTTTTTTTATAAGTTAACCCATTAGCTGTCACCTATCTGACAGGGGACTGGGATGTAAGCGGCCTATCATCATTTCGCTTCAAGCCAACCTCACCTGCTCGTCGCGCATCCTGCCGAAAAACAAACGAGGCACTGGCAACCGACTGGTGCCGGTATAACCATCACAATTGAAGGCGTAGTTAAATACCACAGACCGATGACGGACAGCAGCGTCACCGGAGCGGGAAGCTATGCCCTGCGATCGCCAACCCGCCTACCCAGCGTGGTGATTATGGGTATATCCTCCAGACGTTTGTCTTAAGTGGCGAACAACTGGAGAGCCCTATGTTCAACAGTGGACTGTAATAGGCTGATGATGATTAGCTGTCCGCAAAGCAAAGACAATAGATAAACAATATCACCTGTATTCACAAACATTACTTATCTATGTCTTAGTTTTCATAGGTAAGTATCGTTTGTGAATATGGGTGTTACTGTGCACTACAAGCAGTGCACGGGACAGTCAACGTGATAATCGGTAGCCCATGATCCAAATTGCCTGATGTTAGGCGATGTTAGAGCGCAATTCCCAAACAAAAATTGTTTAACTCCTTCTTTTAAAATCTGAAGATAATATCTATCAAGTAATGCGGACGTGCAGAGACCTCAATAGCACAGACGTTTGCACTATAAAACCAATTTAACATAGATCGCTATGAAAAGCAGATTCTAAAAAACTATGTAAGACTTTTAAAATCTGATTTTCATGGGTAATTTCTATTATTCTTTAATTATTTCCACGAATCATCGACTGTTGTTACCAACTGTACACGGAGGTAAGATTTCAACAAAGTAACAACGACAACGAAATATAATAAATACGATTACGTTAAAGATGGCACCACAATGAGAACATTCAAATCTTAATCCTCAAAACGGTGCCGTTTCATCCGTCTCAGGTTCAATATTAAATCCTTCTCTATTGTCTAAAGCTGGCTATGGTCTTCGATTTGGCAGAGCCCTTCAAAGCATTCCGTACCGGATCGAGTTAAACCTGATATTTGTGAGCAAACTCGAACAAATCCAATATTTATTAAAATGGTTTCTCTATTGCTTTCTTATGGCTAGCGGTGGCGTGGGTGCCAAAGGGTTGTCGAAATCTTTTTGTAATCTCTTTGCAAGAAACTGCATACAAGATATAATTAAGAAAGAAAGAAAGAAAGAAAAACAGTTTATTTGGCGCACACAAATCACAAATTTAAATAACATTATTAGAAAAAAACCGGCCAAGTGCGAGTCGGGCTCGCGCACAAAGGGTTCCGTAGCAGCAAATATAATAAACTTAACCAAAATTACAGTTAAATCAACCTATCTCAAAAACTATAAGAGATACTTTGATCAAACCAAAAATCGTTGAAAGAGTTAATTAGCATGCATCACCTCTATTTTTTTTAGAATTTTATACCCCGTAGTTATAAAAATAGAGGGGGGGGGACATACTTTTTACGACTTTGAGAGCTGATATCTCAAAAACCGTTCACTTTAAGAAAAATGTTTTTTAGAAAACTTTATATCATTTTAAAAGACCTTTCCATTGATACCCCACACGGGTATGTACATCGAAAAAAAAATTTTCATCCCTCAGTTACATGTATGGGGGGCCCCACCCCCAATTCTTTTTTTTACTATTTAGTGTCATAATTTTGTAGCGGTTCATACAACACATATTCCCATCAAATTTCATCACTGTAGTACTTATAGTTTCCGAGTAAATCGGCTGTGACAGACGGACAGACGGACAGACGGACAGACGGACAGACGGACATGACGAAACTATAAGGGTTCCGTTTTTGCCATTTTGGCTACGGAACCCTAAAAATTACAATATTTTAGTACAAGAAACAGAAACTAACAAAACAATAAATAGGGAAAAAAAAGATGAGATTTTAATGACAGCTTAAAAGAAAAAAACAAATTTGGCAGATGACATTCCATTTCCAAGCCGTGAAGACACTATACTATAAAAAAAAAAGTTCCAAAAAAAAAAAGAAAAAGGGCCGGCTGTCAAAAACGTAGGTTGTTTATTTGTTTGTTGATCTTAAGCTGCTTTGTTTTTTGATCATTTACAGCAGGTATACGGATAATTATAGTAGATACAATTGATTATCACCACCATGGCATAAACGGGAGAAATTTTTATCTGTATGTTTGATCGCGCATCACGCGGCAACTACTGCATGAAATTAAATGCGGTTTTCACCAATGTATTGCTAGAGATCTAACTTTAAATTTAGGCACCATTTTATGGAAGTCCGTTATTTTTGAAACCCAATATCCATGCGTGCGGCAACGCCGGCACAGCTAGTAAATACATTTTAATACAAAAGATCGAGGTCTTTTAAGGTTCCTGACCTTTCTTGAGTAAGTTGTTAGGTACCTACGTAAGGAGGCAACCCTATGGTTCAGGTCAATCAACCTCACCAGTTCAAAGGACGGTCGCTATCGCGAAGTTTAACAGAACAATAAACAGAAGGTTCCATAGGAATAGTTCAGGGGTGGTTGATGGTGATTTTCGGTAATAAATGTAGCGATGACCCCTGCTTAAGACAAGGATAGAAGAATTAAAGTTACGTGTTTTACGAGAAAGAGTAATAAGATGTTTATTAAAACTTTCTTCATCATCAGCAGCCTGCCAATATCCACTGCTAAATAAGTAAATAACCCAAGACATGCCACGCTGGGCCACACAGCGCCACCTAGCCCCAAACTAAGCCGAAGCTTATACTATGGGTACTAGACAACTGATAAACATATTTAGATACATTTTTTTACACTTAAATAAATACATATTATACATAGAAAACCCCCAGACCAATACAAACAGACATGTTCATGAACAACAAATGTTTGTACTGTGCAGGAATCGAACCCACGACCCTTGGTTCAGAGGGCGGATGTGCAAAAAACATCTGATGAAGAATTTCTGGTCACTTACAAATCCCGTTCTTTCCTAGATACAGTACTGTGTTCCTCCCCGTTGAACTTTGAACACATACAAACAAAAGCCGAACAGTAGAGTAGCGATAACAAAAAAACAAAATCGCATCAATCCATTAGTGTTACAGGCCGGGTCATTGACCCGTGCGCCCTTTATTATGGTGCCCAGCCACTAGACTGGAAAATGGATAGTAAGCGGAGTAGCCATCGATTTTTAATTTGACCAGGAACCGTCGGATGGGATAGAACAATGTTTGATACTAGAACTATGTACGGTCCGTCAGATAACCAGTGTACACACAAAAAAGATGACAAACCTAGGAGATACGCGGTAACAAAAATACTAAAGAAAAGAAAAGAAAACCTAGGTGATTAGACCCCCGCAAAAATTTGACATTAGCGTACTTAAGGCACCTGGCCAGGTGATTAAAGTCGACTGCAAATAAAATGAGTTATCTAGCTTCACTTAAGTCACCTGCATAATATTCAGTCGAATTGATAACCTTCTTCCTTTTTTGAAGTCAGTTAAAAACTACGTCGACTAGAAGCCGCACTTTATAAAATTCTAGTATAGAAGTATAGCTTTACAATTATTTCGCAGCTAAAATTATTCCTGGGGACAGTTATTATTCACGTTACGGCAACACGAATTCTTTGTAACAATCCGGAATCGGGGTCTCGCGTTTTCAGAGAAAGAGAGCTTTTAAACAGATTGAACGTAATTTATACGAATCGTATCGATTCCTCGCTCCTTTGTAACAGAGAGGTACCAAATTTTGGCCCGATTTCGCTAGTTACTGATATCTGGCAGATAACAATAATGGAACTTTAATATCCATATTTAAGCGGATTGTATATCGTTTGTTAAAACCGTCTGAATAGTACGATAAAATATGTCATTTATACTTTGACTTAAGATTGTATGTTGTGCAGTAACGAATATCTATCTATCTAATAGCTGCCGGTGTTATACTTCTAGCAACTTGTTAACCGACTTCAAAAAAAAAAGGAGGAGGTTCTCAACTCGATTGCATTTTTTGCTGTTGTATGTTTATTACCATATTATTATCTCCGAGAATTGTAGGTACACCGATTTGAAAATATCTTTTTTTTTGTTCGAAAGGGTGTTATGTTTATATTTTTAATTTTGTGTAACATAGACATTACCTACGAGTAGTTTTAAGCCCATTGTATGGTGAGTAATAAATAAATCTATGTCCTATCTTATTGCGAATTACACCCTATTTTGTATTTTATTCTTAACTAGTTTGTGTCAGCGACTATCGGCATCGATCCCAGAACCCTTACACCAGACACAATACTCTAAAGAAAAGATAAATAAAAAAAAAATTAAAATCAAGACAAAAAAATCCAAAAAAAACTTTAGCACAATAATCACATGTACTATACAATATTATATTCTTGGCCTAACAAAGCCGGTACTCTTGCGCACGTGCGCTGTCTCTATAAACTATAGCAGATGCGCGCCGCACCTGCCGCGTGCGCCCGCGCAGACGAGCTATGCAGATTGTTATGGTTTTGTATCGTTTTATGGGATTTTGTCTGCTTATAATATAAACGAATGCTTGAAAGATAAAGAGAGGTAAGGCATAGCGAATCTAGGCTTGAATTGAGCCGCCCGTCCGGGGAAGGACCTCCACCCTAGAGAATACCTCAGCCAAATTACCTCTGGGTCGTGTTTTTTCTGGTGAGCAGGGTTTCCGGAACTCGTGGGGGGTTAGGGTTGGGCCGGCATGGGCGGTGGGAACTGACCTGTTACTTGCACGTTGTCACAGCGACTTGGGCTTCTCTTTCGCTTTCCATCAGGCCAGGGAAGCCATTATGTCGAGCTATTTTTAAAAAAAAGAAGTGTACGAGTACGAATTTGTTATTCCGCAGGATGCACAACGGGCAGGTGAGGTTAGGTTGGAGGGAAATGATGATAGGCCGCTCCCTTACATCCCTAGAAACTTTTAGTCTTACTAATTCAAACTTTTATAGCAATTTACGAGTACATGCTTGTTTGATCTAGTACCGGCTGCTATTTTTCATCATCGTACATCTCGCACCAATTCTAGATTTCATCCTTATCATCTTGATAGTTGGAGGTCTTCCACGGTGCGTTTTGCGCGCAATTTTCTGCCTCGTGCAACCGGCCTTTGGAATCAATCTTCCTGCTGCAATTTTTCCGAGTGGATATGATTTAGGGACCTTCAAAAAGCGAGCCTATAGATTTCTCAAAGGCCGGCAACGCACCTGTGACTCCCCTGGTGTTGCGGTGTCTATGGGCTGAAGTGATCACTTACCATCAGGTGACTTTCAGGCACGTTTGCCCCCTCTTCCATAAAAAAAAAATACAAAAATAGTTACACATATGGTATACGTAGAAGGTATACATGTGCTCTGTTAGGGCATAACATAGTCTTAGGCGGCACTTGCTACCACTAGACAGAAATATAGGTACTGTATGCTATGTAAACACAAACAAATCGGGATTAAGCGTCTCGTCCCCATATAAATTACCCATTAATAGTGCCCCATACAGCTAATCCGACGTCGCGTAGCCATGCTTTAGCGGGAAACCCATAACTCTTTCGAGTAAGGCCACTAATTAATTAATCTAAACGTTAACTGACACTGGCGGGCAAATTAATTACTAAAAGAGTAAATATTACATTTTTGTGTAAACGGGATGAGCAATATAGTACGGATTGTACCACAAGTCAACCAAATACTAGTGCATTGTTAATAAAAAAAAATTAAACCGACTTCAAAAAAAACACAAACGACCAAAACTAAAAAGCGATAAATAACGTAAGTAATTCTATCCTTAATACATATTATATGTATAACTATAATTATTTAAATATTACAATATTATCACTTATTTTTGGAGTCGGTGCCAGCCTCTAGGTACCTTACGTAGACTGTTGTTGCAAGACGCGCGCGGCCGGCAAATCCACACGACAAAATACATTTATTTGTTTGGCTTTGTTTGGCTATCATCAGCTCACATCAGTCCACTGCTGGACATAGGCCTCTCCCAAAGTTCGCCACTGTGCTGGATTTTGGGCTCACAACAACCACACAATTCACACCAACTCTAGTCCCAAATTATGGTGTTCTCTTGTACTTTTCATTGATGCATCATCATTTTAATCAATCAATCAACAGCATTGGTCCCTCCAGTGTAGAACGAAGATATCCTATGGTTCGCACCACATCTCTATCCTGGGCTTCCCTCATTCAGCCACTGCCATCAGTTCTTCTAAGGCCATCAGCCCATCGGGATGAAGGGCTTATTTTTTTTTAGTAGCGCGACATAATGGCTTATCTACGCCTGATGGAAAGCGTAAGAGAAGCCCAAGTCGCTTTGACAACGGGCAAGTAACTGGTCAGTTACCTGTCAGTTGCCACCGTCATGCCGGCCAAACTCTAACTCCCCACGAACTCTAAACCCTACTTACCGGCAGAAACACGACACGGAGGTCATTTGGCCGCGGTATTCTAAAGGATGAAGGTCCTTTTCCGGACGGGCGGCTCAATTCGAGCAAAGATTTGCTATGCCCTACCTCTCTTAGAAGTTCTACACTACATCTATCCAACAGCGGTATCCACTCCAAGAATCGTCTGCTCCATCGGTTTCACGTCATACATATTAAATTAAAGTAAATTAAATATTAATAAATTCGCAGTTAAGATTTCCAATTTCATGTTCATTCATGTTCTCAATATTTATAACACGAAACGTGTTGTTATTAATTTACGAACGAATATTAATTACATAGTAATGAACGTCGATTATAACAATTAACGTTCATTTGAATAAACTTCAATGCTTTTATAAACATATTTGACTCTTAGATGAATATGCGAGTAAGAATATTGAGGTTTTATTGGAAGCCTGAGGAAATCCGGCGTTTTAACAATAGTACCTACTCACAGTCTCATACTAATAAATCATAGGGTATGCTAGTTAAACGTTTGGAAAGGTAAATATTTTGGTAAGAATGTATTTGAGGATACAGGATCGATCAAAGGGCGAATATTGTGTGAGGCAATGTCTGATAAAGGCTGATGATGACGATGTATTTGATACGCCAATACTCTGAAATTGGTTACGGGCGTAGCTAATTACCACAGGCCGATGACGGGAGCAGCGTCACCGGAGCGAAAAGCTACGCCCTGCGTGGCGATTTTGGGTATATCCTCCAGACGTTTGCCCTAAGTGGCGAACAGCTGGAAAGGCCTATGTCCAGCAGTGAACTCCAATAGGCTGATGATGATGATTCAAAAATTTCACATCGCATCCATATTACATTGCCCATTAAAAGCTTAACTGCACTTGGATAGTGAATCAATAAATCCATCGTAATTAATTCAGCTCACATAACAATTAATAAATCAGGTTGAGCCTGCCAATGTGGCGATAAAATGTGTAATTTTACTAAAATAATATTTAATCAGAAGTTTCTGATTGGACTTCAAATAGCTTTATGATTAACGAATAAAATGGCCAATGGACCTTTTGAATCATCTTGCAGTTCTTTCTGATGCATGTGGGATGTGTGTGCACTGTGTATCATTAATGCCATTTTTATCTCTAATTGAAAGGCCTGACTCGGAAATCAATCTAGGAACCGTCTAATCTTTAGGTAGAACTTAACTAAATGAATAACTTAAGACATTCCGCGATCTAGCCCAAAAATACGCCGAAAGCTTGTACTATGGGATTAGACAACTGATGTACTTAGATACTAATTAACACCAATCACTACATAGTATAAAACAATGTCACTTTTTTCTCTGTCTGTCCCGATGTTTGCTTCTACTCGTATCTTTAAAACTACCTACGCTAAGGATTTTAACGCGGTTTTTTAGGGTTCCGTAGCCAAAATGGAAAAAACGGGACCCTTATAGATTCGTCATGTCTGTCTGTCTGTCCGTCCGTATGTCACAGCCAGTTTATTCCGAAGAACTATAAGAGCTACATTATTGAAATTTGGTACGTAGATGTATTCTGTAAACCGCATTAAGATGTGAAAATAAAATCAGAATAATATCCAAAATTTTTGGGGTTCCCCATACATAAAACTGAAACTCAAAAATTTTTTTTTCATCAAACCTATACGTGTGGGGTATCTATGGATAGGTATTTGAAAGTGATGTTGAGGTTTCTAACAACATTTTTTTCTAAACTGAATAGTTTGCGCGAGAGACTCTTCCAAAGTGGTAAAATGTCCCCCCCCCCCCCCCCCCCCCGTAACTTCTAAAATATGGGCATGATAAAACTGAAAAAAATATATGATGTGTATTACTATAAAAACTACTAACGAAATTTGGTTTGAATGAAATCTAGACAGTAGCTTTTTTTTAACGTCAAAAATCAAATTACCGAATTTTTTCATTCAATCAGTGGTACGGAACCCTACGTGCGCGAGTCCGACTCGCACTTGTTTAATAGATAGGAGGATTAAAGAAATAGGTTTATGTGTATAATATAAGGCCACCAGTTTTGAATTATATACGAGTACAATACATGATTATCATGCACACAAAATGTTGTACGGTGCAGAGAAATCTGCTGTATGCATGGCCTAAAAATTGACTGGTAGAGAATGCGCCTAGCTTTAGTTTAGGCTTTTGTACCATTTAGTGTAGTAAATTTTAAATAAAATTAAACTAAAGAAATCACAACTGTCTTCGACCGTCATCCGTTTCCTAGCTTCGAACTGGTACACTGCCATTCATTGTACATTATGGGTGAGTAGAAAGACCGCCTAACTAAGAGGATTAGAGCAAAGTGTGCCTACAAACGGTGACGTAACACGAAGAACTTACGTCACATACCACCCCGGTAACTAAGCAGACACCAAGTTGTTTGTTAATCTTAGCAACTTGTTACTAAGCCTACGTATACTTGTGACGGGTAAACAAAAGAAACGTTAATGTTTTGTATGATAAACTAGTATATCCCAAGAGGACTGGGATAGTAACGATATATGAGTATAACAAATGGAATGGTATCGATTTCTACGTCAGACATTACATTTGGCTTTTATAAGTATCCAGGTCATTAATTCCGTGAGGTGACGGAAAATAATGCAATACACACTGCCCAATTTCTTCCGTGGAGTTCGTAAGATTTGACTAAGAGACATCTTGCGATTTAAACATCTCCTTCATTTGTAGGGTTTACAGGATAAGTAACAAATGACTTGTCCGATGTTACAGATATACAATCCTGAAAGAACAAGACTTTGATTATGAAGATCGTTAGTTCATCACCATCATCATCATCCACTGTTGCCAATTGCAGTCCACTGCTGGACATAGGCCTCTCCAGTTGTTCGCCACTTACGGCAAACATCTGGAGGATATACCCATAACCGCCACGCTGGGCAGGCGGGTTGAAGATCGCAGGGCGTAGCTTCTCGCTCCGGTAACGGTGCTGCCCGTCATCGGTCTATGGTATTTCGATCGTTAGTTCTTAAAAGTAAAAATATACACTACCAACCAATGTGACGTAAAATAGTTCTTGATAGCCAAATTCGGTACACCACTTTTTATCCCTACGTAAGGAAAGGAAAGTTGTAAGGAAAACGTGGCAAAATTAATCTTAATCGATAATTATCAACCTAGTTCAGACGCATAGATGTTGTTTCCATTCAACTTTTTTCGGCGTATGGGTTCACTACGCTAAATACGATAGAATACCGCAGTCAAATGACCTCTGGGTCGTGTTTCTGCCGGTGAGTAGGGTTTCCGGAGCTCGTGGGGGGTTAGGGTTGGGCCGGCATGGCGGTGGCAACTGACAAGTAACTGACCAGTTACTTGCCCGTTGTCACATCGACTTGGGCTTCTCTTTCGCTTTCCATCAGGCGTAGGGAGGCCATTATGTAGAGCCACTATAAAAAAAAAACTACTCTAAATAATACATTCCCTGTATCCCGGAAAAAAGGTTACCGATTCCTTTCCAGTTTCGTCCGATAGCGTAACACAAAAATCGTTGCGACTTTACCTCAAAGAACCAGCTTATTTGACTACCGTATCCGAACAGATTACAGTTTCCAAGCGGATCGGTTGAACGTGAACACTATTACAAAGTTTCAGGCAAAAGGTAAAGGCTATATCCTCCCATATCCTCCCCCACTTTAATGCTATCACAGTAACCGCTTGCTGACATATTACCCGAAAAGTTTACGAATTTCCGAAGAGGGTTATGTGGAAATTGAGCTTTAAAAACATATGGGTCACGTTCATGGGATGTAAGAGAGCGGCCTGTCATCGTTTCGCTCCAAGCCACCCTCACCTGCCCGTGGTGCATCCAGCTGAATAACAAACGATGCTCTGGCAAGCGACTGGTGGCGGTATAAACAACACGATTGAAGGAACTAGGCCGATAAACGGCATTAGCGCCACCGGTGTACATCAATTGTACGGAATCTCAATACATTTATTTATCTAGAGTGTCATTCATTATATTCAGCTGTAACTAGGTGTCGGTATACACTTCATCATCATCCTAGCCTTTTTCCCGATTGTCTCAGGGTCGGCTTCCCAAACTGAGAGATTTGGCGAGGGCTAAGCTTTAACACAGAGCGACTGCCATCAGACCTCCGCAACACTTAGGGTAAGTTATACCCATTCCCAGTTAGGCGTCAGAGTTATCATCATCTCTGATATGATGTAACGACTGCTATCTGAGTTGGTAAAGATAGCACCCGGGACCAAAAGCTTAACGTGCCTTCCGAAGCACGGAGGAAATCGGTGTCAAATTTTGGTCACCCATCATCGGGTTGACCGCGCCAATGGTTGCACAACGTTGCGATCATTGTTAAGCGAACAAGACCACGGCGCCACCGAGCTCGCGAAAGTACAAATAACTAATAAGTATTGTAAATAATTTAATCCTCTCTTCAAAAGTGACACTTCTTCTATCTGAAGGTTGTCCGGAAGACATCGCTTACAAGCCATGAGCATCACGGTAAATTTCCGCCGAAAAGGGGATGTTAGACCTAACTGATCTGGCGTCCTCTCGTTACGTCACCAACTATCACCCTACCTACTGCAGCTGTTCAAAAACGACAAATGCACCAAATCGCACACACGTCCTAACTCTTAATTAGGTGTAACTTAATCAGATTCTCAACGACACGTGTCGCGCAGTGAGTCACGGGGAAACACATACACCGGTCACCGTGCCATTATAATGACTGTACACGACATGTAATGTTAATAGGCTTGTTATTAACATTTTTGCTTTGCTTTTTAGGGTTAGGGTAAAAATTGCACCTGAACCTGAGCCGCTGTCTGTCACCAGGCTGTATCTCAAGAATCGCGAATAGCTTGTTGTGAGTGTCCGTGCTTACTTCTTATACTTAGCTATGGGCTGTGGCTGTGTCAATTTCTTACCATCAGGCATCACACTTGCTTTTCTTGCCGCCTCTCGCATAAAAAATAATATAGCAAGACAGTTGAAATCTTGACACATTATTTTCACATATAACAAAGGTGTTTTTTTTATACCGCTTTTTTACCGATACTAAAATCAGTGTAAGGTAAATAAGCCGGAAACCTATTTAAGCTGCCCGTCATCGGTCTGTGTGATGGTTATACCGCCACCGGTCGGTTGCCAGAGCCTCGTATGTTATTGGGCAGGATGCACCACAGGCAGGTGAGGTTGGCTTGGAGCGAAAAAATGATAGGTCGCACCCTTACATCAATTACCTACTACCTCTATATTGTGGTTATTATATCTTACTAATAGCTATTATATTGCAAACTCAAGTGAACGTTAACAGACATTTAACCATTAAAAAGCCACATTGATTAACAAAATCAATTCACCCGTCTGCACCGCAAACGAAAAGGTACACAAATTGACCGGAACCGACAACATTTACGCCCTTATCAAGTTTAACCCTGCAAAAAAGAAACGGTTAAGTGCGGCGCGGAATTGGGTACGAGGGTTCCTTGCAATAAATGTTTTTTTTTTAACGACAGAAGAATTTAACAATATCCGAACTTTTACCTTAAATATCATCATCATATTTATTATCATCATCATCATCTGGTTGCATCTGGAGGCCGTGCCTCGGAGCCAAGGGTCCGTTATCCTGCTAAGTCTCCTCTACTTAGGACGGGTCGTCGGCATCCCTGGTGGAGAGTAAATTGGCGCGCATATCCTAAGTAATGACGTCAGCGCTTCTTGGGTCTACCCCGCCTGCCCTTACTTTAAATACCATTCTAATAATCATATACATCATGTTATATCGGAACACTGCAGTAGCTTAATGATATACCTACAATTTACATTTTTAATTCCATTAAAACCGATTAATATTTAGTCAAATGGATAGCAAGATTCGGGACGTCATGTCTTTGTAAAGCTTTATAAAACACATGAAGTAATCATGTTTAATAGCTATTTAAAAGTTTAACAATTGACTCACACACACAAAAGTATACATCCCATTTCAGATAAAAACATAAAACTAAACCAGTTGCGTCGCCACGCTAGATCAAACACAAAGTCCACATAATTCCTGTCAGATTTAATAGAACAGTGTTCTGTCACGCATTGTCCTACAACTAACTCCACCTGGTTTCCAACATACCCACTCCTTAGGGGTTTCGTTATTTTTCTTTCCTAACTACAGAACCCCAAAACCCTTGCAAAAAAAATCCGCAACACGGCTGATCCCGTTGAATATTTGGCCACTGTAATTAACCCGTCTTTGACGTCAGGGCCCGACGCCCAGGGCCGCACTCGCCCCTTTGATCTCGTTCGGGCTTATCAAAAGGGTTGCGTCATCGGTTTTATTTTTGGCGGTGCTTTAAATAGGCGTGGCGTTATCGAGGGTTGAGCGGCACAGGTGGTTCGGAAAAAAGGGTTTTAACTATTTAATAGACTTTTTTTAAAATGTTTATAAACATCGGCGAATGGGACATAGCTGCTAAATTTTAATAGCAATCGGTCGGTCACCGGAGCCTCTAATAATTACAAAGTGCATCAAGTGAAGGTAAGATTGATTTCTTGGCAGAAACTAGAGTCGAAACGCGCTGTCCGGGTCTTTGGAACTTGCACCATACAACGGCGCATATAATTAAGCGTTATGTGAATCGTTTAATTTTTTTGGCCTTCACCGTCTACTTAACAATTGATAAATCCAAAAACTTTTCTTTCCTACCTATGGAGATGTTTATATTTTGTGCAATAAAGAATATCTATCTAAACCCTTTTCCTCTCAACTTTATTACAGCTGCTAAGTTTCCAGAACATTGCCGGCAGTGTGTTAGCCATTTATGCGTTATTCCACGTTTAACTGACATCCATTATTACGTATTAAGGTGTCTATCATCGTATACATCCCAGATAATTACACCTTATGTTGTCAGTTACATAATCCGCCAATCACCAACCCAATAATTGGTCCACGTCTGCGCTACAGAAACGTATAGTTACTATGGGATATAGGTGGTTTGCTGACTATGAGGGTTGCAATATATAGTGTAGGTACATAATTTAATAATGAATGTCATGTTTAAGTCCCGGTAAATAAGTTTTAATTACAACACAACTATTGCGAGACACGATATTTTGTCATACGTAATTTTTTTTGAAAGTGGTGTAATCCATTCTGAAAGTCACCTGATGGTAAGTGATCACTTCAGCCCGCAACCCAGCACTAGAAAAGTTACAAGTGCGGATCTTGATTAATTTGTAGGCTCGCTTTTTCAAGATCTTCAAGTTGTATTCATTCGGAGTAAAGCTGATTCAAAGAAATTGCACGAGGCAGGAAAGGAAATTGTGCGTACCGTGGAAAACCTCAAACCATCAAAACGATAAGGATGAAACCTTGAATTGGTACGAGATTTACGATGATTCAGTTTAGTTAGTTAGTGTCTTAGTGATAGCTTGGTCGAAATTCAAGAGAGGTAGCATAGATTTTGACAGATAATCTGTCTTAACCCGCCAGTGCGGCCCTGCGCTGTCGATCCGACCGCAAACCGGCAGCGTTCGCAGACTGCACACACGCTGCCAATTTCAGGTTCAATTAACTACCACTAAGATTGATAATGCTTGCGAATTCCGCTTCAGGTCTCGCTCCCTTGAGATCGATTGTTTGACTTGTATTATCAATACGGAATGGGATTGTAATTAGATTTCAGTGATAATTTTAAGTTTGAGTGTAACGTGTGTATTTGTCTGAGGGATTGTAGGTCCTTACACATGGTACCTTTAATAACGATCGAACGAACGAATAATAATTTATAAATAACAAAGCATTATAACATAATTTTGATGGTCACTGTAACTATGTACCTATGACACAATCAGCCTCTGTCACCCTACTTTATATGTATATATTAAAATTACTAATAGGATGGCGAAATGAATAGGTTTGCACAATGTTAAAAACTGTTTTACACTGCTTAATTAACTTTTTTAATTAACCTAACCGACTAAAAACCTAATTAAGCATTCGATACCAAAAACTGTGTAAATACCACAAACAGAACTACGTAACAAAAGCAAATCCATTCCAAAGTCCACAAATAGATTTCAATTCTAACCCTCCACCGGACCAAGCCAATTTTTTAATGGAACCAAAACCAATAACACACGGCCTATTTGCGCCGCTGCATATTGCATACACTGAACGCCAGAGACCGCATCAACGGAACATAGATTACCTGTCCGCCGCACACGGCCTATCATCGCGAATGGCCTGCGGCCGGTCGGAGTGACCCCGTTTCCGAAGCCGAGGTGTTTGAGGGTTAAACACGTGATTTGGATAAAGCACTTTTGTTTTCATGTTATATGTGCAGTGCAGGCTATCCTCATTAGATTAATTACGTAATTAAAATAGTCTTATTACATTAATTGTTTTTTTATTTGTCTACTAAACGCACAGCATTAGCCTTTCGCAATCCACTGCTCTACATAGGCCTTTCCAGTTTTTCGACATTTTGGGCAATCATCTGAAATCCCATAATCGCAGGCAGGTTGGCGATCGCAGGGCGTAGCATCTTGTTCCGGTGACGCTGATGCCCATCACCATGCATGTGGTATCTAACTACTTCTTCTTAATCTTCAATCGTTATGGTTGTACCGCCACAGTCGGTTGGCAGAGCCTTGTTTACTATTCGTCAGGATGCACCACGAGCAAGTGAGGGTGGCTTGGAGCGAAAAGACGATGGATCGCTCCCTTACATTCTTGAAGCGAAAAGATGATAGGGCCTTTACATACTTATGACAGACATATTCACCCATTAAGTGTGTGTACTGTGCAATGGATGCGAGAAACTCAAGATCGATCAAGGTGGCGAACATTGAGAGAGGCGTATGTCCAGCAGTGGACTGATATAGGCTGATGATGATGTTGATGATTACTGTGCGAAGATGCCAAAAGAGGTAGGGCATAGCGAATCTTTGCTCGGATTGAGCTGCCCTACCTCCACCCTATGGAATACCGTAGCCAAATGACCTCCGGGTCGTGTCTCTGCTGGTGGGAAGGGTCTCCGGAGCTCGTGGGGGGTTAGGTGGCAACTGACAGGTAACTAACCAGTTACTTGCCAGTTGTCACAGCGAATTGGGCTTCTCTTTCGCTTTCCATCAGGCGTAGGGAAGCCATTATGTCGAGCTACTATAAAAAAGAAGATAGAACTCGCGACCACTGCATCAGAAACTACGATCCCTGCTACTGAACCAAACTGTTTGCTATAAGTCCTAACACACAGCTTCACTTTAATCCCAACTTTTATACGGTAACCTTACGTTTCTTTCCAACTATTGTGTTTGACATGTCTCATATTGGATTCTGCGGTGCCCTCCGCATTTGAAACTAGGTGGAACCGAGAAACGGTTTAACGAAGTCACATATCGCCTACGTTCTTTTTTTTAGGGTTCCGAGGGAAGGGATGTGAGAGACCCAAGATCGATCAGTGGCGAACACTTGGAAAGGGATAAATTCCAGCGGTGGACTGCGAAAGGCTGACGATGATGACCCAAAGGTGAAAACGGAACCCTATTAATAAGGCTTTGCTGTCCGTCCGTCTGACACTATCTCAAAAACCGCGATAGCTAGATATATAAAGCTGAAATTTTTACAAATGATGTATACTTATTTGTTTCCGCTATAACAATAGATACTAAAACAAAATAAAAAAAATATTTAAGAGGGCAACAACAATATAATATTAGTGGCGTGTGTGGCGAATATATATAATACAACAAAAGCAATATTTTTGTACCTTTTGGCTCAATATGAATAAGAGGCCCAGACACTCGACGTATTCAAATTGTATTTTTATTCATAAATGTTTAATTTACTTAAAATAAATGAATAATTTTTCATTATCAATTAATAATAAAATTTACAAAATGATGTAGTTAACGAGTCTTTTATACAAAAAACGCAATTTCTTGCCTCTTTTTGTCCGATATTAGTACGGAACCTTTCGTGAGCGAGTCCGACTCGCACTTGGCCGGTTTTTTTTTTAATTTCCTTCGTTTCCACATTTGTAACGTTCGTTAGAAGTTCGCAGTCAGTTTCATAATGGAGTTCAGTTTAGTTACTTAAGCTCCAGTTTATATAAAGTTTAAATTAACCCGTTTCTGCCAGGAGAAAATTGTGTTTGAAAAATTTATAAAATGTTTATATTCTGGTCTCACTTGTAAAAAACATACAGAGTTTAGAAGCGACACCTAATTAAAAAGACTTGCAAGTGTTATTAATTATTTTATTTATTTATTTATTACACAAAAAGAAATACAACAGACTTATAATTAAGACGTCTAAAACCAGGCAATTAGGTTATTAGACTCCGGTATAAGTCCATCTTTAAACTTGGTTTAAAGAGAGCTCTATCCTCACGGTACAAACAGTTGTGAGCATGAACACGTCAATTTGTATTAGTGTTTGCTATTTTTTTTTTGTGAATTAATATGTATAATACGTATTTATTGTATAAATGCAATATTATACATTACATAGCGTGGCATGTCGTGGCAGGCTTGGATTATCATAATAATATGTCTTTTAGTGTCACAAAAATTTTATTATGTATTATATTGTCTTATAATTTGTCTTATACATAATTATTGATATAATAACAATAAAAATTTATTACCTAGAAAAATAAACCTGGAAACCAATTAAAATCTCTAATTATGCCAAGTGGCCCGTTTTATGCCCCAGGCACTTTCCGCGCGAACAATTTGATTCTTCATAATTAAATTTACACTTGGGACACACACAGATTACGGATCCGGAAAAATAATCAACTGTGTCACGGATAATGCGAAATTTTAATTAAACACCTGTTTTGTATTCAACATTATTCGTTTGGGTTTTGCGAGTAGGTACAAATGTCAATTTATTTTTATCAATGTGCAATAAATCATTATAAATTGGTCAAATATATATTTCTGGTAACTTCCCTAATTCCGATTTCCATATCACAAGTGCTTAAGTTACTCACTAGGAATCGGAACCAAGTAGGTATGTGTATCGGGCACGATATACTCGTATTACTACTTTACCTGTACTACACTTCCCGCTTTAAGATGAGAGTGATGAAATGATATTTACCTGCAACAAGAAACGTTAAAAATTAAATAGATGTATGTATCCACCGAGGAGCTTGAGCTTACCCTGAACAAGGCAGACGAAAGTCTTAGTCACCTATATAATTTGACTATCTTACTTTTACACGGGTGTGCAGGTATCTATGTTTCCTTCACCGTAAGAGCGTTGAATATGTCACCGGAAAATAGCAAGAATCGTAAGTTGATCAACTTCCTAGGTAGTTGATTAACTTTCGAAATATAACAAACGGTAGTTGAAATGTAATTTAACGCAATGGATTTCAGTTAGTTGATCAATTTACGATAGCCTGACAGTCATTTAATAATTTACGATTTTGACACAAGTAAAATCGTCCTCAAATGGGCCAATCGTTGCTCAATGTACTATTTAACGGTGCACTATTACCCGTAACTTAATACACTGTTCCCTGATTGGTTGCCGGGATAACGCCACGTGAGCCATTGAACCAATCAACGTTCACCTCACCTTCGTCGGATGATTTTACGGCAAGACCCCGTAAAATGATCAATTTACTAAAATACATACGTTAAATAATACATTTCAACTGCCGTTTATTATTTTCCGGAAGTTAATCAACTACCTAGGAAATTGATCAACTTACGATTCTTGCTATTTTCCGGTGACAAATATAAATATAAACGATTATCGGTTCTGCGGCTTATATAGCCGGCCCACTATCACTTCAGCTTATTAATCCTATGTGTGTTTGTGTATAGTAATTTATCAGTCTATTAAACTTAACCCTTTACCAGTGCAATGAGCCACCGGTGGGCCACAAACAATAAAACTTCTATTATGTCTAGTGTCTACCCCACGAACACTGAATGTGTTAACCAATCAGTGGAAAATCACGCCTAAAATACTATGTAAAATATTGAAATACCTTAATTATGAGACAAAAATATGCTATTACAAGGTAAACAAAGATTAAAATCGAAGACAGTTGTTAATATTAATGAAGAACGTTCCGACAAAACAAAACAACTTTTGCAAAGCTCTTCGGGACCAGGAAATGGCATTCCCGAAATATTTGCGGGAAGATAGATGCGTTTCCTTTTATTTATTTATTTATTAAACTTGAACTTGTAGCTTACAGAATTGTTCCAAAACGCGTACAAGAAATTACAAAACAATGAATTATTTTATACAAAAATGTCAAATTAGGTACATATGTCACAATATTAGATTAGGTAAGTACAAATGTCAATATTATAAACATGTAGTCAAAAAAACAAATTAAATTAACAAATTAAGTCCGAGTCATGTCATCAATTATTCTATAAAAATTTGCAAATAATTTACTGCAACTGTCGGCAAACAAATCAATGTCGTCATGCTGAGGAAAGGGACATAATTTTGAGGAAAGGGACATAATTATGTCTTGGATTAGTGTCAGTGGCTTCTTCTGATTTAATTAACATCGATTTTTATCTTTGTAAAGGCTAAAAATGCGGCTTATTATCATTCCACTCCAAGCCAACCTCACCTGCCCGTGGTACATCCTGCCGAATAACAAACGAAGCGCTGTCAACAGACTGGTGGCGGTATAAATAATCATCACATCATCAGAAGGCGTAGCTAAATAGCACATGCCGATGACGGGCAGCAGCGTCACCGGAGTGAGAAGCTACGCCCTGAGATCGCCATCCCGCCTGCCCAGGCGTGTTGATTATGGGTATATCCTCCAGATATTTGCCTATCGCGGTCTACTGCTGGACATAGGCCTCTCCAATCGTCCGCTACTTTGGACAAACACCTGGAGATTTTACCTATAATCGCCAGGCTGGGCGGGTTGGCGATCGCAGGGCTTTAGCGCCTCGCCCCGTTGACGCTGCTGTCTGTCATCGACCTGTGGTATTTAGCTACGCCCTCAATATTGATGGTTTACCGCCACCAGTCGGTCGCCATAACATTTTATAAATAAACCGAAATTTTATATTAACAACAGACGCAAGAAACATCGTAGCTAGCAGTTCTTCATCATTAAAAAAACGATAAACTCCAAAGTTATCCTTGTTGTTTAACCATAATTCAATATCTTCATCCACCCCAATGCCCTTGAGGTAGGCCTTAACTCGCATCTCAGAGACCATTACGCAAGACACTTTTAACTTTGTTATTTATAAAAACGTCCACGGAAAAGTGTCGTGTTTTCTTCCTGTTCCAAATTGCTTTCTTGGTATATCGAGTGACAGCCATTTTGGTCCCACGCAAGTACCAAGCTAATATTGAAGTAATGCACTCCGTACGACAGATGTTGGGGGAAATTTAAAACGACTTTTAAACTTTTTAAGAGCGTTATGAAAATTTCAATTTGTTACAATGTACCTAGGGTTAAGATTTATTCGGGATTTTGAAACTACTTTGAATGTTTAAATAAAGGTATATCCGTTATATTTGTAGTGAATCTGTGTGGTTTCATGATTTAGAATAAGACCACAACGTCTCATAAGGAATTGCCAGGAAAAGGTCAGCAGCATTTACCTGGGTACAAATAATACCTACTGCGTTCACCAAATCGCCTGCCAAGCGTGATGATTATCTATATTAAACTGTTACGAACTGGCAGCAAAGACTCCAACCTTTTTAGATTCAGAACATTAAAAATAAATAATTAAATACGTTATCGAATGTAACATCCGTACAAAGATTAAAAAATACTGGTACAGGCTTGTTTTGAAGCAACATCCGGTCTTAGCCAAAGTTTTTAACTAACAAGATAACGCCACTCAGCTAGTATATTAAAGTAATTTCATAATCGCGTCTACCAATGGCATAACTAGGGAAAAACCGAAACACTTAAAGGAGACAATAAATTAAAATTTCTCTCTGAAATCCCGAGGGCGCAATTAAACAGGGTGACGACAGTTCCGAATCGGACTAGGAAAATCTCAATTAATAAGTTTACTTTGCAATGTAATTATTAGTTGTCGCCATTTCTCTCGGGCGAAATGCGGGAAATGTTAACAAGAAACTTTAATTACATTTCTAGTAACCGGGAGTTGCATAAATACATTATAATTTTGACAACGTTCAGCCATTTTACATCACAATGTGAAGACTGTTTACACGACGTTGCCCCTCTCTTTAAGAAAATTACATTTCATCTACCAGATTAATGGATAGAAGAGATCGCTTACGATAACTATGCTTTGAGTGAACATCAAGATGTGAAAGAAGAAGTGACTCAATCGATGGAAAGTCAATTCGATATCAGCGGGGAAATAAGCAGCGAAGGACCAAAGATTTTTGCAAGGGGGACTCCCTTGCAAAAATCTTTGGTATCTAATATGCTATCATAGTCTAAATATAGATAGGTACATTGTCAATAAATAAACTCATACATAAATGAATGCAACGTCTTAAACTGTTATTCCTCCCACATGCTTTATCAAACACTTTCACTTTGTTGAACACAGCCAAAAATGTTTTTCATTGTTTCGCTCAATACAATCGATATGTAGTATGTCAATCACGCCGTATGTTGGCTGCATAAGCAACTTAATTGGACAATAACATTGCAGCTTGTCTTATGCTCAAGCTACATGTATGGATCATAAAGTAACTTTGACAATAAAGATATTATGTATTAACAGAAATCAAGTAATATTTACTAGGCTACCAAATAAATAAAATCAAATCTAAAAATATACCAACAACATAGTATTGTATATTTGTTTTACGTGAACATAAACTTAGCTACAACTACAATTACGTGTACTAATATATTTATATAGTTAGGGTAATTTCATTAAAATAATGAGAGCAATGTTTTCTTTTCATAAGAAACAAATTTCAAATTGATCGTAGAATAGGATAGAAAATATCTTTATTCATAACGGATTAGGAAGGTAGCTTACATACCTAGATGTAATCTACCTAATAAATATCCTAATGTATTGACCAACTAAGTTGTTTAGATAGATAGATTGATATTCTTTATTTGCACACCAAGCAGATTACTTAAAGCTAGGTACAATGACAACTCGACGTACAAATAAGGCGGCCTTATCGCTTTAGATATTATACGATGTCCTTTTTTATTAAAATGGTATTTAGCAATTTATTGCGTCTGATGGCCAAATCCCAATTATCGGGAATGTCTTCCGTATTGCCTAAACCAAGGGCCACACAGCGTTTCAAGGGAGATCGCTTAATCCGAGCATTAGTCTCAGGTGCATACAGGGTGATGTGACGTAGGTAATGGGACTTTTTGTTGAAAATAATCACCCTGAGTGGTTTACTCAGAAACAAGTCACAGTTTCTATTTAATAAATTAGTTCTATAAGCCGCAATATTATTTGAGTTTATATTTTTATTCATATTTGACTATAATTTACGAAAGTGATTTAATATCTTTGACTTGTAGAGAATGCCTGCGCGGCATTAATTCGCCTTTTGTAATATTGTGCAATAAAGATTAACTAAATAAGTAATATCATACTTTTCGACTTTTATTGTACAAAATAAAAAAGGTAAAAAAAAATTTTGATAACCAGTTTGGCTAATGAATCACCAGGACAGTCAACCCTATCATAAAGCTACTACAATTTATAAAGAGATTTCAATTGACTGAAACACCATTGGATTATACGCATTATAACCGGATCACCGCAATTGTTTAAGTATAGATAACGGGGATTCAATCCAAAAAGGTTCTATCAGCAAGGGTTTCCTTCAATTTGAGAAATCCTTATTTATATTGTTTTAATCTTTCATGTATTTTAACTAGGGATTGTGTTGATCGCAATTTTATGGGTTTATAAGAACTTAACCAACGGGATTCGAACGTTTATTATGTAGTACATTACATACCTACTTAACCAGTGATAATGTATAGGTTCTAATCGTCGTCTGGCTCGATGGCTCATTTGGTAGTAAACTCTGCCCTCTGAGCAAGGGTCGTGGGTTCGATTCCCCAAAAGCCCCAACGTAGCTTGAGCACTTGTGTATGGGTATCACAACAATGAAGGTACCACAAAATATACTTAAACACAAATACCCAAACACGGAGCCAACAAAAAATGTTCATCAGACTAATGTTTGTATCGGATGGGAATCAAACCCCCTTGGTTCAAGAGGCAGGGTTCACTACCAAATGAGCCATCAAGCCAGCCACAGGGCGACTTTAAACTTTTGGATAAGTTTCTTTAATTAGTAGAATAAAATATGGCGGAAAATAATTAAAACGTGAAACTTAAATCGCCATCCTTACAGACTTAAGTGATTTAGTTGGTAAAGTATGGAGTTTACGAATTCAACACAAAAGAAAGTTTAATAAGCTCTTTTATTTGATAAGTTTTACGTCCACGTCACTTTAACGTTATTACTTAAGCTTTCAGGCGGTATAAAGATTTATTACATGATTAACTAAATAACAGCTACTTACATTGTATCATCATCATCATCACATTGTATGTGACCATGTAAATACCTTAGTTGGGTTCCGAAAATATTTTTTTTTAATTTTTTTTATGCTATTGTTGGCAGACGAGCATGTTTGATGCCTGATGGTAAGCAGTCGACAGTCGGCAGAACCCATGGACACCCGCAACTCAAATCGAGTTTAGGATCGCTGGCGACGGTGGCAACTGACAGGTAACTGACCAGTTACTTGCCCGTTGTCACAGCGATTTGGGCTCCTCTTTCGCTTTCCATCAGGCGTAGGGAAGCCATTATGTCCAGCTACTATAAAAAACAAAACATAGCTACAATTTAACTTTTTATGTCCAAATTGTCGCCAAAGCAACGTCAACCTACTGTCAAATAAACCTAACGGCGGCACCAGTCGTACGGAACTCAAAATACAGAAGTACATACGTATTCCCGGAAACTCGTGAGACATGGCGCACGGAAACGAAGCGTATATGACGGGACGTATGGCTGTGTGTGACGTCACAGGACGTATAGCCACGTCCCCCACAGGAGATCGCTCCGACACCGGGCGGGATCGCTTTATGGTGTCAAGTCGGCGCGAGCTAATAGTAGGGTACTATACCTCGATAGCTTGGCACCCTACTAAAAAAACTACAAAAAATCGTAGAACATTCATGGGGGTTTAATCAACAGGTATCGCATCCTACTATCATGACTGGCTCGGTGGCTCAATTGGTAGTGACCCCTGCCTTCTGAGCCAAGGGTCGTGGGTTCGATTCCCACCCGGGACAAACATTCGTGTGATGAATACTTGTGTTTGTTCCGTGTCTGGGTGTTTATATTTGTATTTAAGTATTTATTTGTGGTACCTTCGTTGTTCTGATACCCATAACACAAGTGCTTAAGCTACTTACTTTGGGATTAGAGCAATGTATGTGATGTTGTGTAATATTTATTTATTTATTATTTATTTACTATCAGCTCGCGCCTGCTTGACACCTTAGAAGAAACACCCTGTATAAAAAAAACACATTGGCGGGGTTAGGAAGAAACGTCCTGTATAGTAGGGGATACAGTGTACGGTGGTTCCAACTAAGCAGGTTAGGATAAACCCTGCCACCGGCCTTAATAACTATTATTATGTACGCTTATGCGAAACTCTTACGCTAAGAAGAACTCTCTAAAATCGTTAAGAGGTGCTCCCAGTCACAGTTATTATCTATAGAAAAAGGGTACGAAGTAACAAAGACTGGCTCGGTGGCTCAATTGGTAGTGACCCCTGCCTTCTGAGCCAAGAGTCGTGGGTTCGATTCCCACCCGGGACAAATATTCGTGTGATGAACACTTGTGTTTGTTCCGTGTCTGGGTGTTTATATTTGTATTAAAGTATTTATTTGTGGTACCTTCGTTGTTCTGATACCCATAACACAAGTGCTTAAGCTACTTACTTTGGGATTGGAGCAATGTATGTGATGTTGTCTGATATTTATTTATAAAAAAAAAGTTTATGAAACTGTAAATGAAACTTTACAAATTAAACACCCACATAAAACCGCATCAACAAGCGTACACCGCTTTTTAGTATGACATTTTAAAAAGATTAAACTCCCTCCGGATTAGTGCTAATAAAGGTACTTTGAATGTGCCGAGATGAAAGGACCAACAGGGTTTTGTTTTAGCAATTCTGAGTCTTATTAACAAAGGGCTAAGAATAGCATCGGGGTTAGCTTATGCATACCAAATAAGCTGCAAAACTGATAGAAGTAGACGACAGGACTGGCACAGCAGATCGCCGGAATTCGTAATTATGCTTCGCTTCGAGGTGGCTTCGACCGTGTAGTTAATAACGCCATCTGTTGGTCGCGTTGGTTGAACTTTGTGGGGTTTTTGAAGGGTTGAGTGCTATACCAATCTCAGGCTTTGCTGGTAACTCGTCCATTGAACAAAATATTTGACTTGATACTGCAAAATATTGTTATTTTTTATAACTAGTGAATCTAATATCTATTTTATTTACTACTTCTTTATACGTACAACTTAGGTCATGAAGTGCTTGTGCACTGCGTGGACGGATTGATAAATATATCGTCATAAATAATACAGATAATATGTCATCTGTCATCATGATTAACCCTTATCGCAGTCCAATGCTGGACATAGACCTCTCAAGTTGTTCGCAGACACTTTGGGAAAACACCTGGAGATTTACCCATAATCGCCACGCTGGGCAGACGGGTTGGCGATCGCAGGGCGTATCTCTCTCCCGTGACGCTGCTGCCCGTGATCGGCCTGTGGTATTCAGCTAGACCTTCCATCGAGATGGTTTTTGTATAGGGTGGAGGTCCTTCCCCGGACGGGCGGCTCAATTCGAGCGAAGATTCGCTATGCCCTACGTCTCTTATTATACTGCCACCAGTCGGTTTCTGAACCGACAAGGCTCTGGCCTTGACAGGCTCGGTGGCTCATTTGGTAGTGACCTCTGCCCTCTGAGCCAAGGGTCGTGGGCTCGATTCCCGCACAGTACAAACATTTGTGTTCATGAACATGTCTGTTTATATTGGTCTGGGTGTTTTCTATGTATAATATGTATTTATTTACAAAAAAAAAATTATCTCAGTAAGTTTATCAGTTGTCTAGTACCCATAGTACAAGCTTCGGCTTAGTTTGGGGCTAGGTGGCGCTGTGTGGCCCAGCGTGGCATGTCTTGGGTTATTTGTCTGTAATTCTGCGGGTATTCAGCAGAATGCACCACAGGCAGGTGAGGGTGGCTTGGAGCGAAAAGATGATGGGTCGCTCCCTTACATTGCTCTACTGCACTAAGTCGTAAGGTAGCGCAAATAAATATTAGATATTAAAGATCAGAATGAAAAGACAACAATATTGATATAAACAATATTAATATATGAATGAAAACAAGGCATTATGAAATTCAAGCCCGTTTACCAGCGGCAATCCCTCTTACATAATATGTTCTCATATCAAACGAATTTCTCGAAGCGAACTTCCATCATTATTTATTATCCTTACCCGTTTTAGATATGTGTATTAATTTAATATTGGCAAATTTCCGGATTAGCTACAACAATTGTGTACTGTTGTAGGTAATGAGAGTCTGTAAAAAAATAATAATAGTCGCCAACCCGACTGCTCAGCGTGGCGGTTATGGGTATATCCTCCAGATGTTTGCCCTAAGAGGCGAACAACTGGAGAGGCCTATGTCCAGCAGTGGACTGCTATAGGCTGATGATGATGAAAATACGAGTAATAGGCCGGCATATAGGTAGCAACTGACATGTGATTGGTTTGGTTACCAGCTTATGTCCGTGTGGTTTCTGGATTCAGAATAGGACCGCCCCATCTCATCTCGTGGGTCTTCACATCCACGACTAAGGGAATATCAGGAAACGGACAGAATCGTTTACCTGGGTACATATAATCTTGCTTGCTAAGCATGGTCGCTTGCTAAGGCCTATGTTTTTTTTATAGTAGCTCGAGTTAATGGCTTCTGTTTCTACGCCTGATGAAAACCCAAAGGGAAAACCCAAGTCGCTGTGACAACGTGTAAGTAACTGTCAGTTTCCACGTGTAAGAATGAATTTGCAGAAATAAGTTATTTTAATTTATTTATATGAGCAGTGAACGTTTGCATGCTGATGATGATGATGATGAATCTTGACGACGAGATCACTCTACTAAGAGAGGTAGGGCATAGCGAATCTTCGCTCGAATTGAGCCGCCCGTTCGGGGAAGGACCTCCACCCTATAGAATACCGCAGTCAAATGACCTCTGGGTCGTGTTTCTGCCGGTGAGTAGGGTTTCCGGAGCTCGTGGGGGGCTAGGGTTAGCAACTGACAGGTGATTGACCAGTTACTTGCCCGTTGTCACAGCGACTTGGGCTTCTCTTTCGCTTTCCATCAGGCGTAGGGAAGCCATTATGTCGAGCCACTATAAAAAAAACTTAAGAAACTGATGTTTAACATAACGTGCACTAAACATATACAGGATCGAGTCTCGCATTAATTGCGAAGCCGTTCTATCTTTGATACATTTCCGGTGTACCACTAATGATATGCTATGCAGCTAGCCTGATGAGAATATACAATTCAAGCAAATACCAAGTCTAGGCTTCTACAAATTTGTACCATTACGTGGGAGTTATTAGAGTCGAAGCGACATCAAGGCACAGGTAATTTGGCACCCGTGGGCGATTCGGTATACACTGTATCTGTGTCAACGTGTAAAGTATTGACCAGGTCATTTGGCGTTTTAGATGCAAAGGCCATGTTTCTATAGGGCTCCGTACAAAAAAATTCAAATATGGAAACCCTATAAGAGTTTTCGACAATTTTTCACTACTCAATCGTCATCATTACCATCAGCCTGTCGCAGTCCACAGCGGAACATAGGCCTCTCCAGATGTTCGCCACTATGGTCAAACATCTGGAAGTTTTACACATAATCGCCACGCTGGGCAGGCGGGTTAGCGATAGCAGCGCGTACCTCCTCGCTCCAGTGACGCTGCTGCCTGTCATCGGCCTGTGGTATTTAGTTACGCCTTCAAATGTGATGGTTATACCATCACCTGTCGGTTGCCAGCGCCTCGTTTGTTATTCGGCACGATGCACCACGGGCAGGTCAGGTTAGCTTGGAGCGAGAAGATGATAGCCCGCTCCCTTACATTCCCACTTTAACTATTTACTTTCCATGTTATTCATGACTAGCTGTGCTCGCGACTTCGTCCGCGTGGAATAGTTATTTTTCCCCGATTTTTTTTCTACATTTTCCATTATTTCTCCTCTCCTAATAGTTACAGCGTGATGTTATATAACCTATAGCCTTCCTCGATAAATGGTCTATGCAACACAAAAAGAATTTTTCAATTCGGACCAGTAGTTCCTGAGATTAGCGCGTTCAAACAAACAAACAAACAAACTCTTCAGCTTTATAATATTAGTTAAGATCATGAAATAGGACGAATTTTAACCATTTTTCTTCTTCTTAAGGTGCCATTTCCTACCAGAGGTCAGCTATCAATAGAACTATCTTAATTTTTGACACAGCTGCTTGGAACATTCATAGGAAAGCAAATAAAATTATATCAATTATAAACAAAGTGGCTATCTCAATATGATACGTACGGAACCGGTATTTTTCTGTAACTAACGCCCACCTAAGCGAATGAACGCTAAATTAATGAAATGTGGGCGTACATACGAGTGTCAGTTGGGCGTATATATGCGTTTTCAATCAATCAATTTGGCGAAATCCTACCAATTGAGTAACAAATTCATTAGGACCGGTGGGCAGGAGAGAGTATTTTTGCCTTCGCCCGTTTATTTTTCTAATGTGATTAACAGGAAAGTCATTAATTACAGGAAATGGTGAGGAAAAAGAGAGATAATTATTGCGAAATATAAATAAATGTACCTATTACCTGGTGTCAAACTAAGGTTTTCCCTTGTGCCACAGGTCATATGTAATTAAAACTATGTATCTCTTCCGTTTTATGTTTGGTTGGTCAACTTGACGTTCAAATTGGGATGATGACTAAAAAATAATTTAATGTCCATCAGATAGATTAATGAAAAATATTGGATACATATTTTTTATTTTGCCTCTTGTTCAAAAACTTACGAAGATACATTGATTTCAAATGTCACATGACGTCACGTTAGAGTACAAAATATACTCTAACGTGACGTAGTTAGCCCCCACTCCGTAACTTTAATGCGCTATATCTAAGTATTTTCTTGTTATTTCGACAAAACAAAAAATACGGGTCTTATATTTTTTTATTATCTAAAAGACGGACTAATTATTTTCTTCATTTTCATACCTTGTCATCATCCGTATTGTCAAAGACTTAATTCTGCACGTTAGTACCTACTTACAGTTAGGTAATACGGCGAATAATATAGCTTAAAATACTTAAGTGACTTTTATCTTGTACGAGTACATGCATTACATACGTAAGGAAGGTGTACTATCGTCTTTTCACTGCAATCCTCCCTAACTTGGTGCATCCTGCCGAATAACAAACGAGGCTCTGACTGACTAATAGCGGTATAACCTTCACAATTGAAGGTGTATCTAAAAACCATAGGCCGATGACGGGCAGCAGGGTTACCGGAGCGAGGAGCTGCGCCCTGCGATCGCCAATCCGCCTGCCCAGCGCCCTGGCGATTATGGGTGAAGCCTTCAGATGGTTGCCCAAAGTGGAGAAGTCTATGTCCAACCAGTGGACTGCGATAGGCTGATGACGATGATGATACCTAATCCTAATCTATATATATAAAAGGAGAAACTGACTGACTGACTGACTGACTGACTGACTGACATATCAACGCACAGCCCAAACGGCTAAACGTAGGCACTTGAAATTTGGAAGGGACGTAGCTTAGGTACCGTAGGGGTGCACTAAGAAAGGAATTCCCGAAATTCCCACGGGAACGGGAATTAGCGGGAAAATCCTTTTGTATGAAAAATCTAAACCGCTTAAGTTAGACGCTTGAAATTTGGCATGCAGGTACCTTAGTAAATATAAAGTTTAGTTATGGCTGTATTTTGAGAAATTCCCACGGGAACGGGAGTTAGCGGGAAAAAACTTTTGTATGTATAAATTTAAACACGCGGACGAAGTCGCGGGCAAAAGCTAGTCTATATATATAAAAGGAGAAACTGACTGACTGACTGACTGACATATCAACGCACAGCCCAAACGGCTAAACGTAGGCACTTGAAATTTGGAAGGGACGTAGCTTAGGTACCGTAGGGGTGCACTAAGAAAGGAATTCCCGAAATTCCCACGGGAACGGGAATTAGCGGGAAAATCCTTTTGTATGAAAAATCTAAACCGCTTAAGTTAGACGCTTGAAATTTGGCATGCAGGTACCTTAGTAAATATAAAGTTTAGTTATGGCTGTATTTTGAGAAATTCCCACGGGAACGGGAGTTAGCGGGAAAAAACTTTTGTATGTATAAATTTAAACACGCGGACGAAGTCGCGGGCAAAAGCTAGTCTTAGTACAAAATCTTAACCCCAAAACGCGTGCGCTCCGTACGGGACATCGTCACTCAATGAGCCGGTTACCGCTGCGCGTGACGTCACATCCTGCGGTGCGCGGGCGCGTGACACTGACAGCCATTAACGATATTACGAGTAATATCGGAATGGCGGGGTCGTGACATGGGTGCGCGTTGTAAAACAAAATGTAAACAGTGAGTTCTGTCATAGATTTGTAGCGGTTAGTTAGCGATAGTGGGTTCATAGGGAAAGAGAAACCCAAATCACTGCAGTGACGGACAAGTAATAAGATCTATCAGCTGTCAGAAGCCACAGCCTATAGGCTAGGATAGCTATAAAATATAATCATAGTTATTTTATAAGATAACTATGCTTATACACCGAACCTAAACGCGACAGATGTCACTTCATGGGTGTTCGCCAACCTGTCGCCAGTTAGGCGGGTAATAATCAACGGCTGAGAATTTAAAATCTCAAAAAATACCTTAGTCCTCTCTTGTGCCACCCACGGGACGAGATGGGACGGAGATTTATATTCTTTATCCGTCACCGATCAGTCAGGTCAAGTATATACGTAGATTTTAAATGATTCGACCACTTTGAATTAACGACCTATATCAATACCAAGAAACTAAACACACTAGAAAAAACTATTGTTTAATCGATCACCGGTGTCTGCCATGGCACTAAGTGTTAATTTTAGTGAAATGAGGCACAATAAAAAATCTACTGATATTGACGCACACCGGCGTTCAACGGGTTGAGTAGTCTACTAACTGGCTGGCACCACTCTCAAATCTACCAAAATTTGAGCTCAAATTACTTAACAATGTTATTAACAGTACACATATTGTTGAATAATCTATTGGAAAACACAATAAAGGATAGAATTAATCCTTCGGCATGATTAATTAACGAATAAACCGATCCCTTTGTAGGTAACTATTTATACTACGGTATATTAGTATCAGATAAACATGTTATACCAGCGAACAATGTGGTTTTGGCATATTATAATTTATATTAATGGTTTAGACTAGAATTCATGATTTTGAAGGATTTCTTCCCGCTAATATGAGGGTAGCATCCTCATATTAACGTCGAGTAGTTTTTGTTTCTATAACGAACATACAGACAGACAAAAATTTTACTGATTGCATTTTTGGCATCAGTATCGATCATTAATCATCACCTGATAGTTATTATGAAAATATATTTAATGTACAGAATTGACTTTACAGATTTATTATAAGTATTGATTTAGATAATAGGTATAGATAGTGATACAGTGCCTATTTATATGCCAACACGCAGGCAAATCCGCGGGCAAAAGCTACCTCCAACAAAACTAACGGCCCACAAGAGCGTACAAAACGGTAACAGTTCCGTAAACTTATGCTGACCATGGCTAACATGAATTGCAAAATAATCATAAATGCTGTTGTTAGTAGACACGGAGCCGACAGCCCGTGACGGCAACAAGAAAGTACCTATTTGTAGTGGCATCTTGAGTCCACGCATGTTAAACGGACACACACTCTTAATATAATTACGTAAATTCATTTTTTTTCTAAAATAAATAATCCAGGATAAGCTGTGTGCCAGGATCGTCGCAAATGGAAGGACGTGGTCTCCTGCCTACCCCTCTGGGAGAAAGGCGTGACGGTATGTATGTATGTAAATAACCCAAGACATGCCACGCTGGGCCACAAAGCGTATTCTAGCCTCAAAGCTAAGCCAAAGCTTGTACTATTGGTACTAGACAACTCATAAACTTACTAAGGTATTAGATATAGGTATGCGATGCTACTTTTAAAAAATGATGTATTGTGATGCTGAGTGATAAGTCTTTTCAAACATAGGTTGGCCCCTATGTAGCTATAATTATATAATTAACTATAATACGAGTAATAATTTTGCTAACTTAGGTAGGTAATAGTAATAAAAGATAATATTAATTAATTCTCACAACACAAGACAAATTTCAGAGAACGTATCTCTTTAATTGCTTAAAATTGGCGTAATTAATTACGTTCCCAATAACAAAGCATATTCAATTTCTTATTGTAAAATGAGAATAGGTTATGTTGTCTAAAACCGCTAAGTTATTTATTTAAACTTTATTGCACAATGAAACAAAAAGCTAATTTAATGCTAGGAACATTATCTACCAGTCAACCTTTGGGTCATGCAGAGAGCAGAATCCTCTAATCCTCATTCTTTATTTTTTTTTCATTCAACTTATGCTGTCCCACTGCTGGGCAAATGTCGCGAATCATCAAAGTACGAAAAAATATTTATCGATAATCCGCACAATAAGCCTTATAACGCTCTTGGATTACAAAATGTTAATTGTTATTACTAAATGAATTATTAAATAAACCCTGTCTGTTTAATTTATCCTCTACCCTAAGGCACAGATTAATAAGTAACCCTAAGGTTGCCTGGAAGAGATCGCTTGGAGCGATAAGGCCGCCTAATTGTAGGTACAACTAATGTCCATTCTACTAGTTTTAAGTTGATTGTATGGTGTGCAATAAAGTATATCTATTCTATTCTATAATGAATACCAGACAAAATGGCTAAGCGACAATCGATTGACGCTGCAAAAAAAAACAGTCTACCGTTCCATTAGCCACTCGTAACTGTAGTAGGTGTGGTTATCAGCTGTCAAAACAAACGGCAATCGTTAATAAGGTCAAGCACACGATCCACGCCTACGCAATATTACGTCAAGATGCGGACATCATAGCAATTAATGTCTATCGTCATAGAAATTGAACGCAACAATCTCTATTACGTTACAAGATCGATAAGATATTTATGTCGATGACAACTTAAATAACTTGCTTAAGTACTAAATATAGTAATTTTATCGTTATGTGTAGTCTAAGTATGCAATTTTGCATTTAACGACCACATTAAAATTAAACATTTTCTAGAAAAGGTAAGTTTACATGATATAACGTCTTAATTCTTATTCTTATGCAACTGTGTCCGTCTCGATTCTCGCTTTATCAAAATAGTTGCAATCTCCTTTTTTTAGACTACAGACAATTTTAGAAAGCAGCTGTTTTGAAAAGTAAATAAACAGCGATGTCGTTTAGGTAAATAATGCTGAATCTAATCTGAGTAGAAATAAATAAATTTGAAGTTTTAGTAAACTGACAGCATAATATTTAACATTTAAATCACCCCGTGCATTACATAAAACTTATGGATACAGCTAAAGTGTTACAACATTACCACAAATATAAAATAGGTTTGTATGTACGTACATATTATGATTATGGCGATTCTAAGGAACAGGCCTATGCATAGGAGTTGGCGGATGTGGGCTGAAATGATGATGATGATTAATATAATTATGTGACGACAGGTTGACGCACGACAGTATTTGTAACCTGAATACCTTCATGCGAAAAGACCGGCAATTAATTTACAGGGCAAATTTTCATTGTAATCTAGCTTTTGCCCGCGGTTTCGCTCGCAATAATGTGGGTTTGACACAGGAATCTTTATTGCGCGTGTATTATACCTACCACTTACATGGATCCATCCTAATCCCTTTCTAAGAAAAATCCGCAGAACTTAGTCGAATCACATTACAAACATATCCGGTAATTTTGAATTTCTGTCCCATCATGCCCTCATTATGTTTTAACATTAAAACATTCCGGGGTACCATGGGTTAGTAACATCATATCATCATCATATTCAGCCGTAGGAGGTCCACTGTAGACTTGCCCCAAAGACTTCTACACCTGTAAGCTGCCCGTAGACCTTTCTTGCTACTTTTATTATGTCGGTGTTCAGCCCACCTCGCTGGAGGGTGACCCAAGTCTCTTTTTATGTCACAAGGTCTGTCCAGAACGTTCGAGTAGTAAAAATAACCTAAAAAAAACACAAACGACCAAAACTAAAAAGCGATAAATAACGTAAGTAATTCTATCCTTAATACATAATTATTTAAATATTACAATTATCACTTATTTTTGAAATCGGTGCCAGCCTCTCGGTACCTAACGTAGACTGTTGTTGTATGACGCGCGCTGCCGGCAAATCCACACGACAATATAGGTACATTTATTTGTTTGGCTGGCACCGACTTCAAAAATAGGTGATAATTGTAATATTTAAATAATTATGTATTAAGGATAGAATTACTTACGTTATTTATCGCTTTTTAGTTTTGGTCGTTTGTGTTTTTTATTGAAGTCGGTTTAATTTTTTTTTAAAAAATAATTTTATTTCTCTATTTTTAGTTGCGTTAATGTGCTGTGACCTTGAATAAAGGCTAATTAATGTCCTTAAGAGTTTTACTTAGGAATGAAAAATTTTGCTTTAAGTCAAGTGAAGACTTTGCGATCTAGAATCAAGCATATCACTTACCAAATCGCCTGCCCTATTAGCCCTGCATAAGTACATACTACTACCTAGTTTAATATCGACCAATGTCAGTACTGTCCCCTAACTCCTAACCGTTAAGGAGTTCTGTGGCTTCATCATCAGCACCAGATGTTGACGCCCGGAAGCATATACCTGAGTAAAATATGATTACGTAACAAAAACACCATATGGGCATACAATTTTCGGTTGTTGCCCTCAATTTCTCCAGGATCCCATCATCAGATCCTGACTTGGTGATAATGGGACCACCTCGGAAGTGTCCTCTGTCGAACTGTTGAAAATTTTTTGAAATCCATCCATAATTGACGGAAATATCGGTGAACATACATAAAAAAAAAAATTATACATACAGACGAATTGAGAACCTCCTCCTTTTTTCGAAGTCGGTTAAAAATAGGGTTTAGTTATACATTTAGGTACCGTTAATTGGGATGTAAGGGAGCGACCTATCATCTTTGCGCTCCAAGCCAACTTCACTTGCCCGTGGTGCATCCTGCCGAATAACAAACGAGGCGCTGGCAACCGAGTCGTGGCGTTATAACCATCACAATTGAAGGCCCAGCTAAGTACCACAGACCGATGACGGGCAGCAGCGTCACCGGAGCGAGAAGATACGCCCTGCGATCGCCAACCGGCCTGCCCAGCGTGGCGATTTATGAGTATATCCTCCAGATGTTTGCCCTTAGTGGCAAGCACCTGGAGAGGCCTATGTCCAGCAGTGGACTGCGATAGGCGGTTGATGATTGATGATGATGACAGTTGATTAATTTTAATTATTGGACGAAGCATTATTGACAACCGGAACCTGCCTAATACTCCCATCGGATAAAACTGGGTATACAAATTACACCAAAATGGTCGATTCCACACCAACCCCTATTAAACGAGCCATTATAAATTCAACTTTACGGCACTAATCCTCGCTAAGCTGTAGGTGTTTTTATGTAAAGACGTGGGTTTATTTTAGGAAGATGCTGTTAGTAAAATTTGCCTCTTAGGGGGATAAGATGAGAGACTTGACTGCACCTATTTGTACTATGAATCATATATGATACATAAACACACTTTCATTATTCAGGGTTCGGATGATAGCATAGGTACTTAGCTTACGCTTTTAGAACCTGCTATGAAGATAATAGCATGCAGGAATAGAATAGAATGAAAAGTCCCTCTTATAGTAGAATTTTACTTGGAGAGGAAAAGGTGGGTAGCAAGCAAATATATGTATACTATTATGTTGCAGTAAGTAACGGAATATCTTGATTTTGCAAGATAGTTTATTAAATGGACGAAGAGAGATGGAGAATGGATTATTAGAAAATACAGTCAAATACGAGCACGTGTGGGAAAACCTTTTTTTTTGCCGGGGAAAATGCTTTTAGGCATCCCCGTCGCCCGGGGGGAGTGACGGCGGTATGTGGGACTCAGTACGTATGAGAAACCTGCCCCAGCAGCCCCAGCATGGTATACCTACTAAGTGATTTGTCGCACGTTCCTTCATTTAATAACTCGCCTGATAAACGGATTTAGAATCTCTTCTCTCTTTTTCTCTTACCTGAAACAAAAAAAAACAATAATTAGGATTTGTCTAAAATTCTGAAGTGGTAATGGTAATCCAGAGAACACAAACTCTGGTAAAGGGTTCCGTAGCATAGCATATATTTATCTACGTACAATAAGACTGTAGAGGTAAAGACAAATCTCAAAAGACTCAATCATAGGAATCACAACAGCACAATTGAGCCGAAACGCTCCGCGTCGGCGCGGAGCAAGCGCGTGCGCACAACAATAATTGGATAATGGCCGCGGGGTCACGCTAATTGGCCGTTTATGCGCTCAACGAGCGACACCGCGACGTCACATCTGTTTTGATCATGTGGGAAATTGCATTTGAATTCGAAGTACTTACTTTTTTATTAAGGTACTTAAATACAGATACGAGTAGTAAAGATACGTCGTAATTCAGCCTATCGTTTATTTTAAACGAAACAGCTTTGATTTACTGATAATCAGCCTGCAATAGTCTACCGCTGGACATAGGTCTCCCCAATGACAATTGTTATTTTGGAGGGATTTGCTTTAGCCACATTTATAACTACACATAATTTATTATCTCTACCTTAGTCACTACACTTGGCAGGCGGGTTGGTGACCGCAGTAGGTTTTATTTATATGCAGGTAAAGGGTTTCCTGTTTTCCTTAATCGTCTTCTAAATAACAGTCTATTTTAATCTGTTGTTGGTACGAGCTTAAATATAGTACAGTTTCATTAAAATCAGTTCAGCAGTTTTCGCGTAGTAAACAAACACCCATCCAGTCTCCTGACTGGAATCAAGTAAATGATCTATGAATCTGAGGTCACGATATTATGATTCATTCAAATATTGTTTGGAGGAAAACCCACAGAGTCGATCCAGTTCTAAGCCAAAGCTTTTAAATAGAGACGTTGACGTTGTTTCTATCCAACCAACTATGAGTTTCTTCCTAATAACTTCATTAATATAACCATGAAACAAAATCATATAATCAACGACAGCGACCGCTAGATTGCTATTTACAGTAAAGCCAAGCCGGTAAAGACTTGTTTCTAGAACTAGGAGGTTTAAAGGGAGTTTTGGTTACGAATAGATCATAAATAATCACAGACCAAAATACTCTGAAATTCGTACTTTTCAACTGGAAGCATTCAAACCACAGGTCCATTCAAAAGTTAGTTGCCAAAATTCGCCGCTGAGAATCTCACAGAAACCTTTATGTATCCCAAACCAAGACCTTCTAGGGAAAAGGTTACGTTTATGAATTCTTAATAAAACAGCCCTTAGAAATTTTCCCTCCAAACTTTAATGTGTGTACTTAACTATGAAAATGGACGGCATTTGAACACTGAAGGCACAAAGCGAAGAGAATATCACACATTATAAAATCCACAGAGCGACAGTGGACGTTAAGGCGTTGGCTGCTAATGATGCCTTAGGGTTGCCGAATGGTATAAATCGTAAAAATTTAAATTCTAGTTTTAATTAGCTTCGTGACCACCAAAAAGAAGAGACTAACAGATTAAATGCGCTATTTGAAAACATTAATGACCAATGCCAGTTATGTTGGTACATCATCATCATCAGCCTATTGCAGTCCACTGCTGGACATAGGCCTCTCCGGTTGTTTGCCACTTAGGGCCAACATCTGGAGGATATACCTATAATGTACGTACCCATAGTTATGTTGGTACGAGTATGTAAAATAATTTAAACAGTTTGCATGACATTGCCCCACTCTTCAGAAAATTACACTTCTTCTACCCGAAGGTTGCCTGGAAGAGATCGCTTACCAGCAATAAAACCTAAATTGTACATAAAGTCTGTAATACCCTTTCTGTAAATTAGGCAGTAAAGGACTCTCGCTGCATATGTTACAACGTAACCAGTTATAATGCTGTGCCATAACAACTGTATGGTCTCTAACTTTTACTTTTACCATGATTACGAGATGTTGACTTTGATATGACTGAGGGCATCTTCAGGAGACCGCAGACCTAAAGCTAGTTACAAATTCTTAAATTTAATTTATCCAACCGGAAGTCGAAACCAAAAGCATTGATAAGCTTAAATTTCTAGGAAATTTTTAAAATTTTAACCCAGCAGCAACAGTATTTACCCAAAACATAAATTCGACAACCCTAAGCATGCTACACCGTCAAAGGGTCGTATAAATAAAATATGACTTTAAGTTCAGCACATTTCTTTTATCAGTAGCTTGCATTCGTCTTTGAATTTGAGCGCTAAATGACTTCAGCCATAAATACTAGACATTCAGCACCAACTTGTGGCACTAAAGTGTCTAAATGAAAGACATACTCGTAGTTCATCTTTGTAAATATCCTCTCAGATATTTTAAGGATCTGCTTTTTAACCCTGCATATGTGAAACGACTCTGTATGGAATGAATAAAAGATTGGTCCTCGATATGAACTAAAGATGGGAATCAATTCTCTAAAATCTTGCGTGATACTACCCATAGTGTCACCTAAGAATTCAGGAGTAAAGTAAAAAATTCTCCTTTTAGTAGAGAAGATTAAAGGATCCTACCTGAAAGGTAGAGTGGGTCTACCTTTGCCACACCGTCAGTTAACACCGCAAATTAGAGCTTCACCTGTGATTCTTCTCACCTATTATATGGAATTCTATAAAATTCAGAAGCATCTTAAGTGGCACCGCGGTCTTAACTGGTAAAAGGCGTCTTGATCGAGTTATTTGTCCATTGTTATATGTAGCGACTTGGGGTTTTTTAATGCTTCAAGATGAAGGCGTGCCATAATGTTACGCTATTTTAAAAAACTCTCTTTTAATCCAATATTCTCCTGTAAAACCTTTATATAATGGCTTATTATGGCAATATACTTGTGCACATTAAAAAGATGCACGTGGGTAGGGAAAATCAATATACTGGACGGTTCTGTCTCCATTTTATATGGGTCATCGGGCATCCGTCAGCAGAAACGTATGTAACAGTACGTACGTAACAGAAATAGACGAGGGTGTTTTCACGGCAGCTCTTTTATCGGCACGTTATATAGCCGAGGAACTAACCGCAAAAAGGTTAGACAGCTTTTATGCGACAGTAAGCCAGGCCCAATTCGATGGGTAGAGCCCGAATTTGTTAGGAAATTTGCAAGGATCCATAAAATCGGATGAGCGATCTTCAAAGAGATACATTTTTGATTAGCTAATATATTACTCTCCTGATCTGATTTTGACAATAGTAGCCATTCCGTCATAAGATTCTAATATGCAGGAGATATAGTATACAGGTGTGTGCACAAACATCGATGGTCACTCTGTTTCTTCTTCATCATCAGACCTGTTCGCAGTCCACTGCTGAACATAAGCCAAGCCAATTTCAATTGCTTGCTACTTTGGTCCTATATCTGTTCCTCTACTTATATGATGAATTATTTATTTAATTGTATGAATTTGTAATTGGTCCTTGTTGACTTTATTATAAATGAGTTGAATTGAATTAAAAAAAATTACATTTTCCATAATTAATTAATCTTCGGGCGTATTGAACGCCCAGAACTATTTATTAACTCCAAAGAAATTGTGATCAGCAAGATACCTTTAAATATTTTTTTAAATATATTTTGTTAACCACACATTTTCCAGGTAAGGCCATGAAAAAGATCTCTTTGGTACAATGATGTAGTTATCATCTAGTCGGTAAGCAGGTGACTACAGTTTACCTGGGAGGGCCACTAAACTCGAGTAAAAGAGTCTGTTTCTTAAATAAGTTTGGTCATCGGACAGAGGACATATTTTTAGGCTTGAGACGAAAGAAATCATAATGGCCTACCCGATTCAAATGTGTATTTTGAATCAACGATGATGTAAAAGCGTTACACAAACAAATGTTGCTTAATTTGTACAGAAATATTTCCAGTTACGCCTACCGGTCTTCACGAATTCCAAACATAGAAGAATCGTCTGAGCAAAGTGATATACGGTCTTATTTTTACGAGCCACATTTTACCGCCGATAAATGACCGTACTACTGGCCAGGCCGCAGGATGTATCTGATATTGTTACTGATAGTTCCGGATCGAGACGTCAGCGTTTCATAAATGTTATTTCCCATCGGGCACAGTGGGAACTCTGCCATGAAGATAGATCAGATTTGTTTTGTAACTCAGAATAGGATGTAGGACTTAATCTTACAAATAAAATTATGATGTCATAAGGAGTTTCGTAAGGCAAAGCTCTTCATCTTTTCTTCTGTGAGACAATTATAATAACAGAAGGAAACCAGACTGTAGTAAGATAAATATAAATCCTTTTGACGATGATAAACATCAAAAAATCAAGAATATTCCTTGGCTGTACCAACAAAAGAAAAACCAAACCGGCAACTTCAAAACAAACGAGAATGCTTAACACATTTTATGTGAGTGCATTTTACTAAAGGATCTAAAGAATTCTTAGCAAAATCACAGAGCACCTCAACCGTTATCTGCAATTATACCAAACCATATTTCCCAGCCTTTTGAAGAACCCCAGAAGAGGATAGCTGCCGTTGAAAAGAAAATTCTCAATTCAGTGGATACGACTAATGAACCACAAAAGGCAAAAAATCGTTTTAAGAACTTTTAAAAGAAAGAGACTTGATTGCTGACCGTACACTTTTCAACTTCTACTTCGCTTGGAAATTGCGTTTAAAATTTTTCTATTTTTCTAGCTTTGCCATAGTTTAGCTCTGGCGTTTTGAGCATCATGTAAGCAATTACACAACTTTCCACTTTCATCGTGATATCATACATAACAAACATATATGGCAGAAGATAAAAAGACAAATTTCTAAGCTTGCGGATGTAGCATTTTTAGTGCGTCATTTACATTTCTTGACCTTGAATGTTATAGCTGTAATAATACCGAAAATGGTAACAATAAAGCAATGAACGCAGCCGAATTAGGCTTAATCGTCAGCTATTCAGTTGTAGCTATTTTATGCCTGCCATAAAGGATATAGTAAACACAGTTTAGATATCTTTATTGATAAGAAAGATCATTAAATTAAAGGAGGTTAAGCTATTAGTTATGTAATATACCGATGAAATAAGATAAATAAATGTTTTTCTTCAATAAGGTGGTCTTGACTAGATGTAACAGAATAGTTTGTAAAACAAAACACATCTTTTTTACGACACTTTGTACCGACCCCAATATTTGCATATACATGAGCCATCTTTCTTAGACTTTGGTGATTTTTATGTTTATGGCATAGCTTGAAGATAGCTGTCACTTTTCCTATGACACTAGTCTACTTTGTACTATTTGTTAAATACTGGAAGGTAACATACGTACGTACCTCGCCTACTAATGTACGAACGTTCTAGAAAATTAATCATATTACATTGTTAACAGAGTCACTTCTTAAAGTTGTGTTTCTGGTCTTGAAGAACACCAAAGTACCAATTTATTTTAAGATTTCAGATCTATGGTTAAGTCGAAATAATGTTTTCGATGGAAAAAAGTTTTGTAAATCCGAAAGAAAAATCACCTGGATGAAAAAAGTAGAGAACAGTTTATGTAGAAGTAAAAAGAAATCGAAACACAATATCAGATCATTGAAATCTAATGTACGCGTAAACTCGGGAAAACGATGACAATAACTGATGAAATCTAAAAGTTTACGATTGCAATAAAATAACAATTACTGTCAGATACTCGTATTAAAACAGCTCTTACCAATAAATATTGAGAAATAACTCTGATTACAATGGAAAATTTATTGTTTTCCTTAACCAGTATTATTTCACATACAAACATTTTACAATATTGCTATCATTCTTAATAATTAAGCAATAGTAATTTCCGGATTTAAGACAAGCCCACCCCATCTCATCCCGTGGATGTCGTAGAAGACGACTAAGGGAATATCAGAAAACGGGCAGCAGTACAAATATAACCTACTGCAGGCACCAACCCACCTGCCAAGCGTGGTGGTTAAGGCAAATCCCCCCAAATGACAATTGTCATTGGGGGAGGCCTAATATGTCCAGCAGTGGACCTTTGTAGGCTGATGATAAAACATTAAGTACAGAAAATATTTTTCGTCTTATTACTTGAGAGTTCATTAATGGTTTTTCGAATTAGTCTTTTCAAGAATTAATCATTCCACGAATCAGCTCTTCTACGAATTAGGCCATTTTAGAATTAGGAGACATTTCGCAAATTAGTTTATTTGAGACTAGCCTGGAATAAGAATAATAAATTAGGTGTCATGCGACTTATGTGGGATTAACTTCTTAATTGCTGTTATGAAAGTGGTGGTAAGGTAGGTAGAAACGTACCTAGGTAAAAACGACAGCTTTTTTACGGAGGTCGCCTAGATGTTACCCACCTTTAATGGGGTAATTTTTTAACAAAATCATAGATCAATTTGCGGCGGTGATAAGAAGGATACTGAGGATCTACACATTGGGATAAATCTGGAATACCTATGACAGCTATGATCTGGACGTGGATACAACGTAACAATAGTTTCATGGTAATAATAAAATAATTTGATTGTGTTAGCAAGCCGCAGGTCTCTAAAGCAAAAGTTTAAGCCGCAGCCGTATTAATACAGGTACGACGAATTGCACCTATACAAATCATGTGGAAAGCCACAACACGCAGCAATTTCAAAATTCGAAGCTCCATTCAGCACACATCCGAACAATGGGAAAAAATTTCAACATTACATATTCCGTACCTTAAAATAAATGTTTCATCATTTGGTAGCCGGACGCGTCCAATAACGGAGATAATATTAATTTTCATACTCGTTTGCGGCTTAATGGTCGTTGTAATTGTGTGCGAAGTACATTATTAACAACTGGCGTGAAATATCCACTGCAGAACGAGAGCGGAAAATTTACCTGAGTTTCTTCCACTATTTCGATCATCATTATCATCATAGCGTGGTCGCGATTACTTTACTTCACCTTTTGCTAGGGGACCTAGAGTCGGCTACCACTGATCGTTATTACTGTTGACTTTACAATCATAAAGGATGCAAATGTTCACTGCTATAGGCCTCTTCCCAACGACAATGTCATCTGTGAAGATTTGCCTTACTCACAACGATTGACAAACTAGAACAAACTCAAACACCCCATCAATCCAAAAATAACAATAATTAGTGAATATATCTCTTTGTCAATCTACAAACATTTACTGTAGTTATTAAATTAGAAAATATCCAATTGAATGACTCAAATACGGTTTCTCCATCTTTAACTAAAGATGTTGGATAAGCTTCACTATTATCATCTCGCAAGATCTTATCATTATCGCATCTATCCGGTGGATTTCCATTTTTTTTAAAATATAGTTTTATTCAATAGATTGTCAGATAAAATCAATATGAAATTTAACAGATCTGGTGACATCAGCGAGATAGTGCAATCTTGCCGATAAACATTATCAATACAGTTTATTGTTTTGGTACTAATGTTATCACAAAAATATACAGATAAAATATGTAAGTGTATATTTCAACAGGTCACATAATGTCCCCGCCGAAGGACTTGAGCCCAGCCTAAACAAGGGTGATATCTATTTCATGTGTTAATAGATGAAAGAACAGAAGTAACCGTAGTCAAGGAGCAAATACAACAATATTCCAGCCTGATGTGGGACTTATTACACTTCTGTCCCAAATTGCTTTTACGCAAGTCGAAAACGCTGGTCATTGTGGTCAAATTCTCTAATAACGCTAATTAAGCAAATTGCCTGCGAGACTATTTAACCCAACCGAACAAAAAAGAGGCATTAGACGTCGAGTCGAGGATAACAGCCTGTTACCGTTCGTCTTAGAACAAGCACTTACGCGAATAGGCAGCCATTTTTTCGAACCTCTTGCCGTTTCGGGACTTTCACTGGAATCAGACGTAAATAAACATTTTTTCACGAACCTACTTTATTCGTGGAGGCAACGAAATTCCAGTAACCTCATCGTGGTTATTTACAAACAATGTTTACACTCGATTTAACTTTGACTCGACACGATCAAAGCGTTGTGGAATATCTCGGATGCCGAAGGGACATGGCGGGATTGTAGGCACCGATGACTTTGTGCCGCTTCCAGGCCAAAATGTTTATCCAATATAACGCCCGAGCCTTAAATTACTCAGCGATTTAACGAGTGCTTTATCTTTAGGCGGGGATTATTATTAAAATTTACTGACGTCATTTCGCTACTGCTGTCGAGTTTAGTTGAATATCCTGAGGGTTCTTGTACATTGAGGGAAGTAGTAGATATTTACCTTTTTGCTGGTGACCTCTATCAAAATCAATACTGAAATGTGAATGAATATGTATCTCTATTAGGTAAATAAATAAATCCATCCGACAATTCAAATCAACCACCTGGTTTCAATTTAAGGCTTTTCGTTGTACTGTGACTAAGTACCAGAGACAATTTAGAAAAGCTAATTTCCTACATTGACCCCACAAGGAATCGAACTCAAAACCTTTGGATAGTCCGCGTAAACCTCGAACCATTGCGCCCCACCAAGGACGTATACGTAACGGCGTAGACCTTAATTTGTAACTTATCTTTCACTTAATTTCAAATAGTGTAACAAAGACCACGACTGAATACCATCTTGAAAAGTATACCCCTATTGCACCGCCAAAGTAATAGCTACGAGACGAAATAAACAATACAAGTTCAGCTAAGGAAGTGTTAACAAACATTCAACGTCCATAAATTGTCCCTCGACACCTCATAACTGGCGCCCAACGTGGGGCCGCAGGGCGCACCTAAAGCAGTTTTCCATTACGCCCCACAAAATAACAGAAGCAGAACAAACACTCTAAATGCCATTACGTTAAAGATCAACCTCCTTTGTTACGCCACATTCCCTGTGATTGTTCAGAGGCGGAGCAGTGAAATCAGCTTTAAGTGTAACTAGACAAAGTTGATTTTCCGCGAACGGTGGTTCAGGTTGCTCGTATTGCAAGGGTCTGCTCTAAGGGAAGCTGGGCCATGAAAAACATACGCAACAGGGAAGGTTGAAGCCGTCGCGTCAGTCTGGAGTAGTAAAGACCATTGTTTAGCCGGAGCAGCATCGTAAACATTATTTACTTTGATAAGCACGTGGCAGAAACAAAGGGTTCAGCGGACCGATAAGGGTACGATCTCGATGATTAAATAACTTACCTGGGTATATTGTGTAACTTTTTTATTGTTTCCATTTGGGGCAGTCAGCAGACGACATAAACGCAACCGACCCAGAAACGTTCGGATTAACGATGTAAGTGCCTATATAAAGGCCAAAAAGAATAACATACGGCCACTGAAAGGCAAAGAAAAGTTTATTGAGTGCCATTATTGGGATAAAAGTTACACACGGCACACGTGCTCCCGTAATAGACCATAAACCAAAACGATCATAAGTCTCAGCAGGGCAATATAATGTGAACTGACGTAATCAAATCTTTGTAATAATTGCTTTCGTCTGGATTTCTGACACCGTTTGTTATATCATTGTCATTTTAATGCCCAAAACCAAAAACTGGTTCTTTTATGGGTTTTGATGGCAAACTAAAATAATCCCACTGTGTCCAGGGCCCCTACCACCAAAATCGAAAACGATGGTTCGTTAACGGATTGGCTTAATTTTCCAAAATAAATCTCTCCCATTTGTCCCTCCCGTGTTCTTATATATGAATTAAAATCGACTTTGACGAAATTATGCGATCCGTTCAACGAACGATCGTTTTCGATTTTGGTGGTAGGGGTACTCCGACACCCTAACCGCACCCCAAAATGTAATAATTCAACGAAAAAAGTATTTTTTATTAAATAGGAACTTTATTAATAATGTTCTAAACACTCTCAATTAAAGTGACGAATTCCAGAAGTATTTAAAATTAGCCAGTGGCTTTGAAGACTTGAAGCTAAAATACACCCGTTCAACCCCTCACATAATAAGCCCCCGTCTGGCCTCCAGGCAATTTGTCACAGGCCTCCCGACCTACCCCAACCCCCATAATAAAAAGCATTTGAATAATCGAAACGATGACGGCACTGAACTGAATCGATATAGTCTGCTGGTTGGGGGTGAATGTGTGCAGTCTTACTCGTTTTGGATTTGACTGAAACAAAAAAAAATGGAAAAAATGGAGCAGACATTCAATGTTTAGTTTATTTCGGACCGACGCTGTTCCGTTTCGTTATATTTACTGTGCTGGAAAAAGATATGACTTGTCCATTTCAATACAGATATTGAAATGCGAAAAGTGCCTGTCTGTGTTACGTTTATACGGAAAATCCTGAACCAACATTGTATGACAGCTGATATGCACACAGTTGCTATGCATTAAAGGCAAATAGATTAGTACATATCACGGAAGTAGTGAAGCGAAAAAGGCGATATTACTTAAAGTGACAAACCGGTTACAGAAACAGATGACATTTGAAATTCAAAGGAACAAATTTCTGTAACTCTGATATTGGTTTTTTAATATTGCTAACTGAGGAAGCTCTTGAATATAGTTGGGTTAACAGCAGATGTGAAAGTGTGTTCGCACGAACGCTGTTGTATTGAGATAGGCATATATGGACTTCTTCTTCACGTGTCAATGGCAATCTTTATGAATTCCGACTAGCTACACAAACTATATATTCTGTGACTGTGAGTGCATGAGTAATCGTAAGGAATAAAAACATAATAGATTTTGAAACGTGAACACAATGAAAGTGTTTGGGGAAGACGATGATGCTCTTTAATTAACACTAACCTTATTTACCATAGGCATGATCTGATCATGAAATGTCACTACTAAGATTGTTAACTTAGTCATAGTAAGAAAACCTATCCATTTACCTGTCTATCTAATTGATGGAAGTTAGCAACACAACAACTGTACTGCAGTGGCACTTAATTGGGAAATAAGGATCAGTTTACTGTGCCGAGTCACGAAAACCGCCTATTTAACTGCCATAAATTCGCAACAACAATCTGCAGTAAATTAGCTTTTATTGGAAACTGCCACTGAAATATTATTTTACATTGTTAATTTTGGAAACTAGCCGATTTGTTTTAGGACGTATTAGTCAGCGTAAATGGTAACGGAATTCATTAGCAGCAATGTGTAATGATCATCATCAGCCTATTGCAGTCCACTGCTGGACATAGGCCTCTCCCATTGTTCGCCACTTAGGGCAAACATCTGGAGGATATTATACCCATAATCGCCACGCTGGGCAGGCGTATTGGCGATCGCAGGGTGTAGCTTCTCGCTTCGGTGACGCTGCTGCCTGTCATCGGTTTATAGTATTTAGCTACGCCTTCAATTGTGATGGTTATACCGCCACCAGTCGGTTGCCAGTGCCTCGTTTGTTGTTCGGCAGGATGTCCCACGGACAGGTGAGGATGGCTTGGAGCGAAAAGATGATAGTTCGCTCCCTTACATCCCCGATGTGTAATAGTTCTTTGGAATCAGCTTCCAGCAGACACTTTTCCGTAAGGATATGACTTTGAGACCTTCGAGCCAGTCTACAAATTTCTCAAGGGCCGGCAACGCCCTTGAGGCTCCCTTGGAATTGCGGTATTTATGAGCCGAAATGATCAATTATCATCAGGTGACCTTCAGGAAAGCTGTGTTGCCGAATAGTAACCAAATGTCGTAGTGGTTAATATGCAAGCCTAGTACGCACGAGTTAATATTAAAATGCCTAAGAAACGTTTTACAACATTAGACGATCTTGAACGTTATCCGAAGAAAGCAAATACAAGAATCCTTTTGCAAAGTGTTGAGTTGACTAACTAGTGGTGAGAAATGCTAGTCTAAAGAAGTAACTAATGACGTGGTGAAAAATACATTAAAAGTTAAACTTAATGCGTGAGTAACTAAGAATTTAATAGCCATAGTTACACCGTACAGTCATATTTTCACCGTGCTTGGTACGCAAATCATTAGCGTAGCCAGCTTTCTTCAATCTCTATAAAACGAGCTAGGGGGAAACAGGAAAGATTTACGCAAAGAGGGTTAAACGTTAAAGTAACACCAATAAGGAATTGATTGATTCAACATTGCCACGCCCGGTCTGATTCGGTCGGAACTAACAATAGGGGAGCATGGAGGAACGACACGACACTATAGCTAGAGTAGTAGGATAGCTATTTACCGGACCAAAACCACAGTACATTGGTTTGGATTAAATATTTTTGTTTAGTTTCACAATCTGTATTCGGATGAACATATTAAATAATACCTAATCATTCACACGGTGTAGATGTAGATCAATATTCGCTCATATGATTGTATGTAATGTACAGTACATATTTGAATTTGATAATTCTAGGAAGCTGCGATTACTAACCCGCCAGCCCAGCAGCGTGGCGATTATGGGTATAGCTTCCAGATGTTTGCCCAAAGGGGCGAACAACTGGAGACGTATATGTTAGCAGTGGACTGCAATGCTGATGTCTGTGTTTGTGTGTGTGTAATTCTAAGAAAATACAATATTTGTTATAATATATGTATATGATTCGTTTGATTAAGTGATTGTTTTAGTTAGTTACCCGTTACTGTAGCGACCTGGGCATCGCTTTCATTTTTCTTCAGGCAAAGGGAGCGAGGCTGATACATTAAAAAATTATATTTTCCTGATCGACAAACCACTCTGTGCATTATAATATGATCGTGCTCATTCATGGTAAAGCACCACATTCACACCACCTCCTAATGATCCTATACGCTAAACGCCATTTCAACACATCGTACTTGGCTATAGACCATGCGAACCTTTGTTTAGAACAATAGCCTTTTAGACACGCCTTTTAAAAACGACCAAAGCACCAGGAATTACTCCGCTTTGTTTATGCTTGTCCGGATTAAAATTACAGTCGTTTTGCGAGAAACGCAAGAGTTTATTATGGCGGAAAGATTTAAAGTTCTTAACTTCTTTAACTGCGATTTGGAAAACGCGCCATTAAAAATATGAGATTCCTTCCCGTGCAAGGAAAGGAAAATTAAGTTGCTTCTACTCCAGGAAAATAAATTAATGCTCAGTTTACCTACACACAAAATTTATTCGTTACTGAAACAGCGGGCTAATATTATATTTTTAAGGCCGTAAACCTTTTATATTGATCACAGTAAAACGGGACGGACACTCCGTGTGGTTCCTGGTTTTCCTGTTTTTAGAAAAGGATCATCCCGGGTGCCGTAGAAGACGACTAAGGGAATATCAGGAATCGGGCAGCAGCGTTTACCAGGGTACACATAAGACCTACTGCGATCATACAATGCCATACTGCCAATCGTGGTGACTCAGGCAAATCCCCCCAAAATGATAATTGTCATTGGGGGAGGCCTATGTCCAGCAGTGGACGTCTGCAGGCTGATGATGTACCATGCAAAATCTCTGTCTAGCGACTAGGTCATTACTGTCAACTTTGTCAAAGATGACGCTTTAAGAGTTAAAAGGTGACGCTAAAAGATGATCAAGAGTCAAACTTGCCAAAAAGGAGGAACTTGTATGATAAAAAAAACTAATGGGCCACGAAATCGAATAGAAAAGCACTCATGGGACACCAACAGGACAAATTGGAAAGGCGTTCCATACAAAATCGGATGGTTTTCTTTATGTATTGCCGTTTAAGAGAATGGAGACTTCTGGCACGGAAGCTAGTGCGATTATCGGGTAGATAAGAGGTCTCAACTGGTCTCCTATACCCGGAGAGGGGTGGTAGTAGTGATGCGTTTAACATCATCATCAGCCTAATGCAGCCCACTGCTGGACATAGGCCTCTTCAGTTGTTCGCCACTTAGGGCAAACATCTGGAGGATATACCCATAATCGCCACGCTGGGCAGGCGGGTTGGCGATCGCGGGGCATGGCTTCTCGCTCCAGTGCCGCTGCTGCCCGTCATCAGTCTGTGGTATTTAGCTACGCCTTCAATTGTGATGGTTAAACCGTTACCAGTGCCAGATCCTCGTTAGTTATTCAGAAGAATGCAGGTGATGGTGGCTTGGGCCGAAAAGATGATAGGTCGCTCCCTTACATCCCCTTTAGGTACATAATAATATTCAAAATATACTCAATACGACAACTAATTTCTTAGGCTATCTATCTATACTTATAATAAATCTGTAGAGAAGTCAATTCTGTACATTGTATATATTTTCAAAATGACTATCAGGGGATGATTAGTGATCGATACTGATGCCAAAAATGCAATCAGTAAAATTTTTGTCTGTCTGTCTGTCTGTCTGTATGTTCGTTATAGAAACAAAAACTACTCAACGGATTTTAACGAAACTTGGTACAATTATTCTTCATACTCCTGGGCAGGTTATAGGGTACTTTTCATCACGCTACTATCAATAGGAGCAGAACAGTGAAGGGAAATGTTAGGAAAACGGGAGAAAGTTTTTGAACGCGCATCACTCAAAAACTACGGCATGAATTTGAATACGGTTTTCACCAATATATTGCTAGAGGTCTAAATTAAAACTTAGGTATAGGTATAGATTTTATGGAAGTCCGTTATTTTTGAAACCCGATATCCACGCGTGCGACGCCGCCGGCACAGCTAGTATAACATATAACTGAAGTTAATTAGAACCTATTAAAAACCACAAAAGGACAAAGAAAAAAAGCTAGCAAGCAATCGACCCGTAACATTCCCTAGGGAACCCTAAGAAGTCAAATCGCAATGCCGTCTCATACATAATCAAATATTCATATTAGAACCCGCAGTGAGACGCGTGTAAAATCAATTAAAATACTTCCCCTTTCCTTATAGAAGTGGATCAAAAACGTAAACGGTAATATAATTTGCGTTCTCATACTTACTTAATACTTTCATACTCTAAAGACACATTGTTGGGACACGGACCGCAATAAGAGAAATGTTAATTCTAAATGAGATACGAAAATAACGCTTTTAAACAATACGAGTTGTAAGATTTTCGGAGAAACCATTCCTTTTCCGGATTGAGAATACCCCATTTCATGCCGTAGGTGTCGTAGGAGACGAATAAGGGAATATGAGGAAACGGGTCGACCTGAGTACAAATAAAACCTACTGCGGTCACCATACCGCCTGCCAAGCGTGGCGACAATGGAAAATCCCCCCAAATTACAATTAGTAATTAGGGGAGTCCTATGTCCAGCAGTGGAGATCTTCAGGCTAATGATGATTGCCAGTTGTTTGAAGATACATTGCTTTGGAAATGTTTTTCAATAATACAGGGTAGCGTAGCCGGAAGCTTGAAGACAAAAAAAATCTCTTGTGTGGACACTATCATCAGCCTATCGCAGTCCACTGCTGGATATTCGCCACTTTAGGGGCGCTGGGCAGGCGGATTGGCGATCGCAGGGCGTAGCTCCTCGCTCCGGTGACGGTGCTGCGCCCCCGCGCTCACCACTCGGGGCACGAAGATGCTCAGATGGCATACATCATAGATGATTGTAGGCCCTTGGATATTTATCTCATAGATAACTCTGTAAGTATTAAATGGTGATGTCACACGCAGCTAACGCAGCGAACCAACGGTAGTGACTAGAATGGGTCAAGTTTGAGGCATGCCGTTGGCAGTCGGTTCCGTAGGCGGAACAAAATTTAATTATCTAAACAAAAAGTTCATGCATTTACTTGACCACTAAGTCTTAGGCAATCAATGTAATATGTAGTATGTATTAAATATTATTTATTTATTATAATTTCTCTAATTGACGAAAGTCGATGGTAACAGTTAATGAGTTCATTAATTTGATCCGTATTGATATCGTAAATACCAAAGTATGTCTGTACATTTGTTTGTTTTCTCCTCACAATTAAACATAATATCTACTGCAAGTTTCCTTGAAATTACCATACGAAATAGCAGCGGGTATATGTAAAAAGAGGTTATAAAACTTGTACACTTAATGTAATCTTTTTTTTTCATATTACATTACGGAACCCTAAAGGAGTGCTTATAATAAAATACATCATATACATAATTCTCACTAAAACAATCGGAATATTCACATGTATAATTGTGGCTTTGCACGAAAAATGAAATACACTCACATTAATAGTGTGTAATTAAGGCGAGAATTTAACTTAATTTAGAGTTAGATCCGGCGTACGAAATTATACTAAAGTTTTAATGAAGCCATTAGTTTTGAGACTGGCAAGCATTACGATGGGCTAGACAACTTATGACAAATTGAAATTAGTACGAGTAGTACGGATATGGAGATTGAATAACCGACGAGGTTGTGGCAACAGACTGATGGCGGTATAGCCTTCACGTTTGAAGGTATCTAAATACCACAGGGCGATGACGCGGACGTGCAGCAGCGTCACCGGAGCGAGGATTTACGCCCTGCGATCGCCAACACGCCGGTCCAGGGTGGCGATTATGGATAAAACCTCCAGATGCTTGACCAAAGTGGCGAACAGCTGGAGAGGCCTATGTCCAGCAGTGGATTGCGATAATCCGATGATGATGAGTTTTTAAACAATTAGTAGAGTGGAAGGTTTTCTGGTATCTCGAAGGTTTCCAATTGGTATCCTTTCAGGAAAACTGTTGGCTGATTCTAAGACAAAAGTTGATTATCGAAATAAAAATTAGGAGATACCCAAAATCGATCAAGGTGGCGAACATTAGGAGAGGCCTATATCGAGCAATGGACTGACACGGGCTGATGATGATGATTCCAAGAAATGTGGTATGTTGCATAAATCTGCCCAATAAAAAGTACTGTAATAGACCTACCATCAAAGTAAATCCCGAAACTTTCCATTCTTACAAAAATTCTCCGTCAAAAATATGCCGTATAATACAACAACCACTAACATTTGGCTTGTTAGTACCCAATTAAACTACAATTTATCTTCGTTCGGTTGTTAAAATCTCTGACTCTATTATTACCATGATGTACCACAGTTCCCCGCCAATTAACCATTCACGTGGTACCTTGTTAAGGTCTTGTGGGGGAGATGTCGAGTGCTATTGAGTCAGAAAAACTTTAAAATTAACGAAGTAACTAGAAAAATCTAATTTGGGCGGAAGTTGCGGAAATGCAATATTTTTGTATGACTTACAGGTTAATAGGTTCTGGAGGTACCATTGTGAACTAAAACCATTTGATCAGCCTGTTTCGGTAATCAAGCAAGATTCAAGAAATCGAGACAGATTGAGAGGAGAAAGAGCGACCAATTGAATTAATCACTAACAAGTTTTGATGACGTTGTAGTTTTTGGAAGCCATTGCGAAGAAAGTAGTCATTGTATTAAAAAAGCTAAAACAAAATTATAAAACATCCTTCAACCAAACTTACCTACATAGACAGTTGTTACTATAAAGGAGAGTATTGGATAAATATGTATAGCAATAAAAGGAAAACGAAAGTGACTATTGAACATTGTTATCAATTAATAAGACGGTCAATTGGACATGTCTTTGTTGGTCTGGGTGTTTGCTATGTACGTACGTATTCAGAACAAAAAATATATCTAAGTAAGTTTATCAGTTGTCTAGTAACCATAGTACAAGCGTCGCGCGTATTATAAATTGTTCAAATGTAAGGCTCTATACAGGCAATTTCTTAAAATTTTATTTACTCTGAAAACACTTATCAGAACTAGAATTTCAAGAATATTCCAGCAGTCTGTAAATGTTATTACTACAAACTACCCCCATTGACCTTTACATTACAAGCAAACAAAATAATATTAATTCAACACTCGATATCGAATATCAAATTAAATTCAAAGACAACAACGAAATCTATTTACGTTTCACATTCAATTTCGTTACGTTAAAAGTCAGTACTGTGTGCAAGAGATTCGCCCGGGGCAACTGTTAAGCATTGATATGATACACGGTCCCGATGTTTATTCGGTGAAATGGAATAAAGGAATACGTTTACATACATTAAATAAAACGCCTGGGTGTCTGAACATAGCACGGCAAATTATGATAGGATGATTGTAGTAATGAGCGTGGAACTAGCGGAAAACATGACAAATCAGCTTTTAATTATTGAACAATTTTTTTTATGGTAACATTTCTTATTGTGGAATAGACCGTTAGATCAGTGAGATAGACATATAGGTGCAATACAATTTATTCCACTCTTCTGTGCAATGTAATAGCGTTGACTTGAAAGAATCGAAGATTTTCTGAAAAAAGAAATCCACTAGATGGCACCACATAAAAGGCAGGTCTAACTGTTACGTGATTGGTTCACTTTGACATGGCACTGACATTTACATAGCAACTGACCAATCACCATTGGCCAGCTTAGTGGACCCTTTCCAAGGTACAGCTGTTTTCAGGGTGCGTCTTGAGGAGGCTCCTTTTTTGCATATCTAGCATATATATCATGGTTCTATCCGAATTCATTTTGTACTGGCCTTTGTACGAGCTAATAAATTTCAAGCTCCCAGCTCAAAAAAATACGATATGTACTTACATACAACTTTTCATTCTTCCGTTTCAAGCCCGTACAACCCTTTCTTGCATTTAAAATAGTATAATGTATTTTCTCAAGCTCTACCCGACTGCCTGTGTACCAAACATTTTAATCTGATCAGTAGTTTTGAGGTGAAAGCGCTACAGATAGACGGAATCACTTTGGCATTTATAATATTAGTAAGGATTGTTATATCATCATTATCCTATTACAGTACAACCCACGCAAGCTAACGTAACAAAACGTAAGAAATGTTGACGTTAACTTTCCAACAGACGGAATCTGTTTATGCAAAATACTTGTTAAAACTGTATACATTTTCAAAGAAAACTTAGCAGGAATCTCCTTGAACGACCAACTGGTTGATTATAGGGCAGTCTTCTTTCTCGAGTTTAATTAAAGTAATTTCCTATACCTGTTGAGGCGGTAACTTAAGTGCCTAGTAATCAGTAAGCTGACACAGTTCACAGCTTTTTTTTAGTAAGTACAACATTATTAGTTAAGTTGGAATTAACCCTTTAATTTATCGGTTTTATTATAGAAATTGGAATCTAATCAATCTGATTAAGCTGGGCATCTAGCGGCTGATTATAATAGCAATTTCATTTTGAAACTTTTCATGTGGGCATTTCAGTACTTACCTTATATCTTTAAACACCATTTCCTGAAACAAACAAAGATAGCATTGTTAGTTAAATCATAAAACAATATACTAGTGTGATGATTTTTAATATTTGTCTAATTATTGCCCTCATTATTTAGTATGTTTTGTAAGAATTAAGTGGCAACACTGGTTTGTCACATTGACAGTTGACAGCGCGCCTCTCTGGCGGCAAAATAGGCGGGGAAAAATGGAGGGGAAAGCTGTGCTGGGGGGACGGACGTGGCAAGCCGGCATTCGATTAGCAGCATTGACCGAGGATAGACGTCGAGGGAAATCTATGTTCGACGGTAGTTTTATAGTTCAGGTAGTGATGTGATAGGTTGTGATACCTTTATACCATTCGACAGATTGAAGTTATTATATTTCAGAAGCGGCATGATACCTGCAGCCTACAAGGTACGGAGTAGAAATACTCTTAAAATTATTTAATTAATATTAATATACGAGATATTAATATAGACATGATATTAAAGGCCGTCACTGTAATTTTTCATTAAATTCAGCTTTTATTTTTCTCTTCTCTTCATTTCCATAATGATGCCGTCACGAACATTTGGTTGGGGCTACTCCCTAACAATGTTACTTGGCGGTAGTATTGAAAGTGTTTAAAATAATATGGCGATTGGATTACGCCACCACTGACAACAGCTTGAATAATATTTGATCAAGGCTACTCTTTGATAGTGCTATTCTTGTTGGTCTGCCTGAAATAATTTGTCGCGAATTCTATTTGGTCAAGGCAACTCCTTGATAATAGTCCGCGACGGATTCTCTGGCAAACGTCGGTGCTAGAATATTTATATTTATTGCATAAGTGTTTTCTGGAGCAGACCGCAACTTGAGTAATGTTCGAACAAGGCAACTCTTTGTTAATGTTACTCTTGTAAGCCTAATAAGGTTTATCGCACGACCCATTTGGTTAAGGCTACTCTTTGACAATGTTGGTCTGCGATAAAACGTTAGACTGCGGTCTGTATTAGAAAAAACTAGACGTTTGGTTGAAATTGCGCCGTTAATTGAAAAGATAAGTTTTATGAAGAGAGGAGAAAGTTAGAGTTCTTAACCTTTAGAATAGGAAGAGTAATTTATCGATGATAATAACAACTTCATTGAATATAAAACACTGAGTTACATTTTGTATATCACAACTGAAAAAAAAAAACAGTATTTTATGCTTGCTACCGCCAGATATCGCTCGTCCGACTAATTAACAATGCCTATCGCATCATAGGAATCTGAGCGTTAAGTGTAGCGTAGAATGAGGTCAAAATGCTATGTGTCGGTACAGACTGATTGTAAGCGGCGCATTAACTTTTTATGTGTCCATTTGCTTACTTATGCGATAATGCGATACACAAATTATTATAACACAAGCTAGGCTGAGCCTGTATTATACGTACGTATGAATTCCTTCCCAATCCCTTTTAGTAAATACAACGATATAGGTATACTAATGAAAGTTGATATATTTGATTTGGTTATTTCTGGCCTTAGTGTTGAGTAAATGGGGCCTATGTTAGTTTAAAATATGTATGTTCAAAGATTACTTCGCTAAGATTGGATACGCTCCCAAAATTTAAGGCTATAAATGTCGTGGACAAAACGTTACATGTACAAGAGAAGGCTATGTATGCCACTACCCGCAAGTAATCTAATCTATATGTGTGAAGAGAGGGGTGTTAAAGGTCTGATTTTACTGAAACTGCTACCGCACCAGATTCTCTCGTACACACACACACACACACACACCCACACACACACACACACACACACACACACACACACACACACACACACACACACACACACACACACACACACACACCCACACACACACCCACACACACACACTTACTTTAAAAATATATGAATATCATTATGTAATTTTTAGTATGTACACAATGAAGTACTTATTCAGCTTTTAGCTCTTAATACTTGAGCCGGTATGGCAGGCATCCGTCTCATCACACAATATGTCACAAGTTTTATTATAGCCTGTTAAATTTAATGTACCCTGTGAAGAGAAATAAAGACTCACGCACACGCACACACACACAACACACAATCTGATGTTATATTGATTAAATTTGTATTTTTAAAGAAATCTGTAACAACAGAGCCAAGGCCAATAGGCCTACATATACTAATTGATGAAATCTAATGGATACGCTGTTGATTTCGAATAAATGAATAAATATTATATTAAACAAGTAATTGGAGGCTATGTATGTCTCTACGGAGCTATGTATGTTCCACAAGTAATTGAAGGCTATGTATGTCTCTACGGAGCTATGTATGTTCCACAAGTAATTGGAGGCTATGTATGTCTCTACGGAGCTATGTATGTTCCACAAGTAATTTGAGGCTATGTATGTCTCTACGGAGCTATGTATGTTCCACGAGTAATTGGAGGCTATGTAAGTCTCTACGGAGCTATGTATGTTCCACAAGTAATTGTAGTTTATTTATGTCCTTAAATAAGAAAAGACGCCCCTAAGAAGCTATGTATGTTTAATGATATTTGAGTCCTTGGATGCCAATACAGAACTATGTATTCCACTACTATACAAAATTGGTTACGGAAACTAAACTATGAGGATACAGAATTAATATTATCAGACGTAAAGTAAGCTAAGTTCATATACCCACATACACACCCGCGTCACTCTCACGCATACACACACACAAACGCACATACACTCACACAAATGCGGAACCCAATAAATGCTAGCTTTCCTCGATCAACAGGTGGGACCTGGAGGCCTGAAATGCAGGGTCGCCCTAGATTAGGCTCCAGATTACACGCTAAATAATTTAATTTAATGATTCAGTGCTAATGAATTTTACCAATTATAATTTAACTATAATTCTTTATTTCAAATAATTGCATACATTAGATGGCATTCCTAAACTACTTGTCAGTTCGATAACAGGGATGTAGATGATGTTGTAGGTTATTAATTTAATCTTTATTTCACAAAGTAGGTAGACAATGTGTTCTGGAATGGATTATGTCGGCGGTGTAATTTTCTCTTGCACAAATAATGGCAACTGACGACATGATGACTACTCCGCCTAGTAAAGTCCAAAGAGCCCAAGACACAAGCAGCAGAGGGGACCATTGGTGGATGTCGATGCAGGCCAACAGCTCGTCGTAACCATGTGATGTTGTCCGTTGTCATCAGGGAAGTCTTGGTGGCTCGTAGTATAACTTTATTTATTTATTTTACATTCGACTGTACTTAAACCTATGTAAGTACATCTATGCTCGTAGATTGACACTATCAAGAACCCGGGGCGGTCGACTTGTTTTTGTTTTAATATTATTCTTTTTATTTTTGCATATAAGACATTCATTCACTACAGAGATACATGAAGAGAGAATTTAAAACTGGGCTGTGCCAGTATAAACTTGTTAAAATTAGTGAGTAGCATCGAAATGAATAGGTACTATTGAATTTCTAAATTTAGAACCTGCGTAGGTATATTTCATTTTAGTGCAAGATTTATGATAATTGGCATTTCTTAAGTAAGGATGTTGATCTCCAATGTATTCTTTTAAATGGGTACCTATACTTGAATGGTTCCCTAAGTGAAGCATGTTAGGTTTAGACTAGGCTTCGTCTACGCACGAGACGTGTGGTCCTCTTATGCGAGGCAAAAATTAACCTATGTATGTCGGCGGACGGTGCCTCCGTCGCATGGGCCGTCGTTGTGGTGCCGAGGGTCGTATAGATAGAATAAACAGTCTTTGTTGCACAAAAGACATTTCGGACATAACAAAGGACAGCTTAGGCAGTTTTGTCGCTTGTAGCAATCTGTACCAGATAACATTTAGGCAGAGGAAGGAAGTTTTTTAAAAGCCACGGGCAATCTAGTACAATATCATCCAATGTTACTATTAAGTACTTTATAAATGGGCAAGCCAATTGCATAGTTATACGAAGTAAAATAAACATAATCTATAGACATCATTAAAAAAAATCTATGGATATAGCATATTAAATTGATGTGGCATTCGTATTTACACTTAAACACACACGTATACAATACATTCGCATACATATAAGTACATACACTCTCCGGCGCAACAGGCACAATGGGCACAACACAAACCTACCTAACTGGGGTGGAAAACTAAGGTTTGCCCCCCTATTGTTATTAATATAAAACCGGACCTTCCAGTTCATTTCATATAGATAGATTTAAAGTTATAAATTGTAATTGTTCCTGCGATACAGGCCTTGAGGCTAGTACAGCGACAGCTGACAATTTTTTTTAAGGATTTTGAAATATATTTGGTTTAGCTCATTTGAGTTGTATGCAGAACGATTTGTATTATTGGATAAACATTTTTATTTTTACACAACACAAGTAGGTACACGTACGTAATTATTATTTATATTAATAAAAAAAGCGGTAACGTTCTAACTATAGAAATGTAGGGCACTAGGTACTCTAGTCCACTTATAGCAACTCTATATCTAAGTGTGGCGTATTGTTTACTTTCACAAGCGTCAAAATATTTCATGAACTGTTCCCGCAATACGAGTATTAATTAATGGACTTGCCTCTAAGAGTAAGAATTTATTTATTTGCTAGAATGCGGTACATATTATTACAGATGATATGTATAATGGAGAACTAAACACGTTCACTCTTCAGAGTTGTCAAATGAAATAAATTATTAGATTGGATACATAATTGAAATAAATTGTAACATGCCAAATTAAATTGATTATTAGATTGAGTATATACAAGTGAAATAAATTATTATACGTCAAGATAACTAAATTATTAGAACACCTCTTTGTACTACCGGAATAACATTTACCATATTTTCAAAATATCATTAAAATTGAATTAAACAAAGCAAGTCACACGTGTGGTATAAAACAAGGTTGAATAAGCCATATTCTAAGCATACCTATACTTTAAAAGAAAACTTACTAATTGTTATATCATTTGCGTTCATGGGTAACTTATTATATAATTTGACAGCCATTGACCGACTGTTCCTTGAACGCATAGCTGTTTTCATTAAAAGCATGATTAATTTAATTGAACGTATAGACGTCTATCTCTAGGAGTACGTGGAATGTCATACAGAGTCTTAAATAGCTCTGGGTGAGTTTTAACCTCGTACATATAAGCAAGGGACAGTGAGTACTTTCAATTGTTTGAACAAAGTCTAGTGAAATAAAACTGTCTGCTGGGTAACAAATAACTTTGGGGTTTGAGGTTTTCTAAGAGGAGGTGAAGGGAGATTTGGTTAATGGTGGACATGTAGGCAGTTAAAGGTTTGAAATTGGGAGGATCATTAACTTTCAGTAAAACACTTTAATGATTATGTTCCAACATTGGGACAATGTCACTGAATTTCATTGGGCTTGGGATAAGACCTGAATTTACGTATCTACTCATTAAATTGGTTATTAATTATAGCTAATGTAGGGAAATGGTGTGAATAATTTATTTTAAGACCATCATGGGAGATCATCGGTCTTTACGAACTTTATTTCTTGAAGGGTGTATGTAGATAGGTAATCTATATGGGATGTCTACTACTTGTTTATGGATAAGCTTGTTATAAAGAAGGTCACGCTATATCCCTGTGATCATCACAGTTACGAATTTTTCTAATACGATGAATTACAATTTGATCTTCCTGTCATAGTGAGTGACCTAAACCATTAATCTCAGTAAACCAAATCAAATTCTTTGTTTGTCAGAACAGGTTACAATAAAATAAACAAATAGTTATAGTTGGGTCTGCCTATAAAGGCGTATAAATATATTTGGTGTCGGAAAAATCTTCTGACCACCGAGAGATAAGACACAACACAAGGAAAAATATTGTTATTTATTTGTACCTACGTGTGAACGTACTTAGTTGCCACGGACGATTGCAGGGGTTGGTAAGTCTGAACGTCGTGGCCAGTTTTCAGTTGGACTTGACACAGTGGATTGGTCAGTTTTCAGTGCTGCACAGTGGTCTCTCCCAATGGTCACCACTTTGATCATACACCGTCAAATTTATTTTGTATCTTGCATCAAGGCTTTGACCATGAACTGTAAACAAAACTACCTTATTTATATCAAATATCATCACAAGGTTTCTTTTTGGTGCCAATGTGTATTCCTTATTCTCCTTGTAACACGTTAGTGGAGATGTTATTAGTAAAGTATTTGAATCTAGAGCAGCGTCTAGTAACGGCTAGTTAGGCTTCTCTTTTTCTTTCGTACACTTATGTCTATCTTGTACATAGGCACAGTAAATAGTTAAGTGTGGTGTACCTAATATTAGTTTTTATTAATTTCAGTTTTATTTATATATATAAATATATATACATCTAGCTGTTCTACTATTTATTTTAAGACATTTGTTCAATTGTTCCTGTCACATGTTAGTCTCAAATGGGCATACTTTGAAAACTGTGTTAATCAATTAGAATACCAGCACCGAATGTGATGATTTTATACTTGCCCGTTAATGATTAAAACTGATGTGGTATACATATTTTACAAGGAAATGCAAGGGGTTGTAATTTAACAGTAATTTGTTGTTATAAGTCAAACTGTTTTTGTGTTATTCATTTTGTTGTAATATCGGGTTCTCATTTTATTTATTGAGATGGCGCTTTAGCACTATTGGTTGAATCATATTAAGTGGTTGTTTCGATTGGCTGTCCTTGAATAAATAAATAATTATGTAGCGGTGCGTCGGGAGACGGCACGTTGTCGGATGGCCGAATGTGATGATTTTTAATATTTGTCTAATTATTGCCCTCATTATTTAGTATGTTTTGTAAGAATTAAGTGGCAACACTGGTTTGTCACATTGACAGTTGACAGCGCGCCTCTCTGGCGGCAAAATAGGCGGGGAAAAATGGAGGGGAAAGCTGTGCTGGGGGGACGGACGTGGCAAGCCGGCATTCGATTAGCAGCATTGACCGAGGATAGACGTCGAGGGAAATCTATGTTCGACGGTAGTTTTATAGTTCAGGTAGTGATGTGATAGGTTGTGATACCTTTATACCATTCGACAGATTGAAGTTATTATACTAGTGTTTAAATTATTATTTTTTCTTTCAAAAAAAAATTGTAGGGTAAAGAAACAGTAATAAAACACGCTAATATCTGCAACATCTGGATGGATTTGAATGAATATTGTAACCCATGAGTACGAGACGATGATTGCGGCGTCTCCCAGAGCATTCAAACTCGGAGGCCATTTAGAAATGTACATTTTCTAAATTCAATTGATTGTCGGATCCTCGCAATAGGCGATATCCACAGTTAGCATCAGATATATGTGAGCACGTAGGTTACTCAAATAGTTTTACACACAATAAACATAATGAGCACATTGATTGGTTCTGGAAAAACGACGAAATGTTTTCTGTTTATTTCCATTAGACAATAGGCCTGTTGCAGTAAAAAATGTAATTAGTCCGTCTTTTGGATTGTTCAAAATAAAAGACACATATTTTTTCATTTGTAAATTAGAATAAAAATTACGGAAGATATAGCCCGTTAAAATTACGCGGGACGTCAAAGAGTGGGAGTTTTTTCGCCACTGAGTGACGTAAAGACTCCTTTTTGATGCCTTGTATCTTTGTTATTTAAATTAGAAAAGGGAAAATACGTGTTCAATATATTTTTATAATCTTAAATACGGACTAAATGTAATGTAATTATTTTGTCCCTGGAAACATCCCTATTGCTTGTTTAGATGTTAAGAATTATGTTGTCATTTTAAAACTTTCGGTGTGTTAGGTATTTCTGTCTGCTTGTTGTGTGCTTATTTATTTGAGTAGCTTATGTATTCACATGTATCTGATGCTGTCTGTAGGTACCACTAACAAAATGTAGTGAGAGAAAGAGATAGAAGATTTCTATCCTGCACCATGATCGGTCAATATCACTAATTGTTTCTCGTCTCGGTCGGTTACAATTGCAGTATAAAACTTGATTGCCCATTCATTTATTCGATATACCCATTAATGTTCGCGCTTCATTGGCGATTCGTCCCATTATGCACTTGTATCGAATCGGATGCACCTTTTGTCACTAAGCGGTTTAACCACTGAAATGTATCAGGGATAGAATGGCCTTGTTTTGATCCGTGCGGTGACGGAATATAAAATACATCACTGCTCCATTTCTGTCTGCGGCTGTTATAGGAGTCAATTAAGCGACTTCTTAGGATTTCAGCTACTAAGCCGGTGGTAGGTTAACCAGAAATCCACTTCGCGGTACCCGGAAGGTTTGGGTTCGTCCCATTAATGTTTGTCATGCAGCATTGTAAATGTTTGTATTATTGTGCTATAAAGAATTGGTGCTCAAAGTCACTTACTTAATATAGGACTTATAGGAGCAACACAGTCTGATATTTAATTACATGGAAACTTATAGCCATAAGCAGTTTTAATGCGTGCAATATTTTCAAACCCCAAAATTGAATTAAACGCACTCGAAAAAACCTAACCCGAATAACAAGTCCGGAATACACACAAAACTACAGATCACGCAATAATGCATGTAACACGTGGGGCAAAAACCCCTTACTTACGACCCCCACGGTCCGCAAACGTGTTCATTTGGAACCTTATGCTCCGGAAATAAGGGTCACAATTACCGCTAGAGACACTTAAACGCCCCTTTTATATAAATTACTGCAACCAGTGCAATCCAGGGTGCACCGGATCGATACAGCGAATATTCGTGCACGATTTTAGTATTCGGTAACGTCTGCCGTAGTCAACGTGTAGGTTTGGCGTTTAAGTAGTTTCTGCGGAATTAGCACGTACTTAGAACTGATAGGAAGGTTACTATCAGTAAGTTTAGTATCAGTTAGACGAATTTACACACGGTCACACATTCAGTTATCCAAATCGACTATATTTAAAATTGCATTGCATAAAAATTATAAAATAAACATTATATCATTTATTGATTATAGAGTCTAGACTACATATTTAGTAGCATATAAATAAATTCACCAATTACATAGATAGACTTTAGGTTGAATTCTGAATAACACATGGCATGTCTGTAGAAGTTACACGCCGTTTGACCTCACAAGCCATCGAGCACAGTGGTAATTTTCCAGAAGTTCCAACAATGCGCTTCCACTACATTTCTGAAAATCCAAACAACAAAATTCAAGTAAGTAAAACTCCGAGGTATCCACTAAGTTGGAAAATTGAAAACAAGTAATTTCAAAGGAAACTACAACGATTCAACAGATGATTGAGCTATTCTATTTTCTTGGAATATTCCATCAAGGACTGAAGAAGAATTTACAAGAAAATTTTGTTGTATCACTTCAAATGCGGAGTAGTCCAGACGTAATGGAAAGTTATTGTTTCGCGGCCAAATTCTAAAGCCCGTTAGGTGTGAGGCTAAAGTCAAAAATGGGATGTAGAAAAACAAATATTCTAATACTCTCTTGACGGAATTTCTGCCACAGCAGCCAATGAGCTGCCTGCCGAGGTTCTTTCAGGGGAACACAGTATGGAGCCAAAGTTAATAGGTTCTTAAAGGGTCGGCTAAACGTATGCGATGCCTCTGATGTTGCTAGCGTCCATGGGCTGTGGTAACTGCTTAATATCAGGCAAGCCGGTAGTTTGCCACCCTAGTTGTATAAATAAATAAAAAACACCCAGCACGCAGATGACATCAAAGTGCACGAGTATATGCTCAAACACAGGTAACCTCTCTGTTCCGTCACTCTCATAATCCTAAGGGATCAACACTACCAAAAAGAGATCAAACACCGAACCAAAACGGCTTAACATGCTCTCTGCTCAGGATTACCTGCAGACTCCGGAGCTGTTACTGAAAAATTTCTTGACAGTAAACCCAGTAACCATTTTTGGCCCGAACCATGGACCTCTTAGTCTCTAGGCGGCACTTGCTACCACTAGAAAACAAACTAGTGGATTATACAAGTATGTAGGGTGTTTAATGTTAAATGAGGATCAGATTTGTAGAACAAAGCCCGACTGTGGTGGCTGACTGCGCATTAGCATAAACGGAAACAGATATACAGATGGAGTACACAAAATCCAGTTCACGGTCAATACTCGAGCAGACATATAAACAATGTATGTATTATAGATCATAATGATACAATAGGCTGGCTAGTTGCAGTAGTATGTGTTATCAGTGAAATTGTTTGGGACCGGTAGGTTAGGGGAGAGCAATCAAATTGAATGTTTCAAACATCATTGGGATTTGATTTTGTATATGTAGTAAACCTATTGAGACATTAGGAAAGGCCTATGTCCAGCAGTGGACCGACACGGGCTGATGATGATGATGAAAGCTATTGATACTCTTTATTCAGGATTTCATTATGAGTTGGTGTGAAATCTGGTAAACCTCTATTGTTCTACAGAGTACTAATTGCGACTCTTAGTTCTCACTATGCCTAAGTATTTTTTGTATGCAATAAAGAATATTTCGGCATAGTTTCAAATTCTGACTACTGTATCTCAGTTCTGACATTGTTTTGTTCGCAAGTGATCCAGAAGAACTTCAATGCATGATCCAAGAACTTAGTGATGCTTCTCTGAGATGTGGTCTGGAAATGAACTTGGACAAGACAAAGATCATGACTAACACCGATGCCAACGCGAACATAACAGTTAACTGTACCACCATAGAGAAGGTGGAGAAATATGTATATTTGGGGCAAGAAATAGTGACTGGGAAGAAGAACCAAACAAATGAGATCAACAGACGCACCAGATTAGCCTGGGCAGCCTATTCCAATCTCGAATTTGCCTTCAAAATGAATCTCAAGGCCGAGCAAAAGGCACGAATATTCGACCAATGTATCCTGCCAGTTCTCACTTATGGAGCTGAAACCTGGGTTCTTACTAAGGACGTACTCCACAAGTTGAGCGTAACACAGCGTGCGCTGGAGAGGAAACTGGTTGGAGTCACATTGAGGGACCGTAAAACTAATGAGTGGCTGAGGCAAAATAGTAAGGTCGCAGATGTAACGCAGCGTGTGGCCAAACTGAAGTGGGAATGGGCGGGCCACATGGCCCGCAAGACCGACTCGTGGAGCAGACGTTTACTTGAGTGGCGACCATGGGATAGACAACGCCCTCGAGGAAGACCCAAAATGCGTTGGGACGACGACATCAAGAGGACGGCAGGACACAAATGGCTGCAGGTGGCCCAGAACAGAGATGAGTGGAAGCGTTTGAAGGAGGCCTACACCCAAAGGGTCGAGACGGGCTGAAGAGAGAGAGAGAGAGAGAGAGTATCTCAGTAGTCAGAATTTGAAACTATGCCTCATTTATAAATCTAAATCCTATATTAATGAATGGACCATATTCTATTACGCTTAGTAACAAGCAGATACAACAATTGTAGCATCTATCAAATAACAATAATTCCTAACACAATAAAACACAATCATTGTTGACAATATCACAATCAAGTCTCAAAACAATATCTTTAAGTTAATTCAGCAATTCCTCAGAGAAAGTTCCCCATTCTCTTCCAAAGTACACAATATAACCAAGACATTCAACATTTACGTTAAGAACTCGTCAGAAAACTAAGCAAAGAATCTTAATCATTCCTGAAACCGGCACGTGTACTTGAATTTGTAAACATAACTTTGACTACAGCAGCCATCTTGAGAGTTGGAAACATTTTAAAATGCGGTCTCATTCTCGGACGGGGAATTCTCAACAGCTATGCGAATATTACACAAGCTACCGCTGTCATGAGCAGACACGAAAGGCAAGATCGCAGAGGACGAACAAACAAAAGCATCAAGATGATAATATGCTGGTACTTGCAAAGTTGCAACATGTTTACATGTGATCAGAACGGAACTAGGGCGACGTGATTTGAATTTCCTCCATGACTGCGAAGTCGTCGACGTTAAGATAACATGTGGGACAGACGTTTCGAGAAGTGTGCATGACATAACGCATAATGTGAAAGCATACAGGATTAATATCTCAGAAGTTCATACAAAATTTCTCTGCTGCAAAGACATGCCATGCGTGCTCTTTCGATTGCAAAGAAAGTATTGTAATAACGTTTGTAACGTGACAGTTACGGCTCGTTCAAGGTAACGAGGGCTCGTCGTGGCGTTCAAAACAAACGCTTCTTCATAAGCAACTACATACTTCGACCTGTGTTAGTATTTTTGGTGGTCCGCTTCCTTAGACTCCACTGTGCAATGGTAGCGATCGTGACAGGACACACCACTGACACGAACAAAGCTAAAAATTTAAAGCTTTATCCTTAAAACGTATGGAATGTACAAAAAGCGAATAATAAATACCGATGCGCTTTGCAATAAACATCAACACACTTGAATAAAGTATTATTTCGCCAACATTACTAGCAAACACTTGAGGAATTTTCTCCTCAGATTTCGTTGGATACAGCATAAAATGTATTTTACATTTGCATGTGGAAACCGGAAAGCGGACGTGTACAGAATTTTTTGAAGACGGAAAATAGTTATCTGCAGAACTGCTGAATAAATAACAGTGAGGCGTCTCTGCATTGACCTTGAAACTATGTTATTCCGCAATGCCGTAGGCACACATCATTATATGGAGTTAAACGCACACGCGACTCTCGAGGCAGTTTAGTACGAAACGAAATAGGGGAAAACTTTTTCTAGTGGTTATGATAACGTAAGCCATTCAGCAATTCTTAAAAATGTCCCAAGAAGAGTAAAATATTAGCGAAATTGATGACTAGCTGTAACCATACCAACCAACCATGGTTCTGTCCGTATGGCAATCGCTACATTTTTAGGGTTCCGTAGCCAAAATGGCAAAAACGGGACCCTTATAGATTCGTCATGTCTGTCTGTCTGTCTGTCTGTCTGTCTGTCTGTCCGTCCGTATGTCACAGCCAGTTTATTCCGAAACTATAAGAGCTACATTATTGAAATTTGGTACGTAGATGTATTCTGTGAACCGCATTAAGATTTTAAAATAAAATCAGAAAAAAATTCAAAAATTTTGGGGTTCCTCATACATAGAACTGAAACTGAAAATTTTTTTTTTCATCGAACCTATACGTGTGGGGTATCTATGAATAGGTATTTGAAAATGATGTTGAGGTTACTAACACCATTTTTTTCTAAACTGAATAGTTTGCGCGAGAGACTCTTCCAAAGTGGTAAAATGAGTGTCGTCCCCCCCCCCCCCCCCCCCCGTAACTTCTAAAATATGGGCATGATAAAACTGAAAAAAATATATCATGTGTATCACTATGCAAACTACTAACGAAATTTGGTTTGAATCAAATCTAGCCAGTAGTTTTTTTTTTAAACGTCATAAATCAAATTACCTAATTTTTTCATTTAATTAACTCCAATATAATAAAACGTAAAGAAAAACATTTATTTAGCTGTATAGTGGTACGGAACCCTACGTGCGAGAGTCCGACTCGCACTTGGCCGGTTTTTCTTGGATTTCAAGATCTGTACACAAAGTCATAGTAAGCTTCCGTTTCACTGTAAATAAATTGTTTTCACCAAACGAGTTGGGCATATCATCTAAAATAATTTTGCTGATAAAAGTAGGCAATCAAATTGAAAAAAAAAGCTATATTTTGTTTCTCTGCTATTTTTATTTCTTACAGATAATTATCGATAATTTAAGTATTGTTTGCAGACTATTTCTGTACTGGTCGTATCTAAACTGTAGTTATATTGACAACAACAGAACAATTAAACAAGGTGCTGTTTAACTAACTCTCACCGTTAAATAGTCTGCATCTGATGATCTGTTTATAGATTAATGCGTTTAACAGCAACTAGCATAAGTAAGTTATTCTGATGAAAGCAATGAACTGAAAATTAAAAGAGATACATTGGGTACACGCACAATAAGTGATGATGGTTAGTGCAAATGAGTATACAAGTATTCTAGTGTAACAGATTACTATAAAAACAGACATGAAGTAAGCTAAATTAGTAAAACTGGAACGGTATTCATTTCGCTTAACAAAGAGCAGATAAATAATACAACACAAATACAAAGCTAAACAATCAAAGTGCACTTTAGAAAAAACCTACAAACGGCACCTGCACCTGATACAGACACCAGTGTTGCCAACAAACATAAAATAAAAAGTTACCAACAAGCAAAAACAAACTCAACATCTAAGCCGACGCTTTTACAATTAAAGCTAGGAAGATCTGCAAAAAGCCATCTAGATACGAGTCAATGGTAATTCCACAGAGAAAATAGTAACGAAACTGGAATATCGATTTCTACAAACAAGTCAACGACCGTTGTGATATATCGGCGAGTCGATGGATAGGAGGAAAAGCTGTGTCGGGTTGTTCTGTCATATGTACCTACCTCAAAAGGGCTTCTATTACCGGGACACTGTGACAAGACCATATTTGACGGCCGTCCATAACTGGGTAGGGAGCATTCCAAGCGTTTCTTGCGCAATGTAGACATTAATTCTGACAATTGTGTTATTATGTTTAAGGTACTTTTCTAGGTTTTTGTACCATTTATATCATAACCATATCTAAGCAAACAAATAAAATTTGTATCGCTAATAACATGCTTATAATGTTAAAAACAATAGCTTTAACACATAGGGTAGGTACTTATCATGCTGACTAATGATTGTACAGTACTTACAGACGAAAAAAAATTTTTTTAATAGTTTCCGGATGTACTTAACCCAATTTTGCAGATTTTACTTATCTATTAGGGTAATGGAAATCTCGAAATATTTTTGTACAGAAATTATATTATCATTTCTTACAAACTAAAAGGGGGATGGTTATAGATTGTTTGCCATCTTAATACTCCATAAGGAGTACAAACTGACTTGCTCGGCAGCCACACATTGACAATTTAAACAACCGTAATCAAAACTGGTAGAGATGTAGAAAATTAGTAGCAGTACGGTACAGGAGTACACTTACTCGAAATCATCTGAATCCGTGGATTTCGCGGCACCTAAGTGAGACACCCTCCGAACCGTATGTCAGCATTGAAGCCATAAAACAGGCGTCGATAAATACGATGTCACGAGACATCGTAAATGCGATCGTAAAGAACTTGACATTCCACCATACGAGATTAGTGTAACGTCATTTAACTCTGCTCTCTGTTTGAAGACGCACGTGTTAATTGATAGAGTTCTGTGAGCGAGACTGTTGACAGTTCTAACAAACGGATTTCCATGTGTTATGTGGTGGGTATTGTCTTACATAGTGCAGACGACAGTTAAATAGATATACACACTGATATATTCAAGTGAACTTAGTGTATTGCCTTAAACTCTGTAGAACAAAACATTCGATGACGATGATGGTGAACATCATGATTATGATGATGAACATCATCATCGTCATTAGCCTGTCCACTTCTGGAGATAGGCCTCCGCAATGACAATTGTCGTTGGGGGGAATGGCCTTGATCAACACGCTTGGCAATATTTGGTTGAAGGTGAGATATAATCCCTGAAGGGAATTTTACCAGGTGTATATCTTTCTTTGGAGAACAGAAATATTCTATACTTATACTTCCCAGCTATGCCATAGCATAGCATATCATAATATGAGATCCTTTTAACGAGGCGCGAAGGAGCGTCTTACTGGCCGGAATGGTAGCAACTGACAAGAATCTTAATTAGGAGGTTACCTGCTTCATGTTGCAGAGTTCTATGGTGAAGGAAAACATCGTGGGGAAAGTTCTGCCAAGAAGCTCTAAGGTTGTGTGTAGTGGACCATCCCGAACTTTGCTATTGCCTTTACCTCATCGATCTAGTTATGATCAGGCTCGTTCGAGGCCCTTGTTGGGAATACATGAGCAGTTGAAGATAATGCCTAAATTACTGCAGCATACAAAACATCAACGACCAAAACGCTTGACAATGAAATCCGCTCAACTTCTCCATCCAAACAAGAGCAAAAGTCAACTAGACAGGGGAAAGTGAAAACAAAAGTTGCACGCCCAATTTAAACAGAAAATGGAGTGCTTTTTGTATGGTACCGTTTAAATCATAGCCATTTGTCTTGGGGTCTTCGTAATCGATGTCATTCCGTACACGATAATCGGGTAAATAAGAGATTAGCTCCGGGGAATGTTGCTGCTCATGTGGAAAATGGTGCTTTAAAGGACTTTTGGAGTCGGTATTTAAATTTAAGTATTGTTTGTTTATAAAGGCCCAAATAAAACACACAGTAAACCATTAAACATCGGGAAAGCAAATGTATTAAATGGTTTTTAAGCTATTGCGTTTTTGCTTGTGTAATGAATAATTTCGCATATGCAGTCACTACGCATATGCAGAAAACCTCAGAACATATGATAATTTCATTAATTTCTGTGCTTTATAGAGAATAAATAAACACACAAGCCATAAGCCACATTTTCACAATCGCAAGCAATTCTAAACCGCCACAGCTGTGGCCCAAAGGAGATTGCAAAATGCATGCAAACACGACGCTCATTGCATCCTCATTGTGATACCATTTCGCATAATACTTTATTACGTGTGCAGATTTTCATAATATTTGTGTAGCAATATAACTTGATGCCAGCTTGATTCACGTATGTCATGTTGATGTGGTTTTAATCAATGTGGAGCTTGATAAGATAGGAATGTTGAGTTGACATGCAGTTAACTTTATCGTGTCAGTCTACTATAGTTTAAAACATAATGCCGTATTTGTTAATGTACTTACTACACTCACCTTTATTTTATTCATTAATTCAAGAAATAAATATAATAATAGAAATAAAATTTTCCTACAGGTTATTACAGATTTGGTGAGGCTAGTATTCCTCTTAAAGTTACCATTATTCAGCTTCTGTAAATTTCGAATGTTAAATTATCCTAGTCGAATGCTAAGAGTTACCTATGTTATGTGTGTCTTTTTGTCAGGAATTATACATGTTTCTTGGATAATCACAGGAAATCAGTCACCGCTTGTTATATTTTTATGAATCATCTGGAAAAGTCTTCATGATTCATAAAGATTATCATCTTTTGAATTGCCACTAAAATAATATTTCTTATGATAGACCTCTATATTGCAATCGCAATGGAAACGGGAACATCAATATTATTTTCTATGACACAACGATTCTTTGAGTACCAAGAGAGATAATAATCTTTTTGTACCACTCACAGTTACATCGACGACATATTCAAACCATTTGAATAATAGATGTCGCACGTGTAACGACAGACACATCTGGTCCCCGACATATTGAAATATTACAACGTACCAGATTCCACCTATCCCCCGTTTCTTCTTTTATTCTGTCAAACCAAAAGGGATAATGAAAAGAAACAAATGGCTGGAATAATGAAGCGTAAGTCAAACTTTCAGTAGGGGAGGTGGACGCCCCAGAAATGATGAATGCTCCGTGTTAGTATGTGGAATGTGCTGCCATGAGGACCAAAATCAACCTATATCGTTCAAATATAAGCCTTATTGATAAACACAGAAGTGCTCAAGTTGTTATTCTTTGTTTGGCTGAGTGAAGGAGCATGTACCAACCGCAAGACAGGGAGAAATGACGATCTTAATTTGACAAAATTGTTGGATCTTGCAATCCTCTCAGCATTTGGGGAAGGCCGCAAACATAAAAAGTAACTGCATTGTTATTAGAATTCCTCGGCCGAAAGGAAAATATCATATAACTTAGCAGAATTTAGGGAATGTTTTAAATGAAATAAGGCATTTATTATGCAATTTTTGGGTCTTCTTTATTGTTTATTATGGTTATGTTTCTACATGATTCATGTATCAAGACAGTAAGCCATTTCTTATACAGTTTTAAGTCAAGGCAGGATATTTGTGCTCCTTATAAATCTGTGTCTTTGTACCGTTTCTATTATCCTTTTGTTATTTCCGTGCAAACGTTCTGCAAGCTGTATATCACCTTGTTCTATATAAATCTATTATAACCGTGCATCATCATCTCATGTCGCTTTCGATACATTTAATTCTATTCCGGTATCGTCACTAAGGACTTGTTGTCTAGGCCCTTTGACCCCCATATGCTTAGTAGAGTGTCCGTCCACATCCGCTATTACAGTCATTGATTTATTGTAAACCTCTTAACATTGTATCAACCGAGACCAATTCTAATAAGTTTAGTCTGAGAACTTTGTTACGTTTGGGAGGCGTGAAATTGAATACTTTGTGTGTGATATTTCGGATGTCTTGTCCTTGAAAGGCAAACTAACAAGTGGGGTCAACCACATTAAGCTTAGGACACACTCAGAAGATAAAGTATTTATATCTCACGACTGTTACTTAAATGAGAAATATTAGATCATAGTAACAAATTTACAGAATTGTACCTCAGAACGGCCTGTCTGAAACATATCAAGTTCGCTTATGGCCTAATAAATATATGACTTAGTAAATAAGTATAGTATTTTTACTGTAGCACATCACCGGTTTACCTTCTCTGCTAAAGAAGAAAAGCCCAAGCCAGTGCGGCGACATGTCAGACGAAACACGCGTGAACTGACTTCGGTCGCGTTTCAGGAATAGTCGGCGTATAGCCAGAATAATCCTACAACGCCAGTATAACGATGGCTACATATGACGAGTAATTGATTATGTTACTTGTCCATTGCCGCAACGACATAGGCCTCCTCTTTGCTTTCCATCAGAAAGTCCACTAAGCACTGCTACCTACTAATATAAAAAATATGTTCAAAGATTTCAATTGACACCGACATGCTAGCCTGTAAGCTTCTTCACGCTTGGTTTAATATTTGTGAGAATCTCACAACTTAGGAACAATCCGACAATAGGTAACCAAAAAAGCAGTCTCAACTCATCGTTTAATATATCCGTGATTACGAACAAAATAGGATCATTCTATACCATTGTTTAAAACTGTGTTATAAAGACGAGACACACAATAACCTACATTTCTGCCAATATTCAACAACCGATTTTTAGCTAAAATGTGTCGAACCCATGATCTATTGTATTAGATTTGGGAAACTTGATATTATGTGGACGTGTGTACTCTTGACCATTAAAATATGTAGTTGGAAACTAGTGACCGCTAGACATTAAACTATTAATTAAAGCAGCGTCACCATATACCGCAGAGTTGTTAATTCTGCTGAATTGCAGTTCAGACTTGCAGGTCAAGAGAGGGTATTCAACTCTGGAGATGGATTAGATATTCAGCTAAAACTGCAACAAAGGGATACATTATAAATGATCCAGACAATACATGTCTACCAAGGATAAGGATCTTATGGTATAAGTACTTAATAAATAAGTATAAGGGAACATCATATATAAATAAGTATAAGGTACATTAAACCAATAAGAAAGTAAGTAGCTTAAGCACTTGTGTCATGGACATCGGAATCAACAAATAGATACATACTATAAATAACACTAACACGGACCAAACACAAATGTTAATCACATGAAAGCCTGCCTTCTGAGCCAAAGGTTTGAACTTACGACACTTGGCTCAGAATGCAGGACCACTACCGAATTAAGCAGGTTTGGGCAGGTAGTTAGTTAACTAGATGATATCTCAATAGTACTAATTAAGTAGCTAAGTCAGAAGACTGATGCTACTTAAAATGCTAAGGAATTTGTCACGGATTTGGAGGATCAATCGTCTATGAAATTCGCCTATTATCCTAAATCTATTGACCGTGAAATTGTATTTATGCAGTACCTTACTGCCGAGCGCCATTCAGTTTTGATCCTTGTAAGGATTACCTTAAAGTTATGGAAAATATTTTGGTAGAAAATTATCAGCCAAATTAAGTAACTTGAGCATTTATGTTATGGGTATCAGAACAACGAAGTATCACAAACATTATACTTGAATAGACACACCTAGGCACGGAATAAAAACAAATATTCATCACACAAACTTTTATCCCGGATCAAATCCACTACCACTGACTCAGAAGGCAAAACTCACTACCAAATAAACTACCGGACCGGACTAATTAGTTTTGATACTTTATAACTTATTGGTATATAGTAAAAACCTTTAAAGTTTTTTTCTGTCAACGATGGAAACAACTAGAATCGCACAACTACCGCTAGTTTTCATCTGAATAAGACGACCCTATTGATACCATCGAATTGACGTCAACTATCTTAGTCGACTATCGGCAACACTAGAAACAACCAAATATTCCTCATAATTTCCAGCAACGCTAAGATCTATTCTACCAAAGAGACAGATTAAATACTACAGAGACGCCCATTAAGCACAAATACTCAAGCCATTGATAGCTTCATAACATTCAATGATGTTATTAATTCACGGCCATGAACGTGAGCACAGCACAAAACGAGCGATACAATCACAACAAACCCTCAGAGTGCAGTGGCCGTGCGAGCTGTGACTCATACGTCAATGCACAGTGCATAAGGATTGTAGTAAGCCCACTGAATATTGCCAGCGGAGATCGATACAGCCGTTTGACAAATTCGGTACTGACGCTTTTTCAGAGAAGTTGCAAAGTCAGGATTTTTTTATATTGGCTCGGTATAGTGGCGTCTTCTCGCCTGATTAATTGTTTCTGCTTAGCCTAAAGGTTGACTGGTAGAGATTGCCTACGCGGCATTAAGTTCGCCTTTTGTACTCTAATTTTTTATTGTGCAATAAAGATAATAAATAAAATAGTATGTGATGTGATAGACATAGTATGTAATGCTGCATTCTGACCTGTAACAAACAATCTACTGTGATTTAAAATGGGGTCGCTAAAACATATTTTTTCCTTTTTGTCCGAAACTGCAGACATTGCGACCATTCCTCTTTATTTATCAGTATCATCGTTTATTTATTTTCCTCCTTTCATGTCAACAGAACCGACAGATCGACATGATCTTTTGGTTCAGAGGGTGACGAAGGCTACTTTTTATCGGGAAAAATATAATTTTCCCAAGGGACACCCAGCCGATAAGTTTTAACTGACAGATCGTAATTCACGGCGGACTAACCAACGGGGATGTAGCTAGTTTAACACTTTGTGTGCGTGTGTGTGTGTGTGTGTGTGTGTGTGTGTGTGTGTGTGTAAGTTTGCAATGAATAAACTCAAAAACTATTGTGCCGACTTCAAAAATTATTTCACTATTAGAAAGCAGGGTGAATACCACCCTGAGCAACATAGATAAAGATGAAGATAATTTTATTTGTAGAAACGTGAGTGAGTAACAGATGTCAAATACATAATATAAGTTCTGCATGTTTTGCTTAGAAAGGCGTACAAATTTGAAATTTTAAACAATTCGATTTCTTACATAGGCTATATATTTATTGTTAGAAAAGATTACGGATCCCTACAAAAACGCAAACTATGTAGCTATTGGAATACCCGAGGCGAAGCGAGGGCAGGTTGCTAGTTTACAATAAATCTCGCGAGTCAGCTCAATATCGTTACGGTCCGTAGTTTCAATACTATAAATATTTAGAAGGTTTAATTCTATTGTTTTATGTTCGTGGGAGAAATTAGCAAGTTGGTCGCTCGTGATCTGATCCCATCGTGATTAACATTTTACGTCACGTTAAGTCGTTTAGAATATCACTAGTTAATTAATATTAAATTATCAGATGCATACCAATTACTTGGCTTTAATCCTTCTTGAAAATTTATATATCTTGAATTATATGATGAAGACTTTCCCCCGGTGAAATAAAAAGGGGGGTCTGTCTACCCAGAACACCATTTACTTAGTATGAAATTTTGTTAAAAAAAAACAATATTTAGCTTTAGCTACCAGAAAAAAAATATATTTAGATTACATAACATAGATATTTGGTTTGGTTATGTATGATATTACGAGTGCTGCATCTGGGCATCGAAAATTTGGTTCTTTTTATTATATTAATGTTTTGTGTTAATTAGACCAGCTTCTACGCATCTATAAGATGACGATGAAGACATAAGTAAGCGGATACAAATATTCTTTACTTACATTTACAGCGATTAATAAAGGAAAATATGGGATCACTGTTCTTAACTACATTGTGACACAGCTGTCAAGTGCATCGCATGCGCAGCCACCGAATTAAACCGAGATAACGTGGGCTGGATATATTTAGAAAGGGAAGATGGAGTGTACCAATAAAAGTAAACGTGCAAAGGCGAAATAGTTTGAGGGCAAGGACGGTTTTTCACTTTTGGGAACTTGCACACGTCCACGAGCAAACTAATTAAACCTGGAATGTGACGAGTTTCTAATATGTATACGGGTTTTGGTATATCTGCAATCTTTTTGTGGACTAAATTCGGTAATAAACTTTTTTTTACATCTTTGAAGACTTTCATCGTTAAATTTATCAGATGGAGCAAATCTAGAGCACATTATTTTAAGTGCTGACAAACTACCGGAACTTTCACAGATAATAACAAGTCAATCTACACAAGTGAATTCATATTCTGTTACTACTTAAGAATCCTAATGGATTACGTCTATAAGTAAACTGAAATCTAAAACGTCATTAAATGAAGACAACACGATATTGTCAAGATCGCAAACGTAATTACAGTTGAATGATAAAACACAAACATGATGCAAACTTTCAAAACAAAACAAAAATACAATTGAATCCTAAATTAGCATCATCGAAGGTCGAGCCCAATGTTACTCCTTGGGAGATAACATTAGACAATAATTCTACAACGGCCGAACAATCTGGTAGTACACAAAATCTTATTCATAAAACAACAGTTCGTGAAGAGATTCAACTTCGAACACTCATCGTCGGTGGGAGCGAGACATCTAAATATGGCTATACCAACGCTGAGTTCGAATACGAGCATTTCGCACTAAGCACACGAAAATATTAATGACGGAACATGTGTGAATGATTCTTTTACATGCTACTAAGATGGTGAATCTGTAAACGAAAATACAGAGTTACGAATTAATGTTTAATGAGAAACGCGAATAGAAAACGAAGCTGACAAAGGTTGGAATAATAATGTACTTATTTACGGGATTAGAAATTCAAGGGAATGATTTTCTAACAGAGAGGACACTGTTGGAATACTGCTTAAGTATTTATAAAAGTTTTTAAGGAGTTTCTTCGCTTTTTGTGCTAATTTCGACTTTTCGCTGATTAAGATGCAAACTAATACAGGAATTTTTATTAGATGTCCAATACAAAAAGATAATTTGTTTGAAATACCTAACTGAGAGTAGGTAGTTCACTTTCATACTCGTACAATGATGTAACAAAGCAGATGCTTTGAAAGAAACAAAAATGAGTTTTGATGTCAAAAATAGACAACAACTTTCAGTTAAGATGACACATTGGTTGATGAGACTAAGATGATTCATGTTTTTAAGAATAAAAAGGTAACATAAAAAGAAAAGCGACAACATGTTTGGATGGATGAATGTTTGCCTCTTTACGTAAAAACTACAGAAGGGATTTTAACGAATCTTTACAGTAATTTAGCACATGTATTATATTATACACATACCTACAACTAAAATTTGTATGTAAGGATCATTTCACATATCATTAATTTGTACTCGGGCAGAGCTCGTGAACTACAAATATATTTTTTATCTAAATTATTGGAAATCCATTCGATAACATTATTGGGGACAGAAGCCATATTTACTACCGAATTTATGAATACGAAAGTCTCATTGTGTGAGTTTTTCATGTTATTTCAAAGCATGTTTTAATTATTTTCTAGGAAGATAGAATATTCCGAAGGGACGAAACCTTTATTTCAAAAAAATAACCTATAAATGGATGAAAGAGGGATTATATTTTATGAAAAAATGCTGAAATTAGAAATGCCAAAATTTGCATTTTAGCTGTTCCTTATTAGAACTCCACATTTTTAACATTCCAAAAAATATTATGTTTTAGGACGATGCGCTTTGGTCACTACTCCCTCTTTGTGATAAGAATATCTGATCTATTATATCTTTTCGTACGCAGGAAAAAGCAAGCAAATATAGCTATAATAATTTATGTCGCCATTAATTCTTATAACTACCTCCAATGGTAGGTACGTTATTAATGTCTAGATAAGAACAGCTTATCATAACTTGTACTAGTTTAGTTTGTTCTTTATTAATGAAACAAGATATTTTTCCACAATATATAGTGCCAATTTCTACGCAGCGATATCTTCTAGACAGCCTCCAGGCAGGTAAAGGAAAATTCTATCTTAGAGGTTATATACGAACAAAAATACATCCAAACATAATTCTACAAAATAAGAAAATAGTTGCGCCATTTGCCGCCTGACAATATTAATGTGCTCTCGAAATATTTACTAAGCGCCACATCGACAGAGTAAATACTCCTTAGTTGAAAGTTGCCACTTTATTTCCTCTAGACGTGGAGGCTTAAGTTTTCCGGCACACTCGCCTTGGACGCTGCTCGGTACACTTTGTCTAGTAAAAGCGTTTTAATGGCAGCAACATTTTACTTTCGGGATTCGCTACTAATATGGTGCCTAGAGTTTACTTTGGCCATTAGAGAGGATGTTGTTTGGTTTCTTGATTAAGCTGTCCACTATTTGTTAGAATCTTCGCCATCCAAGTTTCGCTGAATACTCAACGAAAAATGTTGTAGTCGAGATAGATATTTATGGTACCATTGAAAGTTTAAAACATGCCATCTCAACTTCATATTAATACTAGCTAGAATAGGGTTCATCTACTTGCGGGTAGAATTGATCAAAATCCTTTTTTTAGCGGATGCCTACGTCATAACATCTACTTGCATGCCAAATTTCAGCCCGATCCGTCCAGGTGGTTTGGGCTGTGCGTTGATAGATCACTATGTCAGTCAGTCACCTTTGAGTTACCATAATAGGTATAGTTAGATTACGATTACTAAGACTTTTTTTTCACCTGGTAAATGATTACTTCAGCCCACAGAAACCGCCGAGGGAGCCGCAAGTGCGTTGCCGGTCTTTGAGAAATTGGTGTCTTGGTTCCTGAAGGTCCCTAAGTCATATTCATTCGAAATAGTCACTACCGGAAGCTGATTCCAAAGACGTTGTAGGTGTAATGGGTGTATGAACTATAATCATAGTTTTAAGAAATTCAAAAACTCTGCTTCCTTAGTTTGTTTCCGCAGAAGAATTAGAAAATAATCTTGTTTTCAAATACTTGTAATGTCATTCAGTACATGAGAAGACTATACACTATTAATTACTCTCTGTCTCTAATTTCACATTACAATCGTTACTGTTCACAATTATACACGTTACGAGAATGATGCGAGAAATTCTTTAATTGCATCGATTGCTTTTTTACGAGAAAATGAAACAAGACAGTTTACAAGAATTCAAACAGTTTGTACACAAATGCATAATATAGCAGAAGCGAACGTTTCAATTTTAGTTCATTTGCAAACACGAGATAGGTATTTTCTATCTGAAAAACTAATATAACTTCTGCTTTAGTACTGTAGAAGTTACGCTAGAATGTTGGTCTTTTTTATTACTACAAAAACAAGTTTACTTCGGCACAAGTTCTTTGAATACATGGCAAAGAGTATAATAACAGAAAAGGTTTTATAGATGCAAGCAAACGAAACAAAAGTAAATCAACATATACGTACCCATTTGATCCCGACGGAGCCGTAGAAGACGACAAAGGAAAAATCAGGAAACAAGCAGAAGGATTACCTAGGTACAATACTGCAGTCACCATCCCGCCTGCAAGCGTGGTGACAAAGGCCAATCCCCCCCAAATGACAATTGTAATTGGGGAAGGTCTATGTCCAGCAGTGGACGTTTGCAGGCTGATGACAATGATAATGATGAAGTCAATATACCTATAGTAGATCGGATATGCCTTTCTATCAGATAGGAAGAAACGATGAGGCCCAACAAACATGAGCAATCGTGTTATATAAATTAATCAATGCAACGTAGATTAAACACACTATGGCGACTTGCATAAATGCCGCTTCACGCTTCGTAAGACTCAAGATTATAGGAAGAGGGGAGCTGGTGTATGATTTACCGCATTGAATGGCATTAGTGCACAGATTTTGATGACTTGTATTTGTTTATTTGTACAGCATAATGTGGACTAGATAAGGCCACCATATAAGGGAGCGACCTATCATCTTTTCGCTCAGAGCCAACGTCACCTGCCCGTGGTGCATGGTAGTATATAACCATCACGATTGAAAGCATATCTAAATACCACAAGCCGACGACGGGCAGAAGCGTCACAGGAGCGAGAAGCTACGCCCTGCGGTCGCCAACCTAACGTGGCGATTATAGGTAAAGCTTCCAGATTTTTGACCAAAGTGGCGACCAGTTGGCTTCGATCACTTCATATTAATCACCTTCCATTCTGCAGACGCATGACTCGTCATGCACGACATGACATAAGCCACCATTATCACTAGACTTAGCAAATACGTGGACAATTACTGCCGTGGAACCAGCCGTATCATGTGCGACCGCAGGCCAGTCACCAAATTGCGTAAACGCATCACGATCTAGGATAAAACGGTCCTCTCGGCTTAGTCGATTAACACACTGCCACGCATCACGCAGCGTGGCGAATGCGCGTTCTAACGTTGCTTGTAAGTCTAAGTATCTCCGTCTGTATAGAAAAGACGAAGTCCAACACACAGAAAATGCATCCACGCGCGTCCATACAGATCACGCGCCTACAAACGGATAAACACGCCAATTCAAAATATAGCACATTTAGGGGTTGTTACACATTATTACTAGGTATTTGTACTTTGAACCAGACATTCGTACCTTTAAAGGTAAAGGAAATATTGCAAGTCCTTCCTGATCCCACCAATTTGACGTCAAAGTGACGGAACCTTATGAAAGCGCTACTCGGAGGCAGGTAATTCTCACCATACGATTAGCACTCCATATACATGTATGTACAAGGTACATACAAAATATTACTTAATAAGTGTTTGGGACTTTATCCCGTCATTTTGACGCTCACGCGAGACTCAAGGGTGACACACCGAGTCGTACAGTGACGTGCGTGATTTTGGCTCTGGTCTAGCGAACAGCTTTGAAAGAAACGCACGATGATGCAGATCCGCAAGCTCGCACGTAGGTGCGTCAACACGCAACATGCCGCGTGGAGCGATGCAGTGTGTTAGTCCACGTACTACGTAGGTGCGTCAACACGAAACATGCCGCGTAGAACGATGCAGTGTGTTCATCGGCTAATACACGTTGATAATCCGCCGGTCGCCGACCCGAATTCAGTTTCGTTGGCAACCATGCATGGAACTAATTCAGAACACTCCATCGCAGATCGCCGGCGTGGTCTCCAAACTGCCGTTTCGGATTTTGGAGTTTAATCTTGTTAGCAACAGCGGAACTCGTTAAAGTGTTGCTGAGCAAAATTTACACGAACATGTTGAGCTGTGTATTTGCTTCATCCCAATCCCAAATCAATAGTGAATAAGCAAACAGCTTATAAAAGTCTATTTAAACGAAACTGGTTACTAGAAGATTAACTTAACTACCAACAGTTTAAAATCCCATTCCAACAATTGAAAAATAATAACCAACCTGTAACGATGATTTTAAAATGACCACCATCATCAAAACAATCTCCGTAAACGATGTCACGTTATCAAATAATAATTTGACAATTGCAACGGCAATGGGACAGCAAACACAGCTATACTAACATTACAGCGAACAATTGAATGACCCGATGATGCAACAGTCATTACCACGGCTGCAGACTTGTTATTGTTCCACCACACCAACATAACTTGAACTATAACGCTGTGGTTCGTTCAAGCAAATGAAGTGCAAACAAAACTGGACGTATTACCACCTGCACCAATTACCGTTGAACCCTCACACCTCCCACGAGCCGAGGTACTGGAAACTGAATTAATCAGTTCAAGAGCTCCAGTTTAATTGGACGACGAACCCCGTTCGCTGTCGCACTTGGCCCCCTTCGCAGAAACCCATAGGGGTTTTGATCAAGATCAGATACTATTCTATTGTGAAGATGAACTCACCCACGCACCTATTGTTGATGATAGTAATTATACCTAAAAAAGATTTGATGAACATGTTTATTTTTCCGCGAAACTATTGTAAACATGCGATACAGCTAGTATCCATTTTAGGTACATAATTGTTTTTTTTATATATTTATGGTCAACCAAGGAAAGAAGAAAGTATTAGTGTAGGTTGTTTTCTTGTTGAAATTTCAATATTTCGCTTGATTAACAGAGATGACTCAAGCGAATATTTTCGCTATGGTATAAGTATGTACTCTAAGAAGTCTCTAAGAGAGCGTCCAATCATCTTTTCACTCCAAGCCACCCTCATCTGCCCGTGGTGCATCCTGCCTGCTGAATAATTAGCAGTATTATAAACTTACAGCGTGCACCGACTTTGTTTTATAAATAAATAAATAATAAATATTAGACAACATCACATACATTGCTCCGATCCCAAAGTAAGTAGCGTAAGCACTTGTGTTATGGGTATCAGAACAACGAAGGTACCACAAATAAATACTTAAATACAAATATTAACACCCAGACACGGAACAAACACAAGTGTTCATCACACGAATGTTTGTCCCGGGTGGGAATCGAACCCACGACCCTTGGTTCAGAAGGCAGAAGTCACTACCAATTGAGCCACCGAGCCAGTCTTATTTATTATTATTTATTCGAGTTTTATATTAAGTACCTAACGATAGTGAAAATACTTCAAGACAATAATTTCAAATAGTCGTTTACGATTTCAACGTAGATAGAAGGGATAAGATTAAGAACATACGTATATGTTTACGAAAACTGGGGCACACTGTCTGCAGTGTGCGATGTCGTGGTAAAGTTATAGATTCACTACTATACTTGTACGTCATATGTGCAGTTCCACAACTCACGTCGGATTTGGAAATGTACTTCAATCTATCTTGTCGCTGTGTGGTTTTGTTCAATGTCAGCGATCGATGTAAGTACGAGTGTAAAGTATAGTTAAGTTCTACATGTCTTAGTTTTGAAGATCTGAGTTGATGTATTTGGGAAAGCACTTACAATACTGCTAAATAGATTCATGTAGATATGGTTATACGTTTAAGTTTAAACTAATGCATTTATCGCACGAATGGATACTGGCAATGGATATTACCATATTAAAGTAGTTTAATCATGATCATCAGCCTATCACAGTCTACTGCTGGAAAAAAGGTCTCTCCAGTCGTTCGCCACTTTGGGCAAACATCTGGAGGCTTCATCCATAATCACCACCAGAGCCTCGTTTGTTATTAGAGTATCTATTTCTCCTCAATCGGCCCCTCATTACTGAGGATCGACTATTTACGAGGATTAGAGTATCTATACAGCGGGTTTATTTACCACTCACACCCGCAAAAGTTTATTCGCACCTCAGTATCCGATACTAATTAAAGACCAATTGCTAGCGTTTCTAAGAAAAAGTATCTTGTACTTCCACCTATTAACGTCAGGACGAACCCAAAAGCCTTTGCCACTAAAGGTGTTACCGCATTTGTTTATGCGATACGGTTGTGGATCTGACGGTAAAAGCGACTCGACCCAATCGGAATGACAATGACCGACATTGCGGTCCTTTTCGCCATTGAGATCATCGTCTCGAATAAACATCACGTTTATTGCTTGTTCACGTTGATAGGCGGTCGCGGAAGCGGTGGCGATGGCGGACTCACGACGCGAGCATTGGATTGGAAGCTCGATTTTAATGCGGACGCTAGGCGTTCACGAGACTCGACATTATTGTCAGAGGTTGTAAAGATGGAGGATGATCTTTTATTTTTAATTAGAGATTATACCTATAATAAGATATAATAATTTAGAGTCCAGAAACATTTTCGTATCCAACATTAACGAAGTCGTCTCACTACTCTGTTGTCGTCCTTACTATTATTTATATATATGACATATTATTTTATATGTATATGTGTATATTATATTAATATGAGCTATATTGTATTATATTTACTTTATAATATGTATGTATTTATTTAAGTATTTTTTGTTTAATTTTTATCGAACTCTGCAGCACACTACCTACATTTATTTCTGCTTAGCCCAATGGTTGACTGGTAGAGAATGCCTATGCAGCATTAAGTCCGCCTTTTGTACACTTTTTATTGTGCAATAAAGTTTAAATAAATAAATAAGATTCATATACCTATAATATGTACTTAGAAACTTCAAATATGTATCACAAAAATTTAAATGGGGTACACTAAACATTTATTTATTAACTTTTAATGCACAAAATGGTACAAAAGGCGAACTTAATGCTAGAAGCATTCTCTACCAGTCACCTTTATATCATGTAGAGAGCAAGTGTGCCTTGTTGTTTGATATTCGTGACCGCGCCCGCCCCCGCGCCCGCCTATCACCGTGAACAAGCACCAAGGGTTACCGTAACAATGGATGACTGGTCTACTTAGTACAAGGATGCTTACACTCTCCTCCAATGTATTGTTACTCTCCAGGTGTGTTTGACCGCCGAATCGTGTGACCGTTGCAAATTCACTGGTAAGATGGAATGTTTATGTATTTTAACCGTTCTTTCGCTGTCTAAAATTGTTCGTTTGAAGTTTGGTAGACACAAACAGATTTTTTTAAGAAAATATCAGATAATTGTAAAGTAAACTGTATGCTCCCCATTTTTCATGTATTCTTACACTCTCTTTTAACACAAAACGTAAACGTAGACGGACATTTGTTACTTCAGCGGCGTAATCTGAGGCTCGTGGCAAATTCTTTGTTTGACACCCTACAATTACGCCACTGTGTTAATTAATTTTATATTAAATGTTGCAATGATTTTTGTAATAGTTGGTTGAATAACATGTCCAGGGATCGGAAGGATTGGTGTTCTCTGGGGAACTCCTACAGTTTTACTTTGATAATGGCGATTTAATGTCTTGTAGTACCTAACCTACGGCTGAATATGATGATGATATAATAACCCAAGACATGACACGCTGGGCCACACAGCGCCATCTAGCCCCAAACTAACCCGAAGCTTGTACTATGGTTACTAGACAACTGATAAACTTACTTAGATGCATTTTTTGTAAATAAATACATATTATACATAGAAAACACCCAGACCAATACAATCGACAGATCGAACCCACGACCCTTGGCTCAGAAGGCAGAGTTAATTACCAATTGAGCCACTGAGCCAGTCGAGATATTGAACCATCATCATATTCAGCAGTGTCAGAATTTTATTGGCAACTAGAAATAACACGAGTAAATAAAATGGCCACGAGTAACAAACAACTGATTTCCATTAAAAAAAAATCCAATTCCTACTATAGCTTCGAAAACAAATTCCGTTTCACTTCCTAAAAATTCATAAACCTTTCCAAGCTCGACCTTTAAGCGGACTGAAATTGTCATTTTTCCTCAACCATCTGCCCAGATGGGTCCGTGCATCGTAAAAAGTTTAATTGAAAAGGTTGTCCCGTTCCCGGTTCTGCGATTCTGACGTTAAATTCTGACAAGATAAGTCTTCTTAGAGCGGCGGTACACGAACTTGCAGTTGAGACGACTGCTAAGAGGCATGCTGCATCTAAGAGAGATAGGGCATTGCGATTGCGCATCTTCGCTCGCATTGAGCCGCACGTCCGGGGTAGGACCTAAACCCGCATAGAATACCGCAGTCAAATGACCTCTGGGTCGTGTTTCTGCCGGTGAGTAGGGTTTCCGGAGCTCGTGGGGGGTTAGGGTTGGGCCGGCATGGCGGTGGCTAACAGGTATAGTGCGTACCACTAAAGATGAGACTTGCCGAGCGTCAGTAGTGGGGCGTCCTGGCAGGTACCGTCGTTCGAAATGTTATCCTTAATTTTTACTTAAATTCAAGAAGTACCTATACGGTAATGTCGGTAATATTCGGATTGGTATAGAGTCTATCTTATGAAAGTAGGGAGTGGTGGTCGAATCACGCGGTCTCTCATGTCTCATCTTTTGTGGCACGCATTGTAACTGACCAGTTACTTGCCCGTTGTCAACGCGACTTGGGCTTCTGTTTCACCATCAGGCGTAGGGAAGCCATTTTGTCAAGCTACTATATAAAAAAAAATTACGCGCTGTGACTATAGAAGCGGTCGCGACTTCTCGAGCGGTCGTGTGTACGGCTGCGTATGAATGACTATAGTTCACCGCGCTGTCGCGGCTTCAAGCAGTCGGTCTCCACAGCTTGAAGCTGTCCGTGTACAACCGCTCTTATGCTAGGTTTACACGTGTGCCACGCAGCCCGGCAAGCAGCCTGGCAAGCAGCTCGGCGAGCAGCCCTGCCCTACACACTGCGCACGCACGTGCACATTCAAACAGACGAACAGCCCGTTCACATGCTTGTGCTTGTGTTTGTGCCCGTTGAATGTCGTATTGAACGCGAGCGTGTAAACGCGGCATTACAGTAACAAAGTATCTAAATAGGAACTGCGGCAGCAATTTGATAAGCAAGCTCGATCAATTTGTGGCGTTCGGAAAATAAGCGCTGCCTTCTGCGCTGAATACTAATGCTCTGTCAATATCTTTTGAAAGGAGGGTTACTGTTTGGTAAAATAAGAGGAGCGACGGAAACATCGTGAGTCAAGGAAACCCGCACACATCATCATCATCAACAGTAACCTTTATGCGGGCTATAAATAAATAGCCCAAGACATGCCACGCTAGGCCACACAGCGCCACCTAGCCCCAAACTAAGCCGAAGCTTGTACTATGGGTACTAGACATAATCAGACCAATACAAACAGACATGTTCAATGAACACAAATGTTTGTACTGTGCGGGAATCGAACCCACGACCCTTCCCTCACAGGGCAGAGGTCACTACCAAATGGGCCACCGAGCCTGTCATAAATAATCCAATAACTTAATAAATTCAGTACAGTAATTTTAATAACAAGGCATTTAAATGTTCAGCGTAATGACGTCACGGAGGCGGCACAGCGCGCGTAATTGAAACATTAACATCACACATATTCCGACACGTCAACGTAAAACCAATTTCCACCCAATCAAGTTTGTTGGAAACGGAATTTGATCAGTTACGAAATACAAAATACTTCATCAGGATCAGTTTGAGAGTTTCGCATTCGAAAATCGTTTACATGGTTACGGAACAGATATTATGAACGTTGGGTGGGCATTGTGTTTTTTTTTTTTATGACAGAGGGACCGGCAAACGGGATTGGGATTGAATGTCACCTGATGGTAAGTGATCACTTCAGCCCATAGACACCGCAATACTAGGGGAGTAACTGGTGCATTGCCGACCCTTCAGAAATCTATAGGCTCGCTTTTTGAAGGTCCTTAAGTCGTATCCATTCGGGAAAATTGAAGCTGATTCCAAAGAACAGCTGCACGACCGCGTAAATTGCGCGCAAAACGCACTGTGGAAGACTTTCAACTATCAAGATGATAAGGATGAACATTGAATGAATTGAATTGGTGCGAGATGTACGATGATGAAAAAAGGCAGCTTAGTGGTGCACACTTAAACAAAAAGGGTGACCCAATATTGTCCGTATGTTTTCCGAATTAAGACAGGACTAATCTATCCGATCCTGTGGGTGTAGTGGAAGACGACTAAAGGCATATCAGGAAACGGGCAGCAGTATTTGCAACAAGTTTAATGGATTCTATAGTATAATTTGTTTATGGAACTTGAACGGTACGAGATAAAACTTTCATCGGCCCTCTTATAGTAGGGGAGCCCGGGATGCTAAATCGGGATTTACTCGAGCACTATAGAGACCTATTCGATTGAGAAGCTTAGATAATTAGAAGAAAAAAATGTTATATAATATATACACTTTCATTGGTGGGGGGAGCGGCTATAAATTTTCAAAAATGTAAAAAAAAACCGATGCATGGACATACTGGAGCGCGTCAGATATTGATAGCATAAATGTTTTACGTATTTTGGAAGATGTACGTATGTTAATCTGATTGTTTCCATGGTGGGGGTAGTCATACGTAAGGGTTGAAATCGATAAAAAAAAAAACTTAATCGAGCGCGTCAGATTTTCTAAGGGGGTGTTAAGTGAACCTAAAAAAAAGCGCTTATATAATAATCTGACGATTTGGATGTGACCCAAACTCGCGGCCATTTTTAAACTGTGTAAAAAAAAATCGCCATTTTGAAATACTCGAGCGCGTCAGATTAAGATATATATGGTTCATCTATATACCCTAGACGTGCTGTCTCATAATCTGACGATTATCTAGAGGGATTCGCCTAATCTGACAATTGAAAAAATATTTTTTTTATTTTTTCAAATCTTTGGCGTCATGGCGTCATGGCAACAGAAACCAGAGTGGGGACGGAGTGAGAGAGTCATAGATAGAGAAAAAGTGAGAGAGGAATAGAAACGCGGAGTGGGGAATACAGGGATTACGTAGCTGCACGCATTAAGCTTTATTAATTAGTTTTCCTTACTTCGGCTTATGGAAATCGTCAGATTATATATTTTTTGTGAACGTTGAACTATTTCCTTCAAAATAAAAAAAAAATTAGCCACGCTCGAGAAAGTCGAGATGACGTTTTTTTTTTACAAGTTTGTAACCCACCTACTTCTTATCGACAATCGGAAATTGTCAGATTAGTGGAATATATACTTTTTAGCATGTAACTAACTCACCCTACCTTAATCTGACGCGCTCAAGACTTTCTGATGATCAACTTTTTTTTACTAATCTGATCCTTTATCCTTGACGGGCGGCCGCATTTACGGGACTCATGTTTGGTGGAAGTATTTAATCGGGTACAAGGTATCTCCCTATATGTTAATCTGCCGCGCTTTAGTAACTCCCGAAATCCCCCCTTGGGCTCCCCTACCATTATAAGATACGTCGGCCATAAACAGACGTATGACGTCACCCTGACTCAGTCGGCCCAGATGTGAAGATACCATTGTTTGGAGTCGAATTTAACGGTCGCCCGGGCATGTGTGGTACGGATTATACAGTAGAACCTCGATAAGTTAAAGTCCAAGGGAAACACATTTTTTTTTAAGTTATCGAGGTTTTAAGTTATCAAGGGTCTATGTTAAGGATAGGTTAATATAGAGGCAGGTATGTAAAATTAGGGAATTTCGATTTTCACATTGAAGATTCTCTCTTGGTTCTTGTTTCTTTAAGATTTCAGGTTCTTTTTTATGATAATTGACAATTTACTCTGATGTATCCCAAACTGAGCCGCAACTTCTTTCCTTTTCAATAGATTTTCACTACTTCTATAGCTTTTAATTATCAGCGTATGTAAGTGTCATTAGTTTTCTTTTTGAACTTATTTCAAATCAGTTTTATGACACAGAAGGTAAAGCGATGTTTCCAGGGCAGTGATTAAAAACTTATGATCCAAGTAGGCCAAGTTGTCTTAAAGCAAACAATAGGTGACAATATGTATTGTTTACGTTAATAATTTAACTAGAGAACACATGCAAGCAAAAAATTCCGAAACCTTTTGTTTACACACATGGTCCTTTAAATTGACTCATTGACAAACAATTTTATGTTATAGAGGTTGAGGAAACATTTCTTTAAGTTACTGAGAGCCAATTCAGAATTATTTATTTAAGTTATAGAGGTTGCGCATTTTAAGTTATAGAGGTTTTGGGCTCTGATGGGAAGGGAACATGTTATTTTTTTAAGTTATAGAGGTTTTTAAGTTACCGAGGTTTGAGTTATCGAGGTTCTACTGTAGTAAATCGTGGTGGAAAACATATAAGAACGTTCGGGAGCATTGCCCTGGGCATATTAGGAAGCTAAAACTTTTATTAACGGGACTCGCAAACTCTGGAACGGGTTGTTCCGTCACAGTCGACGTGTTCTGGTCGCTAAGACAATTGTCTTTCTTAAAATGTTATTTAAAGGTAGCTCTTTCCTCGCGATAGGCAGTGGCATGGCTGTACCCCTGCCATTGCTGATGTCTATGGGCGGTGGTTACTGTTTAGCAACAGGTCGCCTGCTTGTTTACCACAAATACAACAAAAAAAATCACACACGCGACGTAGGTCATATTATTGCAGCAAAAAGATGATAGGCCGCTCGTGCCGGCCCGTGGAGACGGCTTGTAGATCTTCTGCTACTCTCACATGGTCATGTCAGGAATAGAAAAATATAAACTGACGTGATCTCGACCTCTTTGGGAAGCTATGATTGGCTGGAGGTAAGCGTTATGTAAATACGAGACTTTTACTACGTATGTACAATACCTATGTGGCGGTTGAGCTTACCAAAAACGAATGCTAGTTAGAAGGAAAACGATAGTACGAGTACGTTTGATTGAACCAATACAACTCGCTTAGAAAGTCAACGGTCTTATCCACTAATAATACATACTCCCATGACCCGACCACAGGCGGCCATCTCCAAGAAGACAAGCCTAGTACGCAGGAGATACAAAATATTAATATGACCAACTTAACATTCACTGAATAATTACCACAGGATACAAGATATAGTCCGAAATAGTGATCAATAGGCTATTATGGCTAAAAATTGTAATTAGTCCGTCTTTTAGCTTATTAAAAAATAAAAGACACGTATTTTTTTATTTGTAAATTAGACTAAAAATTACAATGTTATAGCCGGTTAAAATTACGCGTGACGTCACTCGGTGAGGCATTATTACGGTAGCGAGTGACGTCAAAGACTCCCACTCCTAACTTTTGATGCCTTGTATCTTTGCTATTGTTTATTTCAATGAAAAAAGGAAAAATACGTGTCTTTTATTTTTGAATAAGCTAAAAGACGGACTAATTACAATTTTTAGCCATAATAGCCTATTGCAAAACTTATGCCATAATAGCACCTGTAGATGTCAGCTGCTGTAGACAAGATCGCGAACGACGATAAACTAATGTTAGCAGTGCATAATCAGCTGGCCTGGCAACGATGCCTACACTAAACTACACATAGAACCGGTCATCTATTAGGTACTTCACTTTGCTACCACAGAATTTACTGACTCATCTAACTAAGTATACAATGCACTGTTTGAACAGTGGTCATTTGCAAAGCTTAAGGCTCGGCCGCAGCTGCATTTGGTTACTTAGTGAAGCGGGAGCCAAGGACAGGGAATTGAAACTATAAAGTGTCGATGTTACAACATATTCTGATATACTATGCTGCATCTTTTATCAGGTGGAGTGCATCTTGAACGCTTCTTCTATAAGAAAAATCTTTGAAAGAAACTCCATAACAGAAATATAGGAGATTTTTTTGGGATTGATCAAGCAACAGTTAACAATCAAGGGCAAAATGTCTGAAAGACGCCTATCTAGATAGAACAAGTTCTAACATCGATACTATGGTACAGCTAACTTTTGGACCTCACGGCGGATTACCATCAGGTGTAGTGAAGTCATCCTGAATTCTTCTTCTAAAAAAATCTTTGAAAAAAAATTGGATAACATTTTTTGGGATTCATCAAGCAAAATGTAAGCCAAAATCCAGAACGAAATATCAGAAAGACGCCTATACTGGTATGATTACGGTATGCGGCGGTAAGAAGACCTAATGAGAGCAGTATTGGCAATCATCATCAGCCTATCGCAGTCCACTGCTGGACATTGGCCTCTCCACTTTGGGTAAACATTTGGAGGGTGTAGCTTCTCGCTCCGGTGACGCCGCTGCCCGTCATCGGCCTGTGGTATTTAGCTAGGTACGCTTTCAATTGTGATGCTTATACCGCCAGCAGTCGGTTGCCAGCGCCTCGTTTGTTATTCAGCAGGATGCGCCACGGGCAGGCGAGGTTGGCTGACATGTAAGAGAGCCATCTTTACCCTAATAGCATGCTTGCTGTTATAAATGAAATAAAACTACCTACCTGCACGGAAGACACTTCAATTAGCAACATCATCTTGTTGGGTAATGCCTTTCAGTAACGACGGTACAGGCACTAAAAATGCAAAGACAATTAGACCGAAAGAGACTGTGATTACTCTTTTAAGATCAGTTGTATAATAATTACGTCATGGATGTAAGCCTTGAAACTGAATTTTGTGAATGTAAAGTAAATGTACTGTTAGATACAAGTTCTTTGGATTTCAAACGATAACTACCTACCTACCTACCTACGATTGTTACAAACATTATGGCCTCCATTGAAGGGAGGGGAGTCCCACAAAAGTGACTGTGACAATTGTGTGTGCAACACGGCAAATTTATATGGTAGTATAGGAGAGGAGGCCAATACAGTGGACTTGACGGAAAGCGAACGAGAGGACCAGGTCACTGCGGCAACAGACACGTAATCCAATCAATTACTTGTCAGTTGCCAAATGGCAACTTGCCACCGCTTTACTGGCCAGAGTAAACCTCTTCATCATTATCATCAGCCTATCCACTGCTGGATATAGGCCTCTCCAGTTGTTCGCCACAGGGCAAACATCTGGAGGATATACCCATAACAGCCACGCTAGGCAGGCGGGTTGGCGATCGCAGGGCATAGCTTCTCGCTCCGGTGACACTGTCGCCCGTCATCGATCTGTCCATCTACGCCTTCAATTGTGATGGTTTTACCGCCACCAGTCGGTTGCCAGCGCCTCGTTTGTTATTTGGCAGGATGCACCACGGGCAGGTGAGGTTGGCTTGGAGCGAAATGATGATAGGCCGCTCCCTTACATCCCAATAAACCTCTAAACACCGACTTATCCTGACACGCAACCGAAGTCACTTCAAGGGCGCCTTTTTCAGTCGTGGTCGCCAAACAAGCGGGTAAATCCTACCACTAGCTGAGAAGTTCAATGTCCCTTAGTCTCTTAAAACACTCACAGGAAGAAATAGTACAGTGATTTGTATGATCTCTTCCATCATCACACTTCCAGTCAAGGATGTAACTACCTTTAAAAAGAGTAACTACCGAGTTTCTTGCCGTTTCTTCTCGGTAGAAATCTACCTTCCGAACACGGCGGTAGCTTCTTTTAAATTGCTTTTATTCACATTCTTACTTTACTTTTTATATTTTTACATTATTTTTTACTTGATGATTCATAAGTGCTTATTTTAAGTTTATGTGAATAAAGGTATTTTGACTTTGATGATGAAGACATGCCACCATAACACTTGTGACTAATACAGGAGCATGAATGTTGATGTAACCTGCCAAGTGTTGAGTTACACGGCTAATTGTCTATTTTCATTAACACCATGTTGATACAGTGGTGTGCGAAGCCATTAATTTGCACTAGCTTCATCGTTTCCAGTGCAATTCCGAGTGATAGACCAAAATAGATCAATAAGGATGATAAGCAAAAATAAGCTTTAATTTAGGAAGTTCAAATTATACCTATCAAGTTGGCTTCTTCGAGAATTGGGTAAGAAGGTAAAATATAACTTTTTCTGTATGTGTGGTTTCCAGATTTAGAATAGTTTTTTTTTTTATTTATAGTGGCTCGACATAATGGCTTCCCTACGCCTGATGGAAAGCGAAAGAGAAGCCCAAGTCGCTGTGACAACGGGCAAGTAACTGGTCAGTTACCTGCCAGTTGCCACCGCCATGCCGGCCTAACCCTTACACCCCACAAGCTCCGGAAACCCTACTCACCTGCGGAAACACGACCCAGAGGTCAATTGAGCCAGCCGAGCAGGTTTGAATTTGTATTGAGTAGAATGGTATCAATTTATTGATTGGTTTACTTCACCATCTTATGTTTGTAGTAAAATTTAGGTGGTCTTATCGCTGTAAGCAATCTCTTCAAGACAACCCTTGGGACAAGGATAGTTAAACTTTTTAACATAAAAATGAAATAAACATTGCTAGGATGCATGAAAATATTCTCAAATCTTTATGAAGTTGCATCTAATTATGTAATGAGTGCATCAGGTTAGTAATTGTATTCATGTGTGTTTTCCTATTAGACTTATGCTAATCAAGAATATGCCTATTGAAACCATGCCATGCTTACCTATGTGCCTACCTCAAAAACTTGGACATAAAAATATAATTCTTAAAAGAAACATGTTATGTAAAATGTATTCATGCACAGTTACAGAAACTATTACAAACACAACATTTGATGAATTCATTCCCAACTGTATCTTCTACTATAACTGTACTACAGATGGTAATGTAACAATTCGTAACGATATGTACTACATAATAGGTACAAGCACACAACAATAATTATTACATTGTAAATTATTTTTATTGTACATTTGCAAACTTAAAAACTGTTACATTGTAAAGTGATACTAATAAACATTTTTCTTTCTTTCTTTCTTTCTTTCTTTCTAAACAAAGACATCCAACTTGTTAAGTGTTGCGATTGATTATTCCATTCCAGTAAGTGCCTAATTGGCCGGAAATAATAATAAGCCAGTGGGAAAAACAACTTAGAAACGGTTCCTTTGAATCAAACCGAGGGATCTAAGTAGGAACGGCATCAGAAAACTAGACGAATACATGCCACTTAAAACGACTGTTGATACTTTTTATTAGACAAACCATAGACCTATGGTGTTTTGGTGGAAAAAGGCTTTCAGTGAAGTCTATAAAAGGGGGTAAATATCGATCATACACTCACCAAACATGATAAGCCGGCGTACTCGGAATAATCGCGCCGATCTACGGCTTTGGTTCACGATTTTACACAGTAACGTTCACTTAAATTCACAAACGAACACTGCACTGCAATCGCTTACTCATAAACATGCAAATTTAAACAAATTTCAGTCACAATTATATAGAAAAACACGGTTCACAGCATTTTCACGAGGATACTGTTTATTCTAGCTGTCACATCAACCCTCCTCGGCTATAGCGGCAACAGACTGCCTGCCAGATTCGTCTATAGACATCAGCTTTGGTCTGTATCGACTACAAAATACTATGCCAGTTATCTGACTAAATGCAATATCCCTCAGTGTTAAGCGTTACCTTGAATACAAAATGACATTTTGTATGGTCGGATAATATAAGCGCCATCTAGCGGCTACCGTTTCAAACTGTAAATGAGTTAAGCGCCATCTAGTGAATGCTTTTAAAACTCGTACAATGCCATCTAGACGTAACATTTTGAACTACTATAATACGTAAACTTTACGAGCATGCTGCAGTGAAGATTCTTAGCAGTTCTTCTACTCAACACTAGATGGCGTTAAACGGAGTTTTACTTTTAAAAGTTCTGATGAAAGAATAATTCTTTCATCAGAACTTTTTAAATTATTGACATGCATAAATTGAGCTATACCTGCTTCGTCTAACTGCTGTTGGAATTGGGACTTGGGATCCACAATGACCAACGGTTAAACAATTTATTGCTGACATGTCACCGTCACCGATCGGTATGGAAACCGTTGAATTAACTTCGGTCCGGGGTTGGCCGATGTAAGCATAAAGGTAAGGTCAAACGGGTCAAACGGACATTGTGAATAGCTACATGCACTACAATATTACTACACCATCTCACCTTTTCTATCTTGCTGTTCTTTAATCAATGGTTGTTTAAAAGAGTGGCGTATAATCGTAAAATATAATATGTATATGTACCTATGTATACCTATGTCACCGGAAAATAGCAAAACTCCTAAGTTAATCAATATACCTAGTTGATCAACTCCAGAAAAGAATAATCGGCACTTGAAATGTATTATTTTTGTTTGTTCGGTGGTTTGTTTATGACCATACCTAGCTGTTACTAATGATCTGGGTGTTTGCTATCTATGTTTATTTACAAAAAAGTATCTAAGTAAGTTTGATTGAGCTGTGTGGCCCGGCGTGGCATGTCTCTCTTTTTATCTAATATCCCAGAACTAAGGGACTGGAGATTTCAACCTTGGAGACTTTCAAATAATTGCCATGGTCTATCACACCAGCGGACAGTAGGCGCATTTAGCAAATAAACATGATCCCCACAACGCAATTACCTGTCTCGTGGCGGCCTGTCCACTAATTATCACGTCCAGCCGCCCAATAGAGATATTTTTGTTTTTTCTGCTCATCCACTTAATAACATTCTTCACGCTCCGGACAGAGGTGGGATGGAGTCGATGGAAGCGTATTCAAAGTTGATTAACTTTTGAATGGCGATTGGTTTGGTAGTAGGTAGGTGAGCCTTGTTTTTTTTTATAAGTAGCACTCCATAATGGCTTCTCTTCGCCTGATGAAAAGCGAAAGAAAAGCCCAAGTCACTGTGCCAACGGGCAAGTAACTGGTCAGTTATCTGTCAGTTGCCACCGCTATGCCGGCCCAACCCTAACCCCTGGCTGCTGATGCAGCACTCACCCCACGAGTTCCGGAGACCCTACTCACTGAAACCATTACTCTTTATTGCACACCAAAAAAATTAAGCCGGGTTTTTAAAAATATTATCATCATCATGATTATCATCAGCCTTTCACAGTCCACTGCTGGACATGGGGCTCTCCAATTGTGATTGATCTTAGGCTTCTAGCGTCTGGATGCTAGATGGCTGGCAAAAGCTGACACTTGCCAAGAAATGGTCTCCAATCCAGAACTCGTTTAACTTTTACTAACGGTTGTCGGTTCTGCGTCTGATGTGGCCAGCCCATTGTTATTTCAGCTTTCCTTTCCGGCGAGCTTTATAAGCTAAAGTTCGGGGCTTTGCCCGCGCCGCGTGAAGTCATCGACATAGCTCACCGGATTAGTAAGCTAAAGTGACATGAGCTGCAGAACCGATAGCCGTTGGGGTAATAGAGATCTGGGCCTCTACTACCAAAATCGAAAACGATCGTTCGTTGAGGGACAAATGGGAGGGATTTATGGTGCAAAAGTACGCGATCTGTTCAACGAACGTGAAGAGGGCGAGGCCGCCCGAAGAAAAGATGGATGACTGTGTGAATGATGATATGGCTGAGAAAGGAGTGAATGGGACGATGACGGCTGATAGGGATGAATGGAAGAAGAAAACCCCAGATAATGGGAACAGGGCAGGCAAATGAATGGTCCCTGGCATGGATGCTTCTCAGCAAACGTAGTGTAGGACGCCCTCAGGCTAGGTAGAGTGACGATTTGAGCAAGATATATTTATAAAAAATTAGCATAGGATAGCCCACTCCATAGCTTTATCACCCTAACACCCTACCTAATGCCCGGCCGTAGCGGTCACCGGGCGGAAGTCAGCCGGTTCAACGCCGAATCCAGCTTTTTTTCCCAATCACCTCTTCTCGGAAACTTTACGGCCCAAAAAAAGCAACAAAAACTACCATTATCTCGGGACGGCTATGGGAATGTTGCCTTTACTAAATAGGTGGAAATTTAAGAGTTGAGCGGGTCAGAATGTGACCTCGGGCTTGGTGAATGAGGTCAATTTGGATATGGGGTGCATTTTCAAAACTAAACGTGTATAATTGCGAAAGTATGTTTGAATGGATGAATGGATGTTTTCACTCTTTCACACAAAATCTACTGAACAAGGATTTAAGGGAGCTACCCATCATCTTTTCGCTCCAAGCCACCCTCGCCTGCCCGTGGTGCATCTTGCTGAATAATAAACGAGGCTCTGGCAACCGACTGGTGGCGGTAAAACCATCACGATTGAAGGCGTAGCTATATACAACAGACCGATGACGGGCAGCAGCGTCACCGGAGCGAGAAGTAGCTTCTCTACTACGCTACTAGCTTCTCTACTACGCTAGCTACGCCCCGCGATTGCCAAGCCGCCTGCCTCTTACATCTTTGATTGTGATATTTGTGTAAAAAAAGTATTTCCACGTAACGACACCCAGTGTCCATGAACATATTGAGGTCAAGAATCTCGATACTCTGACTCACGGAAAATTAAAATCTCTCAAAAGCGTTCCACTTGTCTCAGCCGCCAATAAAAACAAACGAAAAATAGTCGATACTAAGGTGCTGGCTCACTAGGAGCGTTTGCGTGTAATTTAACGTTACAGGTGCGAACATTACATCAGTGAGGGAAGACAACAAACCTTGTACTGATAATAGGTGACCAGTTTGGTTTAGTGGTGTCACCGGAGCGAGAAGCTACGCCCTGCGATCGCCAACTCGCCTGCCCAGCGTGGCGATTATGGTTATCCTCCAGACGTTTGCCCTAAATGTCGAACAACTGGAGAGGCCTATCTCCTGCAGTGGCCTGCAATAGGCTGAATATGGCGATTGCTTTTAGTGGTAGTGAACGCTACCCCTGACATAGAGGTCGTGGTTTCGATCCCCAATACAAAAACTTGTATGCATGAACGAACATGTCTGGAGTAGGTAGGTATTGATTGTGTTTGTAATACGTATTTATTCACAAAAAGTATCTATATAGTAGGGGAGCCCGGGATGCTAAATCGGGATTTACTCGAGCACTATAGAGACCTATTCGATTGCGAAGCTTAGATAATTAGAAGAAAAAAATGTTATGTAATATATACACTTTCATTGGTGGGGGGAGCGGCTATAAATTTTCAAAAATGTAAAAAAAAACCGATGCATGGACATACTGGAGCGCGTCAGATATTGATAGCATAAATGTTTTACGTATTTTGGAAGATGTACGTATGTTAATCTGATTGTTTCCATGGTGGGGGTAGTCATACGTAAGGGTTGAAATCGATAAAAAAAAAAACTTAATCGAGCGCGTCAGATTTTCTAAGGGGGTGTTAAGTGAACCTAAAAAAAAGCGCTTATATAATAATCTCGCACCCATGGTAATATAATGCAACATGTACCCATACGTCAAAAGTACTTTTATTACGTAAATAGTCTTAAAAAGATGCGTTTTATATTATACGAAAAGAATTTTATTTTTATCTTTTTTAGTTTTGGAAATAATTTAGTCGGAAAATGACGTAAGTCATTCGTGATCGTAAAATAATGTTACAAATGCACATGCTTCGTTGTTGTACGACGCTGGTCCGGGCGCGGGGCTGCGCACGCGGCGCCGTAATGTTAGTCGCGTCAGTGTTACCGGATAATCAGTGTGTGTTGTATATTGGATTAAAATTGACAAATATAGGTGCGGGAAATAAAAACCCCAAAGCTGAGTAATTTTAAACATTATTAGGACATGTTTGTATAAAATAATTGTATGTGCACTTACTGCCATAAAATAACCTGTTGCATGATCATATGCGATATTTTTTATTGACTTTTGGTATTTCAATGAAAATGATTATAAAAACTAATTAAGCATATGATATGCTATAAATTATAATTAATTCGCATGTTTTTTAGGGTTAGTCTCATGTTTACTTGCGTTATTGTTGTCTGAACTCTTCATAGCCGCTTGTGAAGATGTTGCGTTATATCATGCATCTTTTGGAATCGCATGTGCACTTGCAGCGTTATATTAGGTCATAGTATAAGATGCGTCGTTATTAAAAACTTTAACTGCCTAAAAAAGACATGTTTATTGGACAAATATTACAGATCTTTAGTTATTTATTTTATAGCATACCTAAGCAATTTTATTAACAAATTTTGAACCTAATTTGTGTAACTTTTCCTTTTTACACAGTGCGAATTTTGAGTAAAAAAAATATATTGTGTACGTAACGAAGGCTATTTAATATGCCATTTTCAGTTTGGAAAACAGTTCTGAAGGTTAGGGGCATGTGGCCTCATGAGGAAATCTTTGATAAAGTCAATTTGAAGAATATACCGCGTACCCCTAGTCGAGACCATCATCATCATCAGCCTTTCGCAGTCTACTGCTGGACATAGGCCTCTCCATCTGTTCGCCACTTTCATCAAACATCTGGAAGCTGTAATGACCAATTTTGTACTAAAATGATCAGCATAAGAGTTTTCACACGAAACCACTTTGTCACAAATGTGCTGCCTTTAATAAAATTGCCTTTGATTAAATTAATTACAATAAAATATATGTAAAACGCCGCCAGAATAATTTGGAGTCTGAGGGGGAGTCTTTAACATCCAATCCCCCAAGCTAACCTTACCTGCAAGTGATGACTCTGCTGATAAACGGACAAGTCTCAGGCAACTAACATCTCATTATAATTATCCCAGGCCAATCCCCGTAACAACCTATGTCGATACTGCATGCGATATAACAGGGTAATGTGATAAACCTGTAGGGCGCTAGTCAGGATCTATGTAATTACACTGTCACTGCATCTCCAAGTTACCACCAGTCGTATCAGGAAACTCAAAATCCTGATGGCTTGAGAGAAGAGAGTGGGCTTACATCATAGCAACTGCTTGTAAACTTGAAATAAAATTAAGCGCTGATGAACCTTGCAAGAGTCTATATTACGATTTTTAATGGAATTCTATTGAATTACAAGGTTCGCCGTCGACAGATACGTCGTGGAGATCATCATCATCATAATTCCGCCAGATATAACAGCTACATTTGTTACTCCAATGCCTTTCACGGCCCTATTTCTCCTCTCAGGCTTGTTTCGTTTGTACCGTCGGTAGTGCTATTTTCATAGTCGGGTTGGTCGCTATCATTCATAACAGCATGAACAGACCACGTCTTGATCATTTTTACCACCCGAGGGAAGCATAGGAGTGTTATTTTCGTTGCCTTTTGAAGGAATTGGCGTAACAGATGTAGCTGCTGAAGGTGTATCTGGTAGCGGAATTAAATGTTGATGGGCCTGAGCAAATATCCTCGTAATGTTTTACTAACGTAGTTTCGTTTTATATTTTACTAGCTTTTGCCCGCGACTTCGTCCGCGTGTTTAAATTTATACATACAAAAGTTTTTTCCCGCTAACTCCCGTTCCCGTGGGAATTTCTCAAAATACAGCCATAACTAAACTTTATATTTACTAAGGTACCTGCATGCCAAATTTCAAGCGTCTAACTTAAGCGGTTTAGATTTTTCATACAAAAGGATTTTCCCGCTAATTCCCGTTCCCGTGGGAATTTCGGGAATTCCTTTCTTAGTGCACCCCTACGGTACCTAAGCTACGTCCCTTCCAAATTTCAAGTGCCTACGTTTAGCCGTTTGGGCTGTGCGTTGATATGTCAGTCAGTCAGTCAGTCAGTCAGTCAGTCAGTTTCTCCTTTTATATATATAGATTAGAGGCAATACGTTTTTGAGACAGAGATGTTGTGTTTTAAAACTCATATGCTGATCATGTTTAGCACAAAGTTAGCCATTACAAAAATCTCCACAACTGAAATGCTCAGAGTGTGCTTGGGTACATTAACTTCGTCTTGAAAAATGTTAAGAATTGACGTCGATGGTGAGTTTTCAAAGCTGGGATGTAATTTTATATTGAAAAGAGATTACATAATGAAATTGTGATTTAGTTCAAAAGTGCTGTGCTTCAAGGGCTGTTATCTGCATCTGTGATAGCATTATATTGTACTTAATGAAGATTTCAATGTATGAGCAAGATAAAAAAATTGTATTTATTGGTTTTTACACATGCAGGTATATAAATTAGGAAGATTATAATACAGAAAATGTTATATTCTCAGATATTGTATTTTTTAAATTTACAATTACCTACTATCCATAAAGTTCCAGACATACAAACTTACAAGTCCTTCGTCTTTTTTTTTAGATTAACGTAGGTTATTGTGAACCCAGACGTGCTTTGTTAGGCAGGATTAAGTTATAATGTTAGTCTTGAAAGTTATTAGACCAGAGATGTGTAAATTAACTAAGAAATTTTCTGATTAATGGACATACGACCTAATACTGTTGACTTTTTTCTGTAGAAAAATGACATATAGTTACATGTACCATGGGGTATTTCGTAAAATAATGATACATGTGCACATACGTTAGCTAGGTCTTGGTAAAACAATGCCGCATGTGCACATCCGACATACTATTTTCAAAAATAATGTATTAAATTAGAAGCAATACACCACATTTAATTAGTTTCATTCACTTCCATATACATGCGAAATTGTATGAAGTTTCCATTAAACGCTACAAAGTTATGCTCAAAAATACACTGCCGCAAACTTTAAACCTCTCTCCTGTAAAGTTGACTTTTTGCAGATGTGGCGTTATATTACCAAGGGTACGATCTGACGATTTGGATGTGACCCAAACTCGCGGCCATTTTTAAACTGTGTAAAAAAGAATCTCCATTTTGAAATACTCGAGCGCGTCAGATTAAGATATATATGGTTCATCTATATACCCTAAACGTGCTGTCTCATAATCTGACGATTATATAGAGGGATTCGCCTAATCTGACAATTGAAAAAAAAAAATTTTTATTTTTTCAAATCTTTTAACTTACCAAATTGAAAAGATGAAAAAATAGCATGCAAATAAAACAGTCTATACTTTTTAAAGTAGGTACAATAATTTTATTTTCGAACAACCGGTTTATTCCGACGATATTCTAATACATTTATACATTTTTGTAATGTTTCTAGTGTAAATTTCACCACAAAACACACACTTTACATTAATGTCACTCATAGTCACTTTTTTAAAATTTATATTCATATAATTAATATGAAAATCATCATTCAAGATCAGACGCTACAAATACGTTGTACAATACCATCTGCGCAATCAGCTGTCATGGCGTCATGGCAACAGAAACCAGAGTGGGGACGGAGTGAGAGAGTCATAGATAGAGAAAAAGTGAGAGGCGGAGTGGGGAATACAGGGATTACGTAGCTGCACGCATTAAGCTTTATTAATTAGTTTTCCTTACTTCGGCTTATGGAAATCGTCAGATTATATATTTTTTGTGAACGTTGAATTATTTCCTTCAAAATAAAAAAAAATTTAGCCACGCTCGAGAAAGTCGAGATGACGTTTTTTTTTTACAAGTTTGTAACCCAGTAACTTCTTATCGACAATCGGAAATTGTCAGATTAGTGGAATATATACTTTTTAGCATGTAACTAACTCACCCTACCTTAATCTGACGCGCTCAAGAATTTCTGATGATCAACTTTTTTTTACTAATCTGATCCTTTATCCTTGACGGGCGGCCGCATTTACGGGACTCATGTTTGTTGGAAGTATTTAATCGGGTACAAGGTATCTCCCTATATGTTAATCTGCCGCGCTGTAGTAACTCCCGAAATCCCCCCTTGGGCTCCCCTACCAATAAGTATGTTTATCGTTATCGCTAGTCGTCTAATACCTTTAGTACAAACTCCCGCTTGATTTGGGACTAGATCCTATAAACGGAGCAAGCATCTTACGGGCTGCTGTGGCGGTGACAACTGACAGGTTGCCTACCCGTTCTCGTAGCGACTTGGGCCTCTTTCGCTTACCATCAGGCGTAGGTAAGCTTTTATGCCAAGCTACTATAAAAATAGAGCTAGCTACTATAACGAGCGTATTCATATTTAAAAGGCCGGCAGCGACCCTAAACTCGGTTAGAGCTGCGGGTGTCTATGGGCGGTGTCGACTGCTTACCATCAGGCATCACACGTGCTCGTCTGCCGCCTCTCGCATAAAAAAAAAGAAATAGGCGTTAGTAGCCAGCGTGACCTTGGGTTATTATTTAAAAAACCGTTACCCATGAATGCTCGTCAGTTATGGAGGAACTCCACAGTAATACTCAAAGCTGAATCTATGTTACATTACACGGGAACGCTTACGGTGTGTGGGCACCTTTACAAGTGTGAGTAATCGATGCAGCTCAATGGAATTAATAAAACATACTATATTGGTATTGCTTCGGTGTCAGATGCCACCGTAGGATACCAATAAAGACTATTTGGATTTATCGGCTTGGTCTAAGTAATGGCGGGTACATAAGTATTACAAAACTTTTATAACATAACACATGTGTATATGACATGACATAAAATATGTATGCGTGTGTGTATGTCTAATTATATATAATGTAGTTTTAAATAAATATTCAAAATCACATACATTGCTTGGATCCCAAAGTAACACAAACATATACATAACATCCAGACGCAGAACACGCTGAAATATATTATGCGTAAATAAATTTAGTACTAGTGTTTGTTGTAGGAATTAAAATATAAATCAATATTAATGGATCGCTAGTTTCATATGTATTTTTTGTGATTTTTTAAATAATAAAAGTGAGTGCCCATTAACATATTAAATAACGAAGAAATGCACGGTTGCGCTTGACTTACATAGAATTTTATGTGACCTAAAAAATTGTAACCAAAGAACTACTATTAGACAATAATTGGCGAAAACGCTGCATTCAAATGTACTGCTGTGGACAACCGTTTAAAGACTTAACTTTCTTTAATTTTAAAAAGCTCTCTTGTTGCTCTATAATAACTTGAGCACCTATTGTGATATCCTTTATTTCTGCAAAATTGTCTACTGTAAGGCGTTTTATTGTTCAATGTCGCACAAAGCCAACCCCCATCTTTGTCTTGGTGACAATGAATAGAAAAAAAGTTTACTTAAGCTCCACTCTCGGGCCAGCCTTTAAAGGTTCAGTAGATAAATTATTTAATATTATTTTCTTGGATTAGTAAAATATTCATTGCATCTTTTAGGTTAATCATAACTTGTCTATATGACAAGTTATCCATCATTCTTCTTTCATAAAAATGATATTGGAAGATCTCCAAACTTACTTTGCTACTAGATACGAAACTATTTTTATACATTTTTATTTATGTCAAATACCTTTAATATTACAAAATAATTTGTTAATTGAAATTAAATTTAACAAAGAGTAGGTATTCAATATGAAATCTACTTAATGTACATTATTATCAAATATTTTTTTATTATCACAAAATACAAAAAAAATCTGTTCTTCATTTATTATTATATTATTATTATTTATGAATAGAAATATACATTATTGCGTTTATGGACATATTTAAATTGACGTTGCATTTTTTTTTAATTTCTCAAAATAAGTGTGGGTGTTCATAACAAAACCTGCGTCTTTTACTTATCAAAAGGAACCCCAAAACCCTTAAAAAAACTTCCAAACTTCCCAGAACACTTGTGTCACCGACTGTCTTTACTCGTAAATGTGGAATCTTCGTTTTTGGTGAAAAAAGTATAATATACAAAGGGTCCAGCTGGGCGGTATTTATGACTTCATATGTTGTCGTCCCTCTCGTGTTCTCGCCGTATGAGCGTGTATGAGCCGGTGTATGGGAGGCTATTGTGAGGTGCTTCTCAGTGGGTACATGTGAAATTTAGAGATTATTTGTAGATATTATTTTTTAGCTAGAGATCTAACTAAAAAATTTAGGCACCATTTTATAGAAGTCCGTTATTTTTTAAACCCGATATCCACGCGTGCGACGCCGCAGGCACAGCTAGTTATCTAATTAATATTGTATTAGTTTATTTGTATCTAGTGTCCACCAAAGTCATCCATGTATAAATGTAAGTTTGAAACCTTTGTACGTGATGACTTCGGTGGCCCTTCTACGAAGCGTGGGGGTGACTTAGGAAAATCAAGTATTTATCAAGTAGAGTGTAATGTTTTTACATATACTACCGTCGCGTCATAAGACAGTGAGCGAAACCGCGAGTGAAGTTTATCGTAGCACAATCGCCGCAGGGACCCGCACGTTCGGCTTGAAGGGGGGCGAACAAGGGGGGTGAGATCTAAGGAGAATGGAATCTCAGGAGATTAGAACATAACTTTGAGTTTGAACAGCCTGATGCAGGTAGTTCAAACCATGCCGCGTACCTACCAAATGTTTTCAAAATCGAATTGCTTATGATGTATACGACAGGGACCTTCCAAAAGCGAGCCTACAAATTTCTCAAGGGCCGCATCTGTGATTCCTCTGGTGTGGTGGTGTCTATGGACTGAAGTGACCTTCAGGCCCGTTTGCCCCCTCTGTAATAAAAAATATGAGAATTTAATCACTTTTTCGCTATAGAAAATTATGTTTTTTTTTTATAAAAAAAGCTTTCAAGATGACCTCCCTCCACCTGATGGTAAGCGGTCGTGGGGTCCAAAAGTTAGGTCGTCCGGCATAATAGAACTAACCCATTGCGCCTCTCGCCCTCACCTTCCGTTTCCTAAGTATTATAAAATAGGCTAGCTGAATTTAATTCTTAGGCCCACGCCGGCCTTCCGCGCAAGCTATTACATAAAACATTTCACAACACGTTCAATTAAAACCTCTATACATAGACATAGTATTATAATGGATCAATGAATTAATTACAATAAATAACCAATAAATCGTGAACTAATATTGGGCGGAACTTAATATTGTGCGGTTTCTATCTAATACCTAGCTAATGAAGTCTAGATGGGGTTGTGTTTGCTGACCGCCCCTTTCGTACTGGTTACGCCCCGGGTTCAATGCCAGGCGAGTTAGTTAGATGAACACTAGCAGTAGTTATACCTAGAGGAAATAACACTTAGAATACGAGTACCCTTTAACTACGATTAATGATGTTTTAAAATTTCTGAGCTTTAAAAATAAGGGAACTTACTTACATACCTATTAACTACTCATCATCATCTTAGCCTTTTTCCCGATTGTCTCAGGGTCGGCTTCCTAAACTGAGAGATTTGGCGAGGGCTAAGCTTTTACACAGAGCGACTGCCATCAGACCTCCGCAACACTTAGGGTAAGCTATACCCATTCCCAGTTAGGCGTCAGAGTTATCATCATCTCCGATATGATGTGACGGACGACTGCTATCTGAGTTGGTAAAGATAGCTTCCGGGACCAACAGCTTAACGTGCCTTCCGAAGCACGGAGGAAATCGGTGTCAAACCTATTAACTACTACCTACTACTAAAATGCCAATTTTAAAGATCTTGCCATATTTTCATTATTACACTCAAAAACACACAATAACCAATTTTTTCAATTATTTTTCAAGTGAGACAAATTACCTGGTGAAATCAAAAATGTAAACTTCAATTTGCGAACAGTAATGTTGCTTACATTACAGTCTTACATATTGATACAGAGGGCTAACATAGTTTTACATAGCATCAAGTATCAACTCAATTACCTACTTTCGTCGTCAACCGCACAACATCGGTCATTCTAAACGTTTCTACCTCTTCATCGGATACCGGGTATTTAGTAAATTGATACGGCACAGGTGTCGTTGCGCGGTTACAGAAGTCATTTATGTGTACACCGGCTTCCGTATTCGTATCTTAGCTAACAACACTGCATGATTTAAGTCATTTTTACCAACTTTGTAGGTCCGAAAAGAACTGTACAGTGCGTGTAGGAAATGTAAGAAGCGACCTAGTATCATCTGGAATGTGAAGGAGCGGTTCTGGCATCACTATTGAAGGAGTAGCTAAATACCACAGGCCGATGACGGGCAGCAGTGTCGTCGAAGTGAGGATCTGCACCCTGTGGTACTTGTATTTAGCTACTCCTTCAATCGTGATGGTTATAAAGTCACCAGTCGGTTGGCAGCGCCTCGTTTGTTAATCCGCAGGATGAACCACAGGCAGATGAGGGTGGCTTGGAGTGAATAGATGGTAGGCCGCTCCCTTACTTCCCGTGGTGCATCCAGCCGAATAACACACGAGGCGCTGGCAACCGACTGGTGGCGGTATAACCACCACATTAATTGAAGGCGTAGCTAAATACCACAGACCGATGACGGGCAGCAGCGTCATCGGAGCGAGGATCTGCGTCCTGCGATCGCCAACCCGCTTGTCCAGGGAGGCGATTATGGGTAGGTATATCCTCCAGATGTTTGCCCTAATTGGCGAGCAACTGGCACTCCAGTTTGCTGGAGGGACATAGGCCACTGCCTATGTCCAGCAGTGGACTGCAATAGGCTGATGATGAAATATCTATGTAGATAGATTTATTCGTTGCTGTGCTTCTATAACCCCCAGACTCGAACCAACGTAGTAAAGTTCTTGTTCTTTTGAACTCTCCTGGAAAGTTCGGATTTCAAACTTACGCCTAACCCTTTGCACACTGAGTTATTCTAATTCTTCTAATAGTAATACTTTGGGACAAACATTCGTGTGATGAACATTTGTGTTTGTTCCGTGTCTGGGTGTTTATATTTGTATTTAAGTACATATTTGTGGTACCTACCTTCGTTGTTCTGACCCATAACACAAGTGCTTAGGCTACTTACATTGGGATCGGAGCAATGTATGTGATGTTGTGTGATATTTATCTATACTTATAATAAATCTGTAGAGAAGTCAATTCTGTACATTGTATATATTTTCAAATTAACTATCAGGGGATGATTAGTGATCGATACTGATGCCAAAAATGCAATCAGTAAAATTTTTGTCTGTCTGTCTGTCTGTCTGTCTGTATGTTCGTTATAGAAACAAAAACTACTCAACGGATTTTAACGAAACTTGGTACAATTATTCTTCATACTCCTGGGCAGGTTATAGGGTACTTTTCATCACGCTACTATCAATAGGAGCAGAGCAGTGAAGGGAAATGTTAGGAAAACGGGAGAATTTTTTGGAACGCGCATCACTCATAAACTACTGCATGAAATTGAATACTGTTTTCACCAATGTATTGCTAGAGGTTTAACTTAAAACTTAGGCACTATGTATAGATAGGTATTTTATGGAAGTCCGTTATTTTTCAAACCCGATATCCACGCGTGCGACGCCGCTGGCACAGCTAGTTTATTTAATAAAAGAAACCTATTCAATAATTTTAAGGAGATTTCTCAACGTTAATTGTTATCTTCCCAAAAAAAAAGTTACCCAATTAACAAATCAATGAGTAATGAAGCCATAACGTCCGGAATCGCCCGGTGGTGTTAAGACTTCTAGGGCCACTCGATAAGGAGTCCCGAGGGACCCATAAAATCGTAAGCAGATATCCGTATCGCGTCCCGTGACATCGACACCAGCTTTCTGATTTGCTTCTATGGTCTAAGAGATTGAACCTTTTTGGGATTTACCTACATAGTTTGACTGGCTCTGTGGCTCAATTGGTAGTGACCCCTGCCTTCTGAACTAAGGGTCGTGGGTTCAATTCCCACCCGGGACAAACATTCGTGTGATAAACACTTGTGTTTGTTCCGTGTCTGGGTGTTTATATTTGTATTTAAGTATTTGTTTGTGGTACCTTCGTTCTGATACCCATAACACAAGTGCTTAAGCTACTTACTTTGGGATCGGAGCAATGTATGTGATGTTGTCTGATATTTATATTTGTCTGATATTTATAGTTTAATGTTTGCTTATACGAACGCGGGTTAAATAACCCAAGACATGCCACTCTGGGTCACACAGCGCCATCTAGCGCCAAACTAAGCCGAAGCTTGTACTATGGTTACTAGACAACTGATAAACTTACTTAATAACTTTTTTTTGTAAATAAATACATGTTATACATAGAAAACACCTAGACCAATACAAACAGACTTGCTCATGAATGCAAATGTTTGCACTGTGCGGGAATCGAACCCACGACCTTTGGCTCCGAAGGCAGAGGTCACTACCAAATGAGCCATCGAGCCAGTCATTTCAGAGCCTAGTTTCATTACAAGAATAAATTTAAATAAAATTATACCTAATAATTATCATTATAACTCACGAAGTTATAAGCTTATTGTGTTGCCTCCTTACCGCTTATAATAACGCGATTGGTCAACTAGTTTAGTTATAAGAGAGGCAGGGCATTGCAAATCTTCGCTCGAATTAAGCTGTCCGTCCGGGGAAGGACATCCACCCTATAGAATACTGCAGCCAAATCACCTCCGGGTCGTGTTTCTGTCGGTGAGTAGGGTTTCCGGAGCTCGTGAGGGGTTAGGGTTGGGCCGGCATGGCAGTGGCAACTGACAGGTAGCTGACCTGTCAGTTGTCACAGCGACTTGGGCTTCTCTTTCGCTTTCCATCAGGCGTAGGGAAGTCATTATGTCGAGCTACTATAAAAAAAGTTTTTACCCATAAATCACCACGCCTGGGCAGGCGGATTGGTGATCGCAGAGCGTTACTCGTTGCTCCGGTGAAGCTGCTGCTGCCAGGAAGGTGGCAGGTAACAAATGATAGATTTGGTTCCTTGCTAACCATTAGGCAAAATAAACATCGATTCGCGACAATTTTTCAAAATGGTACGAATCACAGACCCAATGGGAACCTACCACCGGTCACCATAAGATTTTTTTTATGCCCATCGATTAACATAAATTCCATAAAGGCGGCCTGCGACACGGCCCTCTTATCAAAATGTTTGCTTTTTATAAAGCTTTGACTTAACCCTGTTAATAACAGTGATCGCTTATTTCTCGGTTTCATAACCGGTTTTAGTGAGAATTTCACTGTTAAAAGTGTGGTTTTATTTGTGTGACCTTAAGGTACAAAAGCGATATATTGGGCTTAGCACGTAATAAAGATGGTGAGTGCGGGTTGAGGGAACAAGTAGCTCGGCTGGCTTGGCTTTTAACGAAGAGGTCTTTGCCTTGATTCTTGGTTCAGACATGAGTCTGAGTGAATTGATTGATTGAAATCTGTGGAGATTTCAGTCAATCAATCAACAGCCCTTCGCAGTCCACTGCTGGACATAGGCCTCTCCAATTGTTTGTCACATTTCACGATCTTGGGCTTCTCGCATCCAGTACTTGCCAGAATAAAAATGCTAAATACTAGTCTATACCTACTATATGGCAGTTAAAATATTCAATACATTACCAGCAAATATGAAAGCTTTTTGGTAATTTTTCACACCTTAGGATACATTATTAAACTTTTAAAACGGATCCCTAACGTTTTTATAAATATAATATAATAATATAGTTTAGTTCATCGGGGATAGTGTAGCTTTCCGACAGTGAAAGAATTATTCAAATCGGTCTAGTAGTTTCGGAGCCTATTCGTGTCAAACAAACAATCAAATCTTTCCTCTTTATAATATTAGTATAAATGAACTTAATTTTATAATATATGAACATTCACTGTTAAATTAAGGAGAACCTGTTATTGGCCTTATTGTTGGCATATCATTTCATGTATAATTCTGCATATAATCGCTGTTGGTTTTCTAATAAATAAATAAATAAAAATATTTTCAAGAACTCTTAACCAATATTTAATTGAAAAAATTCCCACAGTTCCTATATTGTATTAACACCCACACTGTACAGTGAGTGAGCAAATAAAGAAAATTGAAATAGAAATCTTGATTTATATACTTAGATTTATTATATTCTATGTTCAGTTCAGACCACAGAAATGTACCAAGGACAGAACTTCTTATCTTAATTAGGTATTCATTGGATAACCAACATAAGTCACAGTAGGTAATATTAAACTCTCTCGTAAGTATGTATAATATTTTTACATTACATAATCTCTAAAGGTAATTTGCCGAATTGCAGTAAAATAAACATTCCCACAGTGATCAGTGATACTTGACTATGTCGACACTTACTCATAATCGCAATCTTAGTGTTGTATAAATCAGCATTTCTGCAGGTGTACTTATAAACGGCTTATTAGCACTTCAAGGAATACATATTCTTATTCATAGGTACATAACGTAAGCGAGTTTCTTACAACTATAGTTTACCATTACAGTTGGAGGTTTGGCCAGCATATAATCTGGATTGCAAGCTTAGGTGTTATCGTATCGACACTAGGTAGGTATACCTGGGATGTAAGAGAGCGACCTATCACCTTTTCGCTTCAAGCCATCCTCACCTGCCCGTGGTGCATCCTGCCGAACAACAAACGAGGCTCTGGCATACCGACTGGTGGCGGTATAACCATCACGATTGAAGGCGTAGCTAAATACCTCAGACCGATGACGGGCAGCAGCGTCCCCGGAGCAAAAACCTACGCCCTGCGATCGCCAACCAGGGCAGGCGGCCCAGCGTGGCGATTATAGGTATATCCTCCAGATGTTTGCCTTATGTGGCGAACAACTGGAGAGGCCTATGTCCAGCAGTGGACTGCAATAGGCTGATGATGATGATGAGGTATACCTATATGGCTTCTAACTCTACCACCAAAATCGAAAACGATCGTTGTTGAATGAATTGCGTACTTTTGCACTTTAAATCCCTCCCGTGTTCGAATATATGAATTAAAATCGACTTTGACAAATTTTAGTTCGTATATTCGAACACGGGAGGGACAAATGGGAGGGATTTATGGTACAAGTATGCGATCCGTTCAACGAACGATCGTTTTCGATTTTGGTGGTAGGGGCACAGACCTAAGAATACCATGTCTATCTAACTCCTAAGGAAGTACACCATAAAACCCATCAAAAAACACACCCTTTAGCTTTTGTGCTCAAAACAGTCCGCACAGAGTCCGAAGCCCATAACTCGCCACATGCGCCCTGACCTGTGGTCATAATTCTTCGAATTGTCAAAACGAGAATGGAACGTGTTTCAGATGCTGAACATATGCATAATTTTTATTGTGGCGGCAGAAAATGTGACAAACAATAACAATACATCAGTTGGACCGCAAGACAAAGAGTGCGTATGCGCAGAGAAGACACTTCTTCACTTTACAGAGACATGAATGTTCGGGATTTAAGGCGTTAAATAAACGAATAACCCAAGCTCCATCAAGTGCCAAACTAAGCCTAAGCTTGTACTATGGGTGCTAGACAACTGATAAACTTACTTAGACAGTTTTTTTTAAATTAAATTAAATAAATATTAGACAACATCACATACATTGCTCCGATCCCAAAGTAAGTAGCTTAAGCACTTGTGTTATGGGTATCAGAACAACGAAGGTACCACAAATAAATACTTAAATACAAAAGTAAACACCCAGACACGGAACAAACACAAGTGTTCATCACACGAATGTTTGTCCCGGGTGGGAATCGAACCCACGACCCTTGGTTCAGAAGGCAGGAGTCACTACCAATTGAGCCACCGAGCCATTCAAATATAAGTACATATTAAACACCCAGACCAATACAAACAGACATGTTCATGAACACAAATGTTTGTACTGTGCGGGAATCGAACCCACGACCCTGGACTCAGAAGGCAGAGGTCACTACCAAATGAGCCATCGAGCCAGTCGAATAGTAATAGTTTTGTCCAATCTACTACATTGCTAAAACTATGTGTTGATGAAAACAGTTTTTTATTTATTTTAATACATAAGTTAATGCACACAAGTACAGCGCGGAATCGAACCCGCGATCACTGTCCGAAGCAGCGTTCATTACCAACCCTGTAAGTAAGCCTACTCCGTAGTGTTTCCGAAGTTTCAATTTCAAGCCACAACCATTCAATAATATTCATCGTTTGTACATTAACTATGTTTTAACATGATTCAAGGAGCATGGAATTATCTTATCTTATAAGCATAGGCTTTTACTAACCCGTGATGCCAAGTTGTGACCCTTCTGTATGTTTTTACGACGAACTTTTTATAACGACCTCTGTGGCGTGTTATGTAAGGCGTCTGCTCTTAAGCGAATGGTGAATGATTTCTGGTTCGATTCCCGATACTGTCAGCAAAAAGCATACCTTCTAAATTATTGTGTATTAGTAGAGCGTCGACGCTCATATTCATTGATATTTTCAGAAGGGACGCACTAGATAGAAGTTAATTAATACCTAGGTAATTACTACACTTTGCTAGCACTATGTACCTTCTGCGACTTTTTATAACAAAAAATCGTAGTTAGAAAAAAAAACAGATCGCATAACGTTCTAAAAAAAAGCAAACGATCTTATAAATCTGCATTCTTAGATCAAAACCTTCACGGATACTCACCAAAGGTGTCAGTGCAGTTGACTCACTCACATTGTTATTCATTATAAATACACAAAATGACTTAATTAAAGACCGAAAACCGGCATTATAAGTCAGAAAAAATACACAGCCTCCACTCCGGCCGGGGCATACGCCGTCTCTTTCTCACGCGCACACAAACTATCCCCGTCCCATTCTGGGCCAGACGAACTTGTAAATTGTTCTTTTTACTGACTACCCGCATTCAAAATGGCGTATAAACCGGACGCATTACTATTTTTTACCTTGTTTCTCTTACTTTTAAGGTCGTGTTTCGTATGATTGGTATCTTCAATGACGTTTAGCGTATTGGGAGACTGATCAAGTTATCTCTCTCAGACAAAACAAAATGCAGCACAAGTCTTTTGAGCTTTCGAGTTAGTTGCTTTACCGCGATTGCTTTTTGTAGTTCCGTCCTTTTCTCAGCGCATTTCATTCGTAACGCAAACGGGTTCGGTTCGGAATCCTTCTAGATCTTGATTGTAGAAAAATAGTCTTTATTTTTAAGGTTTTTAAGTTTGTTTCCGGTTGATTTTTGGAAAAATAGTGAGGTTGTTTGAACAGTTTTCGTGAAGTTGTAACTGTCACGTTATATTCGATTGGTCTTTTTGGATGCGCGCGCGCATACAACGCACTTTACGTTAGTTTTCGTACGATGTAAGTACTAATGCATGATTCATTTTGCCTTTTACGCGTGACGGATAGGAGTGTTGACATCGACGTTGCATTGTTAACGATAGTATGCGGATTCTTTTTTCGCGCTAAGCATTTTTTATTGAGGCAACACACAGAGTTATTCCACGGTTTAAAGGTGCGGTGGGGTTTTAACAGTGTCAGGGAGAGTTAAAATGGTTTTTGATCTCGGTAATGATGACTTATAATGTATGTTTATTTATGTAATGTATGTTTTTCCAATTAGTAGCGTCAAGGCAGAAAAGTATAACCTCAGTTTACCGGCCAACTGCGTTTTGACCTGTCTCTCTTAACACTTTGGCGAATTATCCGCGTGAACTCTACACGCGTGATAGAGTCCATTCCTTTATTAGTTATTATTAGATTATATAGATTATGAACATTATGATGAGCCTGGTAGACATCCACTGCTGGACACAATCCTTCCCCAATGACTTATGATTACTAGTAGTTACCTGTTGTTTTAGGAAGACAAATAAATGAGAGGTAGGGCATAGCGAATCTTCGCTCGAATTGAGCCCGCGCGTCCTTCCGGGGAAGGACCTCCGCCCTATAGAATACCTCAGCCAAATGACCTAAGGGTCGTGTTTCTGCCGGTGAGTAGGGTTTCCGGAGGTCGTGGGGGTCAGGGTCGGGCCGGCATGGCTGTGGCAACTGACAGGTAGCTGATCAGTTACTGGCCCGTTGTCACAGCGACTTGGGCTTCTCTTTCGCTTTCCATCAGGCGTAGGAAAGCCATTACGTCGAGCTACAAAAAAATGTATAATTTATGAAAGCGTAAAAATGTGAAGAAGTCAAGGTTTCAGATTTGATTCTTACGTAAGCTACTTTACGGAGCAAAATTTTCTTTTTAGGGCCTGGGTGTTGCGAGATACGCAACAAATACACACACCCCAAAGAAAATTGCTAATTGCACGGCTAATTGGGAGATTTGTCATAGTCACCACGCTTGGCAGCAAGGCTAGCTGGTGAGGTTTTATTTGTATTAAAACAAACATAATCGGGGATGTAAGAGAGCGACCTATCACCTTTTCGCTCCAAGCCATCCTCACCTGCCCGTGGTGCATCCTGCCGATCAACAAACGAGGCTCTGGCAAACCGACTGGTGGCGCTGTAACCATCACGATTGAAGGCGTAGCTAAATACCACAGACCGATGACGGGCAGCAGCGTCACCGGAGTAAGAAGCTACGCCCTGCGATCACCAACTCGCCTGCCCAGCGTGACGATTATGGGTATATCCTCCAAAATTTTGCCCTAGGTGGCGAACAGCTGGAGAGGCCTATGTCCAGCAGTGGACTGCAATAGGCTGATGATAATGATGATGAAACATAATCGTGATAACTTATACCACACGAATCGGAATATCATTTCTGCCGAGAAGACTATCATAATAACATCAAAATCGGTGCAGTGATTAGCCTGACGAACAGACCAACAAACATATTATTTTACAACTTATAGTAGGAAAGTAGGGATGTCTAGAGAGTAACCTTGCTGTACTAGACTAAGTCATAATTAGTAATTTCAAGGTGAATTATTCCGTGCACTTAGAATTGCTAGGTGTATTAAGTTATTCACAGAGTGAATGAGTGATGTTCCTAACGGGAAGACTAGTCATAATTCAGGCACTAAGGTTCAAACTCGATTTTAACTACGGTAACAAATTGTTGAAGGTGTTGCTTAGATAAATAAAAACACTATTTTGTCGAGGATTCGACCGGTAAAAATGCTGGAGCAATTGTATATTTATATATTTAATCTTTATTGCACATAAAAATTGTACAAAAAGCGGACTTAATTCCGCGTAGGCCTCAACCAGTCAAATATTGGACTAAGCAGAAACAGTAAGAATGTTGGCTCAGGATTTGAACCTAAGAGAGCTCTTGATGCGGGAATTGAACCCACGACCCTTGGGCTCAGAAGGCAGATGTCACTAACTACCAAACGAGCCATCTAACTAGTCGAAATTATGTAGAGTCACTATTTTATATACCTAAGAAAAAGGTTCCTAAAACAATCCCAATTTCACATATCAGAAAATTCTCAAACTTCAAAACAGTTCTATTTGCTCGAAAAATAGTTCAGCTTCTGTATGTCCAATGAATTTTTAGTATTGGTTCCCAGAATATCCCCTGCTTGAGCCATCAGTGGTCTGTCACTCGTTCTACAAACATTTGCTCAGTGGTCAGGGGCAAACAGTCTCTGATGAGTGTTGACAGACCACTTCACAAATAGATAATTATTTAGACCGTCTTCTAGACAATGCATGCTTGTGCATGAAGGTCATATCTCTGGCATTGTCTAAAATGTGAATCCAAAATTTTGTGAATAAAATTAAAACTTACGTGTTTTTCATTTTAATTAAGCATTTTTTATGAAGAGTCTTTCAATGTTTTGAATTTCAATGCATGTTTTGAGTAATATTTATAAATCTGAGCTTGCTTTTCAGAATAAAAAAAATGTCTCAAAATATGTGTTTTTGTCGAATCCCAAGCTAGGGCAATAACTTGTTTCTGGGTTTTTCCATCTTGACATTACTTATTATCGGTAGTTTTTGGTTCTGCGTCTAGTCTCTCTTCGGTCGAACAATCGTATTATACTCGTAATGTGGTGAAGGAACAGAGAGTTTGATCACGCTTTTTTGGAATATGATTTTCTGTATCTTTTCCCTAAATGATCAAAACGATAGCCAAAGCTGCCTTATCATCATCACCGGACTGCTGGGGAATGGAAGGTTCTCACCCCAAAAATTTCCTCATACGTTGCTAGATTCCTTAAATATCGCTATTTGTGTCTGAATCATTGTTTGACAAGCTCGATGGCTCATTTGGTAGTACCCTCTGCCTTCTAAGCCAAGAGTTGTGGGTTCGATCCCCGCACAGTACAAACATTTGTGTGCATGAACATGTCTGTTTGTATTGGTCTGGGTGTTTTCTATGTATAATATGTATTTATTTACAAAAAAAAAAAAGTATCTAAGTAAGTTTATCAGTTGTCTAGTACCCATAGTACAAGCTTCGGCTTAGTTTGGGGCTAGATGGCGATGTGTGGCCCAGCGTGGCATGTCTTGGGATATTTATTTATTGTTGTTATTGATTTTACAAGCTAAATTACATTTCCACCAAAAACACGAACGATTTTCATTTCATAAAAAATATCTCGAAGTCTTTTTTTCACGAGTAATAGTAGCTCTACATAATGGCCCTACCTCTCTTGAGGATTAAGTATATTCTTTTCTGATGAATTTGTATTTGTTGATACAAAATCGGCTATGCTAGTCACCTCAGAGCACACCAACGACGCTCCCAGGAATAATAGTCGCCGTGGCCGAATACGGTCTGGACAATATAAATATATTCTTTTCAACCATTTTGATGAAATGGTTATTGCATGTCTCTCACATAATTAGGTTTAAAATTATATCTCCTTATCTACCTGCGTAACAGTAACTCAAAAATTAAATTTCTCCATTAAAACAGCTTCTAAGCCCGTATTTGATAAGCTGATGTTTATTGTACTTGCTTCAGATAACGTTTTATTTGATTACCTGAAGCAGGGAGCTTTCAAATATAAATGTTTGCCTTCGTAATAACTTGGTTTGCTTTTAGTTTTACATTTACAAGTTTACCTGTAAATTGGACAATTATGTCTGTATGAACTAATGCCCATTGCATTCTAAAGTAGCTTCTAAAGTTTCAAGATATTTGGTTTTAAAGCAGTGGCGTAACTCTACCATACGAGGCCCGTGGCAAATTCATCGGATTTTCACTAAACGTGTAAATAATAAATGTTGGCAGTTTGGATTCTCCTCTGACCGGGGGCCCCTTGCGACAGGGGGCCCGTGGCATTTTGCCGACATGCCACTGTTTTAATGTGTCAAGAAAATCTATGTTATCTATTTTGTGTCATCTGATTTATGTTTAAGCGCATATTTTGAGTAATTAATCTACTTAGCAACATATACCTAAGTGAAAAGAAACTTTGTGTTTTTCATCAGAATTATACCATTTTTTCTTTTTCTTTGCGAAATAATATAATGAAATTGATGTTAATCATTATTTATTTGGACGCTGTTAAGCATTCGTGTGTTAACCCACAATGAGCTAGTTTTGAGTAATCAGCTATTCTTTGTTTTTGAGAACAATCTTCTTTTTCCGCTCATTGTTAAAAAAAAATATATGTTATGTGGTATCATTTTTCTTGTTGAAATGCATAGATTAATAAAATAAATGAATATATTACAATAAATTCATTAATAAATAGAAAGAGCATAAAAATGGTTGATGCTTAAATTACTGAAGGGTTTATTACAAATTAGCATTAATGTGTTATGTGCCTCGACACATAAATGCAAAATTCTGATTTGTTGTTTTAAAATGAATACTGGGGTCATTTTTAGAAAATGTATTGAAATAAACTACTAACTACACTCAGCGTCAAAAAAATCGCACCTTTTGAAAAAAATACTTCAAACAACTTTTAAGCTCATTAAGACCCAATTATTTGGTTGGTTTTTGGTATCGTTGGAAAGGTAATGAAAAGGGGTATACAAAAACAATAAAATTTATTTATTTTTATTACTGGAATACATGTGAAAAAATACTTTTCCAAAACCATAAAAAATTTCAACTAAAATTGATTAAAAAAAACAAGTAAATAATTTTTAAAAAATTACAAAACAGGGTTAAAAGTGACCTAAAATGTAGTGTTACCCCCCTTTGCTCTGATAGCAGCTTCCATGCACTTCCTCATGGATCTAACCAATTTTAACACCCATTCTTCCATCACGGCACCTTCGAGTTCCTGGAGTGTGGTGGAAACGGAATCACGAGATCGAACCCTACTCTTTGAATGGCCTAAGAGGTGCTCTATGGGGTTTAGCTATGAATTTTGGGCTGGCCACTGCGTGACAGAGATCCCAACCTCTTGAAGGTTCACGCACAATCACTGCAGTGTGAACGCGGGCGTTATCGTGCCTTAGCTGAAACTCTTCGCCTCCAAAACCGGCGTATGGGACCACATGTTCTTCCAGGATCGTTGTAATGTACCGGAACGCAGTCAGCGACCCTCACCCGCGAGTAATTTGAGTCCGAGAGACGCAAAGAAGTTCGGTTTTGCCGTCAGCCGACATGTTGCCCCAGAACATACAGGACACGACGCCGTATTCAACAGTCCTGGATACCCAAACTTGGGTAAAACGTCCTCCATGTTTTCGATATACTCTCTTGCGTCTATCGTAGCAACAGAGGCACACATTCATCTCGTCTGAGAAGACTACAGCCCTTCATTGGTCAAGAGTCCAATCAACATGGTCGCGAGCAAATTTCAAGCGACTTGTCGATGGGCTGCCGTTAATTTTGGACCCCTAGCAGCTCTGTGCGCCATTTCCTTCTCCTCCCTCAGTCTTCGTCTGTGTCTACACACACTTACGGTTCTTCTGCGTGCTGTTTGAAGCTGCCTGTTGTAACTCAAAGGCATTTGAGAACCGATTTCGTAAACACATTGAAACAAGAAAGCGGTTGGCTCTCTCCGAAATGCAGTGAAATCTACCAAACCCTTGGCTATGGATGTAGCCACCGGTCTCCAGGAACCGATGGTATACTTTTCGAAAGCAAAAACGGTTCAAGTTCAGTTGCCAACCGACTTCACCCTACCGCATACCTGATTGAAGCAGTACAATCATTTGACCAGCTTCTTCAAGTGTGGTATCCATATTCAAGCTGTGTTTCTTGTGACAATTCTTTCATTTTTTTTTTTTTTTTTTTTTATTGCTTATTGGTGGCAGACGAGCAAGCGGCCCGTCTGATGTTAAACAGTAACCGCTGCCCATGGACATCTGCAATGCCAGGGGCACAGCAATGCCGCTACCTACCGTGAGAAGAGAGCTCTCTTTAAACCTCGTTTGAAAAAGGACATGTCGTAGCGATCAGGAAACACCGCGGCTGGGAGGTCGTTCCAGAGTTTACAAGTACGTGGCAGAAATGAACGCTGAAAACGAACGGTTCTGGAGGTAATTGTTTTCAGGTGGTACGGATGGACCCTGCCGCGGCGTCGAGTAGTGCGATGGAAGAATGGTGTCATCGGCATGACATCAAACAACTCCTCGGAGCACTCCCCATGAAAAAGTCGGTAAAAGACGCAGAGGGAGCTAAAGTCTCTCCGCTGATCCAACCCTTCCAATTTGTCAGTGAGATCGGGATCATCAACAATTCGCACAGCACGTCGTTGGAGGGCATCAAATGGGTCAAGCTGGTATTTTGGGGCGCCTGCCCAGAGATGAGAGCAGTACTCCACATGAGGCCGGACTTGGGCCTTGTACAGTACAAGCCGCTGACTCGGCGTGAAGAACTGCCTCGTTCTGTTCAAGATACCCATTTTTTTGCTTGCTAGTTTGGCCTTGTCCTCCAAATGACGCCCAAACTGGACTTTGCTGGAAATTTCCATGCCTAAGATCCCGATACTCTCGGACACAGAAAGAGGTACTCCTTGAAATTGGGGGGCCACGACAAATGGGTCCTTTTTTGCGGTGAACGCGCACACTTGTGTCTTTTTCGGGTTAAAACGAACGAGGTTCCCTTCACCCCACTCTGAGACCTGCTTAAGAGTGTCCTCGACTTCAGACACAAGTAGTGCCCGTCTCTCTACAACAGCGTTACGAGGGACATTCTGAAGACTGGTATATCGACAAGCTCGGTGGCTCAGTTGGTAGTGCTCTCTGCCTTCTGAGCCAAGGGTTGTGGGTTCGATCCCCGCACAGTACAAGCATTTGTGTGCATGAACATGTCTGTTTGTATTGGTCTGGGTGTTTTCTATGTATCGTGGCATGTCTTGGATTATTTATTTATTTATTTATATCGCGCATCCCCTGTGCTGTCGTCCGCGTAGCAATGTAAATTTGCTATAGCCAGCATATCGTTTATATGCAAGACGAACAGCGTAGGGGACAGCACCGAGCCTTGTGGAACGCCAGCGTTAATGGTTCTGGATTCGGAACTAGAACCGTCGATAACAACTTGTATGTTCCGGTTATCCAAAAAGCTGGCGATCCATTTGTGTAGTCCCTCGGGAATGCCGTACGCCGGAAGCTTTGAAAGTAAGGCTCTGTGCCAGACCCTATCAAAAGCCTTGGCGATGTCGAGGCTGACTGCAAGAGCCTCGCCTCCACCATCCAAAGCTTCTGCCCAGCGGTGAGTCAGGTACGCTAGGAGATCACCAGCTGCAGGACCGTGACGGAAACCGTACTGATGGTCACTTATAAGCTGGTGCTCTTCTAGGTAATTTCATTTTGTCCTTCTTAACTTGTTTGTTAGCAAAAACCCCCAATTGAATCGGTATCGACCTTGTTGTACACATTAAAGTTAGCGCAATTGGCGGACCTCAAAAATAACAAAATGACCATATTTTTTAAAAATCGCAACTGTGGCGTCAATTTTTATTTTTATGAAATGAAGTGATGATTTTCTTAAAGCTTATTTATTGAGCTTTCAAATGATACCAATATTGGTAGGGGTACATATGCGTATCAAAGGTTAATACCATTTTGAAAGTTATTTTCGCGAAGGTGCGATTTTTTTGACGCCGAGTGTATTATATTTTGTATTGAATTTAGGGCTGAACTGATCTAAACTTTACTTCCCACTCCCTCTTTTCGTCATTATAATAAGAATTTAATGAATTACTAAACACATCTAATTGTATTTAAGTCAAAATTGAATAAAAACTTACATGTCAGTATGGTCAACAAGCCGGCTCAATCCTTACCGCCCCGTCACCGTCGCAGCTACCCGCACTCGCCCAATATTGCATTTATGTTCTAACCCACGTTCCGATATACGCATTTTTATGTTAACCGCAGTATAACACATTATTGCTTTTTGTTGTAATGTCATTACATTTTGGCAATAATAATGCAAGGCACTTACGGCATAAATGCTAAATACAAAACTTCATTTAGAAATAAGCAATAACATTTTTTTTACTCTAGAAAAATCTGCGAATGATTGTAAGTGAAATGGATTGCACCATCGTAAACCTTATGATTTAAAGAATAAGACTGCATTCATAACTCAATACCCGATTTTTTGTGGGTTAACACACGAATGCTTAACAGCGTCCATTTGGCCTTGAGCTTTTTTCATTATTTTAATTTATTTTAAAAAAATTTAAAACATTTGTATAAAAGTAATGTGTTACTTGCTTTATTTTATGTTTAATCTTAGGATTGGATATGTTACGTTTTAATTAAAAATAATTTTTGATAGCGATTTATGAGTATAAGTGATTTAATAAATAATAAGTGCTGTAGCTCCTATATCTGAAAAAAAGTATGTATTATCAAAAAATATTGAAGAACGTATTAGTTTTTCCCATAGAGTACTTTCAAGCCATGCATTTTAACCCCTTTCATAGTTCTATACAACCGTTCTTATTTGCCTTCGGTTACGATAATGTCATTGACCTCCTGTACTTAAGCCCTGCATTAAGTCTTCAACATCCCACTTCTTTGCATTTATCAGGAACATAATACCATACATATTAAACGTACCCGTTCTAAAGTACGTATGAATACTTTAACTATTGCATTTAATTAAAACACCTACCTTTTCTTAAGACCTCCCACAGACGCCATATTTATTTACAAACCTTACCCGTCTCAATAAAAAATCTTCATCACTCATGCAAATTCATGAATTATCATTGTTTATGTTAGTGCATCAGTCAACATAGCGCTAAGAAAATGAGATTAAGACATTATCTGGTTAGCACTATCCGCGCCAGAACGGGACGGACAACAAATACAACCGCATATAATTTGTACGGAAATAACTTTCGGAGCGAGTGGGACGGCGCGATTGAAATGTCAGTTTCGACGCGCGCATAATGAGAAAACTGCCGTCTCTTTCGCTCCTGACGTCTTACAATCGTTTATTGTCATGTTACTGTCTCATTCTGACGGGCAAGATTGAGATGAAATTGCCGGCGGCAACGGTCGAGTCCTCCCGCTATTACTATATCGGACGGCACCGCGTCCACGACGGACGTTGTCCGTGTATTTTTTTTTATTTTCCTCTCGTAAATCATCAATAAACAATCGTCATTTATTTTTCTCAACAAACACAGTGACTGTTGACATTATTAGTGCGTGTGCCAGTGACTTTATTATTTTTTTGCAAATAAATACGTTTGTGTTAAAAAGTTTGTTAGCAAATTGACAAGTGTGTAGTGTTGTGCTGTATTTATTAATATGCGAATGGATTGCTACCGCTGCGATATAGTTTGACACGATGACCTGACAAATCGAGATAATTGACAGTGAGTTGGTTTATTGATTTTATTTTTAATTTTTTAAGATTTTTGTGGCACAGGAATTATTGTGAACGGTTTGATTGTGTGTTGCACCGCGGCGTTTTCGGGATATTGCCGGCGAACTTTGCGTTCGTCTTTTTCGAAGTGACAAGTTTGCTTTTGAATAAGGCTAGGAACATGTGGTCCAGAGAGCGTGTACCTGCATCGGTCGTTTCGAGTAGGGGCTGCCTTTTTGTATGGTAAAAACAAAGCGGCCGGCCTCGGGGTACGTCGCAGTACAGTCACGTTTTTCGTCTTTCCCGGGAATAGATGGAATTTATTTTATCACCGTCGCGTGTTTGCGTTTTTAATAAATGTGTGAATTTGTATTCTAAGCGAATGCACGTTTGTCGGTCGCCGGTAAGTAGACGTGTAAATGGCAAAACTTGACGATTTTGTTGTTAACATGAAATCAGGGTAGAGCAAGTTTATTAACAAAGCAAATTCTGTATACTTTATCTATGAAACTCATGTATGTTACTTACATTTTTATATTGTTGCAATTATGTATCAAACACCAAAAAAAATACTACCTATTCAATATAAAATATTATTCATCGGATTTTTGATGTACAAAAAAATATTTAAATTAATTTTTCTCAAATATAATTTCTGAGACCAGGCCGGACATAAATATAAACCATGCTAATCATGAGATTTTTTAGTCCATACATCAATTTACCTGTTATATTGTAAAATCAACCACTAAAGAGCAATAAAAGCTGTCTTTTCAAATCTTAAAAACGATCTACCTGAGTTAGCACCACACACCATCAATGTTTTCTTCGAATTTGTTTATTACTTCCTTCAAGCAACACATTAAGATATATTTTTTTTATTAAAAATGTTTGTATGAAGTCATCACACACAAACAGCAAAATTTTAAAAACAATGATAAATATATATAATTGTTTTAATGTTTTTTTAATAAAATAATATTACGTAGGTACCATTTCGATAACTAATCCTTTACTGAAAAAAATTAAATATTAGGTATTTTTATTACGTTCACCTAATTAGAAATAAACAAAGTATGTACCTACCTACTGCGCTCGCTGGTCCAGCGATCCCAAGTGGATCTTGGCCGCCGAGACGAGAATTCAACTGTAAATAAAAATTTATTAAATTATTCTTATAAAAAAAAATTGATTAGGATGTAAGTAATAACTGTTGTGATTGACTCAAGTATGATACAGCGTAGGCAATATCTGGTCTTGTATTTACTGCCAAAAAGTTCAAACAACCAATTAATCTCTGATACGGATACAAAGACTGTACGTTATATTGTAATACTGGCTAATCAAATTTTTGTATTTATATTTCTTTTACGTTACTTAATATTCTGATGTATGTCCTTATGTCACTTCAATAAACTGAGTCAATCACAACAATAACTTTATCAAATCAACGCAATCCCTCAAAAATATTACTCGTAATTAAAATAGTAACAAACTTAGAATGGAATAAGAAACATTTATTACCCATTTCAACCTAATTAAAACGTCTAAAATCATATTATTCTATCGTAATTAACCTCTCATAGATAACAAAAGCTCTGCACGATATAAAAGCTTGCTATATCTTCTTAATTAGCGCTGCGTACTTTATTGTAGGGAGATTTATTATATCATATGAAAGTAATTAATATTACCTGTTATTTTATAACTTAGCGGAAATGAAATATGAACTATCCGAGACTTTATAGTAGCTTGGTAAATATAAGAATATACGAGTACTTTCCTCAAGGAAGACAAAGAATGCTCTTGAAATAAGGTGCTGTCAAATTTATTTTGCTTTATTTTGGGAAGTAAGATCGTATGTTCCTTTAAATACCATTTTCTATTGTGAACACATTGTGTCTGAGAATCTCGGTTTTATGAGGTAAAACAAATTAGAGAAATACGTTTTTCTCCAACCACCAAATCCATCGCTGAACGAAATGCGACCGAGCCCAAAACCTTTGTCGGATAAAAAAATGGTTTTCTATTTAAATAATTGCAACGCTTATGAGGCTCAATCCGTTAAATTTGTTAAGAACATACCTATTAACTCACAAAAAAGAAGCTCAAAAAGTCTTTACAGAATAAGGATGCAGCTAGAAGCAAGGTATTCAGTAATTGAACAACTTGAATGGCAACCAGCAGGCCACATCGCTTTATTAGGGGAGCAAGTAAACTGCAATGAAGTGAAAATAACAGAAATAGCATTTAAAACAACAACAACATTATGTTCACACTGAACCATGCGCATGAGTAACATCTTAACATTTCACGAGCTAAAATCCTCAACGACTACGCGATCACGAACGATGAAGAAATTATCTGTTCTGAACTAAGAATTTGTGTAGGTTAAACGAACAAAGATTTTATTAGATGGAATATCAACGTTGTTTAACATATATGCATAAACTTTAACATGAAAGGTACTATAGGTAGTAAGCTGTATTCTGTATCAATTTCAGCGGTTGGCACATTAAAAAAATAATAATATGAGCTGTATGCACCAGCATCCATCGAATGTTTAGAATGAAAGATACAAGCAGAATCTGTAGATTCTCAACGCAAATTCACAACTGCGCCCAAACTTTTTTGTTGTGTGTGAGAGTAAGCGTGAAAAAGGGCATATAAATGGAAGGACTGATCAATTTATAATTAATCGGTCAACTGACCGAAAGCAACTGCTCGACATAGCGAAATCAATGCTTATGTGACGTGAAACTTTTGTTCTCCTTGTCTAAGTTATGATGGAAGAAACAAACGCGCCGGCACCGAGAAATTCAAATACGAAAGATAAAAAATATTTGAAGAAAAAAATTACCAAACCTATTTTTCTTGGTTTGGTAACCAATTATTAACTTACCGAAAATATAAATATGATTGCATACCAATTATGATTATTGGTGAGTGGGTTAAAATGTTACTTTACAAATTGGTAATAAAAAAGTAATGAAAACAAATAAATTTAGAAAAATATCAATTACCGACAGTCTTGTATCGATTATTACAACTCGCCTAACAGGTATCGATATAAAGCATCGATGTTTCAAAAACATCGGCCGATACCGATCCCTACCGCGTTGACCCGACGCGATCACGACTCATGGAGTAATGATTTGTTTGTATCACACAATCCATTGTGCAGTTTAAACGATCCCAGATACTGATAAATAAACATTATTGCTTATTGAGATCTGAGTACCTCGTTTATGTTTTAATATTTGTTATAATGACCCGATGGAAAGTGAAGAATGGTGTCTGATTGATCGAAACTTTCGACGAACGATAGGTTTTCTATCCTGAGTATAATTTATCTAAATTTCCATCAAAATAGTTTCAATTTGATCTAACACTTGTATGACCAAACTTATTCTTTGATAGCTATATTTTATTTTTTTTATATTTCCATTGAAACTTTTATATTCTTTCTTTCTACAATTACATTTCTTTTGAAAACCATGGTAGCCGCCAGCGGTTAGTTTTTATTGATCCTCCTCCTGACTCTCTTCATTCACCTCTCTTCAGATGCATGCTTTAGCTTCAGACAATTTCTTCATTACAAAGAGATCCCCTGTTGGATGTAGCACTTGTCCAATATTATATCGTTCTTATAAACCCCTAAACTTTAAGCCACCAGAATTATTATTAAAAATATAATTTCCAAGTATTTTGAGGATGAAAACAAATGTATTCTCTGTTCCTTGTCTCTGATAATCCATTGGAACAATCTTCGTAGTTCGACATAGATGAAGACCGATCCGTTGCAGAACCAACGGTTCAAGTCGGCTAAAATCCAACAAAAAGGATGAGAATAAACTCCCAATTTCTACTTCATTACTCTATTACTCCATATCGACTCAGGCGCAGGTCGTCGACATCTTAAGAGCCGACTCGCTACAGGGCTGCCTCTGATTTCCAAGAATTAACGACGAAATTTAGCCATTGGTGTATTTTTAAACATGTCAATTAAACATGTGCGGAGTGCTGAATCACACATTTTATTTAGTAGCAACAAATACTTTGCACTGACAAACATAAAATAAGTTATTGCAGTCTGTGATAAGTCAAGCTGAAGATCTCTGTACGATTTAAGAATGGTATGGTAATATGCTCTGAGTTCTGGACCCCATTTACACAGGTTGTGGAGGTCATTTATTAACAAGTATTTATTAATCTGTTCATGCATTAAATCTCTTTGTTCTGGCAGACGACACATTAATGTACTTCATAGTACCTAATTTGTAAACCAGCAAATACAGCCTCTTTTTCTAACTTACTAATAAGCTTTGGTTTCTCTTAATAGAACTCATCGTTCACAATGTTTGTGCTACTTACATTTCTCCAACATTATCTTCTGTTTTGAATAGTTTCATCAACATCGATTCTCAGGAGTGTATCATCAATGATAATATTTTTAATTCGTTACATCTTGACATGCCAACCCTAATCTATCGATCCTCCATAGAATTGATTAAGCAATTACCAAAACTACACGTTGCGCGCTATCGTGTATCCGGCGGTTTCGTCTGTGGCGGGCATTATTGGCGTCTAAGCACCGAGTATCAATACGTGCTGATATTAACTCATTTTCTTTTTATACGGCTTTTGGCGAGATTGTGATCTGTTCTTGATTGCTTTGTTGTTGGTACTTATAGTTTAGTTTTAGTGGCGCCTTTTCGCCTTTGCTTTTTTTCTATTCGAACGAATATTATTTCTTCTTCTTTTTTAATAATGTTGTATTACTGTTAGCGTCTATAGTCCAGCGTAATAAGGACTTGATTAGGTGGGTGGTTAAGCGAACTGGACATAGGAGTCTCTTTGTTATAGTTTGGGAAACTTAAGTCCAGTCCACTACTAGGCTGTGATAGGCTTTTATACATAAGATTTTCCGTGAGTGTAATACTAATTAAACTTAAAAATACAAGTAGGTGTTAATAGCGCTTCAACGGAAACCGAAACCGATATAAGATAACTAGCCATTTTTAACCGATTTTGAAAAAAGAGGAGGTTCTCAATTCGTCTGTATGTATAATATTTTTATATAATAGGTAAAGTAATTACATACACCTAAAGTTTTTAATGTTAATAAGACATAATTACATTTAATTTAAACCATAACCACATTACGATAAAAGAAACTAAGTTGAATTGAAAACGTTAGAAAAATACCCAATCACTTACAATAAGGTTAATAAAGCAATTATAAGGTTTTAATATAATCATTATTTCGTACCCTTGGTAATATAACGCCACATCTGCAAAAAGTCAACTTTACAGGAGAGAGGTTTAAAGTTTGGGGCAGTGCATTTTTGAGCATAACTTTGTAGCGTTTAATGGAAACTTCATACAATTTCGCATGTATATGGAAGTGAATGAAACTAATTAAATGTGGTGTATTGCTTCTTATTTAATACATTATTTTTGAAAATAGTATGTCGGATGTGCACATGCGGCATTGTTTTACCAAGACCTAGCTAACGTATGTGCACATATATCATTATTTTACGAAGTACCCCATGGTACATGTAACTATATGTCATTTTTCTACAGAAAAAAAGTTAACAGTATTAGGTCGTATGTCCATTAATCAGGAAATTTCTTAGTTAATTTACACATCTCTGGTCTAATAACTTTCAAGACTAACATTATAACTTAATCCTGCCTAACAAAGCACGTCTGGGTTCACAATAACCTACGTTAATCTAAAAAAAAAGACGAAGGACTTGTAAGTTTGTATGTCTGGAACTTTATGGATAGTAGGTAATTGTAAATTTAAAAAATACAATATCTGAGAATATAACATTTTCTGTATTATAATCTTCCTAATTTATATACCTGCATGTGTAAAAACCAATAAATACAATTTTTTATCTTGCTCATACATTGAAATCTTCATTAAGTACAATATAATGCTATCACAGATGCAGATAACAGCCCTTGAAGCACAGCACTTTTGAACTAAATCACAATTTCATTATGTACTCTCTTTTCAATATAAAATTACATCCCAGCTTTGAAAACTCACCATCGACGTCAATTCTTAACATTTTTCAAGACGAAGTTAATGTACCCAAGCACACTCTGAGCATTTCAGTTGTGGAGATTTTTGTAATGGCTAACTTTGTGCTAAACATGATCAGCATATGAGTTTTAAAACACAACATCTCTGTCTCAAAAACGTATTGCCTCTAATAAAATATAAAACGAAACTACGTTAGTAAAACATTACGAGGATATTTGCTCAGGCCCATCAACATTTAATTCCGCTACCAGATACACCTTCAGCAGCTACATCTGTTTCGCCAATTCCTTCAAAAGGCAACGAAAATAACACTCCTATGCTTCCCTCGGGTGGTAAAAATGATCAAGACGTGGTCTGTTCATGCTGTTATGAATGATAGCGACCAACCCGACTATGAAAATAGCACTACCGACGGTACAAACGAAACAAGCCTGAGAGGAGAAATAGGGCCGTGAAAGGCATTGGAGTAACAAATGTAGCTGCTATATCTGGCGGAATTATGATGATGATGATCTCCACGACGTATCTGTCGACGGCGAACCTTGTAATTCAATAGAATTCCATTGAAATTCGTAATATAGACTCTTGCAAGGTTCATCTGCGCTTAAATTTATTTCAAGTTTACAAACAGTTGCTATGATGAAAGCCCACTCTCTCCTCTCAAGCCATCAGGATTCGGTAGACCAGTTTCCTGATACGACTGGTGGTAACTTCGAGATGCAGTGACAGTGTAATTACATAGATCCTGACTAGCGCCCTACAGGTTTATCACATTACCCTGTTATATCGCATGCAGTATCGACATAGGTTGTTACGGGGATTGGCCTGGGATAATTATAATGAGATGTTAGTTGCCTGAGACTTGTCCGTTTATCAGCAGTCACCACTTGCAGGTAAGGTTAGTTTGGGGGATTGGATGTTAAAGACCTCAGACTCCAAATTATTCTGGCGGCGTTTTACATATATTTTATCTATACTTATAATAAATCTGTAGAGAGGTCAATTCTGTACATGAAATATATTTTCAAAATAACTATCAGGGGGTGATTAGTGATCGATACTGATGCCAAAAATGCAATCAGTAAAATTTTTGTCTGTCTGTCTGTCTGTCTGTCTGTCTGTCTGTTCCTTATAGAAACAAAAACTACTCGACGGATTTTAACGAAACTTGCTACAATTATTCTTCATACTTCTGGGCAGGTTATAGTATACTTTTCATTACGCTACGATCAATAGGAGCAGAGTAGTGAAGGGAAATGTTGGGAAAACGGGAGAAGTTACTCCATTTTTTAAGCTTCCGTCGCGTGTGCAGCCTTAATGGTTAAAGTTACATAGAAATTATGTATGACAGAAATATTTTACATAAAATTGACTAAAAAATATCCCGCAACAGCATATGTCTATCTTTTATGGTTGACTCACAATAACACGTGTAACTCCTGATAGCTTAGCAGTTCGGAGCATTCTGATTATATTTGTTTACTCTTACGTTTATAATACTCTCATTCATCCCTAATTAAAAAAAGTTATTATTACCTATTCAATAAAAAAAGAATCATAGAAATCGGTATAGAAACACCAAACTTATACATGAAATAAGCCATCGCACCGTCGCACGTGAATACTGAATCATGCTATAAGGATTATTTTTGTGTAACGGTTGCCGCGTTCGACACGGGTCGCGGCGGCGGTAGGGTATAAAAAGGCGGGAGGTCCGAGCAGGGCTTGGTAACGTTACCAATTTAACATTATAATAGCGGTAAGTAACGTTAATTTATAATGTTACTTTTTTTACCGGTAAAATAATTACCGGTAAGTCGGTAGCGATACTAAATTTTAACGGTAAATTATAACGGTAATTTTTACCGGAACGCAAACTTAACGTTAAGTTTCAGGTATCGATACTGCAATATAACGTTAAAAGTAGCGATACCTGCTTTAGTTACCGGTAAAAGTAGCGATACTTATTACGCTACTTTGCTGCGTTGCCGCTCCGCATGGTTACCTATAGCAGAGCGGCAACTTCGCGACACGAGACGCATGAGACCATGTTGGGTGGGAGCGATAGAGACAGAGAATGAATTTAATCCAAAATTAAGTAAGTAACGTTTAAACGTTTACCGATACTTTTACCGATACCATCATGAAGGTAGCGGTAATTTATAACGTTAAAAATTACCACTATTTTAGGTATCGCTACTTAAAATAGTATCGATACCTCGGCGAGGCAAAAGTAACGTTACCATATTTTTACCGGTATTCCAAGCCCTGGGTCCGAGAGCTAGCTTCATTCAATATTTGGCTGTTGATGCGTTCAGAGCGATCGACCTTATTGACAGACAATAATTGATATTGAGAAACCGTGCTTATCAGCGCTACTTTTAGTGTTTAAATAGTTTATTTGAATTTCTTTTGTTGTTATATTGTAAAATATTCGTTCAAATTAAAAATTATTAAGCGTAGGTATTTTTATTAATTAAAGTAGTTATAAGTAACTACTAAACGGATTTTGATGAAACTTGGTACAGTTATTCTTCATACTCCTGGGCAAGTTATAGTATACTTTTCATCACGCTACAATCAATAGGAGCAGAGCAGTGTTGGGAAAACGGGAGAAATTTTATCTGTATGTTTGATCGCGCATCACGTGTAAACTACTGGACGGAACTATATTATGCGGTTTTCACCAATGTATTACTAGAAGTCTAACTTAAAATATAGGTACCAATTTATGGAAGTCCGTTATTTTTGAAACCCGATATGCACGCGCGCGACGCCGCTGGCACAGCTAGTTGTAATTAATTTAATCAAAGGCAATTTTATTAAAGGCAGCACATTTGTGACAAAGTGGTTTCGTGTGAAAACTCTTATGCTGATCATTTTAGTACAAAATTCGTCATTACAGCTTCCAGATGTTTGATGAAAGTGGCGAACAAATGGAGAGGCCTATGTCCAGCAGTAGACTGCGAAAGGCTGATGATGATGATGGTCTCGACTAGGGGTACGCGGTATATTCTTCAAATTGACTTTATCAAAGATTCCCTCATGAGGCCACATGCCCCTAACCTTCAGAACTGTTTTCCAAACCGAAAATGGTATATTAAATAGCCTTCGTTACGTACACAAATTATTTTTTTTACTCAAAATTCGTACTGTGTAAAAAGGAAAAGTTACACAAATTAGGTTCAAAATTTGTTAATAAAATTGCTTAGGTATGCTATAAAATAAATAACTAAAGATCTGTAATATTTGTCCAATAAACATGTCTTTTTTAGGCAGTTAAAGTTTTTTATAACGACGCATCTTAGACTATGACCTAATATAACGCTTCAAGTGCACATGCGATTCCAAAAGATGCATGATATAACGCAATATCTTCACAAGCGGCTATGAAGAGTTCAGACAACAATAACGCAAGTAAACATGAGACCAACCCTAAAAAACATGCGAATTAATTATAATTTATAGCATATCATATGCTTAATTAGTTTTTATAAACATTTTCATTGAAATACCAAAAGTCAATAAAAAATATCGCATATGATCATACAACAGGTTATTTTATGGCAGTAAGTGCACATACAATTATTTTATACAAACATGTCCTAATAATGTTTAAAATTACTCAGCTTTGGGGTTTTTATTTCCCGCACCTATATTTGTCAATTTTAATCCAATATACAACACACACTCATTATCCGGTAACACTGACGCGACTAACATTACGGCGCCGCGTGCGCAGCCCCGCGCCCGGACCAGCGTCGTACAACAACGAAGCATGTGCATTAGTAACATTATTTTACGATCACGAATGACTTATGTCATTTTCCGACTAAATTATTTCCAAAACTAAAAAAGATAAAAATAAAATTCTTTTCGTATAATATAAAACGCACCTTTTTAAGACTATTTACGTAATAAAAGTACTTTTGACGTATGGGTACATGTTGCATTATATTACCATGGGTGCGATTTCTCTCCCTACATGCAATATTAACGACATTAAAAAATAACTGCGTAACATAAAAGGGAAAAATCAAATAAAAACTGATCTCGAGAATGCCATAGATAAAACATGTAAATATATTTCAAGCCTAACCAAAAAAAAACATATGATTCAAGAGCCTGCTTTGTGAATTGCAATCCTAATAAAATTGAATGCAGCAAATAAAGCCACATGACTCCTGCGTAGGTTTTATATCGCCTATTAAAGATAATATTATTGCATACAATCAGACAGACAGGTACATTTTAATAAGTTTGTTTATGGCACATGGGTATAATATTAAAAACAAAGAAATCGAATTTGTGTATTTTAGTGTTATTGTCACAGCTGGTTCTATAGAAACAGAACTTCTTATTAAAATATAAGTACTATTTATAACATATCATAAGTGACAACAGGAAATTAAGAATATTTTTATTGGTAAAAAGAAGTTGCAGCGTTAATGATGATCACTTAATTTCGCTGCCATAAGTCTTTAATGTCAATATCTCAGTACAAGCCTTGTTTTGTACCTTTGCATTTTCTTCATGTCTTGTACAATAAGCAATGGAGACGTATATGAATTGTTTATTAAATTTTATTCGTTTATTGCTATTCGTAAGTGAATAACTCGCTATTATAATTTTATGGACAATCATGAATAAACTGATACGCTACTGAATTGCAATATCATTTTTTATCAAGTTATGTTCTATGGTAAAAGTAATAATCATTTTTAACCTGTCTATGATCTGTATATAAATCATAATCGTAAAATAAATCATACATGACTAAGCTCATGTATGATTTATTTTTATTTTCTTTATAATTCTTTACACTAGTAAAGAAACTATATTACGAGTATATAGAAAATGGTCAATTTACATTTCAAAAATAAAAGCTTGGATTTATGGAATAGTATAAAAGTCTCCTTTAAGACCAAAATGATGTAATTTCTTCATCATTTGTAGTAATTTTGAACTAGTTATATCATGTTACGCCATTTTTCACGCATTGAAGCACACTAATTGATGGTCAATTTGATCTAATTCATCCATGTCATTGCGTTCAAGTAGCCAAACAACTTTTATTTTCAACAGTTCACCTTTAAATTATAGTCTACTTTTACGAATATTATTAAAAGCTGCAAGAAATACATTTGTTTGCTTCTTTTTCGTGTGAAAAAATGATTCCTTCTTACTTAAAAGGTACAGTGTAATATGTCAGAAAGAATTTGATATTTATGTTCAAATTCTTGATTTGAATACTTTCAAAGATAGTCTATTTAAGTTGGCATAACGTCGTTAGATTGATAATAAAAATGATCTGAAATAGATCAAAACCAAAGTTGTTGTACATGATAGATTTCTGAAAAAAGAATACTACATAACAAAGCATCCCAACCATCAACCAATCACCATTCATCATCAAGCAATACCAACCGCTTCTAATAGCGAAACAGCATTTGATAATTCCAGTAAATATAAAAATCATATTACAACCCTTATGGCCAATAAAAACTGTGCTCTCCAGAACGGAAAGCGGCTATCCCCGTATTTACATGTTATAATAGCACAACTATCTAAATTGAACGTCTGAGCTGAATTTATTGGACAATTTTATGCAATACAGACGAGAGAGGTAATAAACAGAAATATTCATGCGCATGCGGTTGGGGTAAAAAATAAAAGTGTACCGCAATTTCGCCGGTATCGTTAACTCGTTTAGTTATTCGGCTGGATATCTTTGGAACTGGTCGTGGTTGGGTCAAGTGCGGTCACGGCCTTAGATGAAGACATTCGAGGCGCACAGGAACACTGTGGAGACTCCCCATTGATATTTTGGAGGCCATCTTGAGTGTAATTAACTTGCTGGGAGTTGGCTTTTGGTTGCTTAAAGATTTGGGAGTGAGTTGGAATGTAATGTTTCGACTTGTCGGTTATCACGCTGTGAGTGTTTGTTATTTTAGTTGAGTGAATACGTTAATTTCATTTTTTTATGATTGTCACTAGGCTTTTCTGTAAATAATTTACTTAGTAGCGGCTCTGGAATCAGAAGGTGGCGTGCATTAGAAGGTCCTGCAACTGAACTCTCTGGTTGTGTCGAACTATCGTTCCGTCTGATTTTGAGAGTCAAGAACAGAGAATGCATCTGTGTTTGCGTATACAACCCTGCACTTTAATATCCCTCGCGTGCTTGGTTAGTCTTATTTAGATTGGCTGTTGTTGCTTAAATATTCGTCAGAAGAGGATTGTTATTACATATAAGTAAGAGAAGATAAAGAAAATAAGCTAGGAAGTTATAACTTAAGAAGGTTCTAAAGAATAAGGATATGAAGCGCCATACATGTTCTCAAAGAAAATTTACATAGCCAAAATTCTGAAACAAAATTATAGTCGATAATATTTGTTTAAATGTTAAATACAGTACCTCCATGCATCTGTAAACCATATTGTTATTAAGTATAGACTATAGGATAGAATATAGGATGACCCCGCCAAAGAGTAATGATGTTTCTCCCACGAATTCATCAATTATAACCTCAACGAATATTGTTCTGCCATCAATTATATTGTTTTCGGTACGATGCTGTATTTCGTAAGAGAATTTTATAGCTTTCTTATTAAATTATCGAGCTAGTGAGAAATATTGGTTTAATTATGTTTGGTTTTTGTTACTGTCATTGAATTTGTTGGAAAGTGGATCAAAATTATCACGTGTTGTCTAATAGCTGTCTTACAAAAACCTCCATAAATGGACGGAATGTCAGACTTAAGATAAGAATCTGATCATAAAATAAGCTACATTTCAATCAAATCTTAAATAATCATTAAGATAATTGGCTAACTGATGATAAACTTGTTACTTGGGAAACTGCTAAAAATAAACAAATTGCAGCTGGTGAATTTACCGAAACAATGACGGTACTCGTAGACAAATAATGATTATCTCATCTCACCTTTGTAACGTGAATGTAAATCCAAATTGTTCAGAGACCGTGACATGACCAGAAAATACGAGCACAAAATATTTGTACAGTCAGCGTAGTAATAAACAGACAGGAGCGAAACGAATCCGGGTCTCTACAAATAAAAACTGAAAAAAAAAAACACCGTAAAGCAAGCGACGAAAGAGCCATCTTTCTAGGGTAGAACTAATTGGCGTTCGTTGGTTATAGTTAAAAAAGTTATTTGTTAAACTCGTAACACTATTTTGATTGATCCTTCGCGGCGAGACGTGAGGTGGCTGACGGCAAAAAACGAAATTGACCGTCGTAGTGGAGACCGGTCGAAGGATTTTTATTTTAACACTATTTTAGAAGGAGTAATATGCAGTTAGCAAGATAATAGAGAGCTTAATTATACTGTACTCAGTTGATGTTGCGATAAAAATCTTCAATGTCTCAATGATCGCGGAAGTTGATAGTTATAATGCTCAGTGGCTAAATTTAAACGACGTGATTATACCACGTGGTAATGTCCTGAGGAAGTTTATACGATAAACATTTTTATATAAGTCTCAAGCTAGTTTTATTAGAATTTTTTTTCATATTAACGACCAATTAGCATTTAAATAAGATTATTGTCTTGATTTAAATGTTACTAGCAGGCAAAGACTGTTTTTATATATTCTTAACAATAGAAGTTATTCGCTTTTGCTTAACCGGTTATAAAATGAACCTATACTAAATCTTGGGATATAAAGCTATCAATTACAGTATAAACAGGTAATCTTGTACATCTGCATAGATGATATTGCGATAACCTCTCGAGCTGTAGACAACCACCTGTATCTACTCACTTATGAATATGTAACCCTATTGTCCTCGAAGGTCCAATCCGAGGAGTTGCTAACAAGGGATTGGGAAAAAAAAGGCCAAATACACCAGATTTGTTGGGAACAATAGGCCAGACGGTCAGGTAGAATGAATTCCCTATTGTTGCCTGCCATTAGGTCGTAATACCTCAAGGATCCCGACGTAATAGATGCCAATGGCAAGCTTTTTGAGAGCGGGCTGAACTTAAAATTTATCGTCATTTTTACTGAGAAAATTTCCACAAAAGTTGTGTAGGTAGCTTTTGAAGTTCGGTATTTGGTGGTTTTAGAATAGCATTCAAAATTAAGACATCCTATTAACAAATATACATTTGTAAGCTTAATTGTTAAGCTTATTAAATCATAGCTATCTTTTATCTAACGCCAAGTATTTTTAAAGTCATCGAACCATAGTGAATGCGACAATTTATGTATTTCTCGAGAAATCCTCATACCACCAATACCCGTAGCGATTAAAAAACTCCAACTCAAAAAAAAACAACCGATACAAAATTGAGGATGATTTATACAAGAACTCTATTAATATTTCCACATCTTGATCAAATTCCGTATAATCAGATATCGGTAACATTAAAAAATAAATTTCTCTATGGCTACATTACAAATCATTGGCCGGACGCCCGACCGTTAAAATTAATGACATTTCTTTCACCGTTGCCGAGAACAGACCCTGTTACCTTGGTCCCTTCTACCTGACGTGTCTATTTAGACATCAAAATAAGTGTTTTTTCTCTTTCTCCCAACTATATCTGTGAAACTAGCATCGGGAACACAAAACAAGCCCTTTTGTTGATCGCTTTTAATGATTTTCGACACTTTTGGCGTGTTCTGCGAAAAATGCGCGTGGCCTATTTGTGAAAAAAATGGAAGCAAGGTGTTGTGGAGTCAAATGGGGTGTAATTTATGAGTTGACGCAAAACGTGATACATCCGGGGCTGATGATACATTAAGATTGCGGATTGTGTTCGGTTTTATTTTAGAGCACATACACGAGTAGTAGCAATGGCACTGCTGCTGTTATTTACGTAGTTTTTGCATAATTGCATCTTCCAACTACTTATGTGCCAAAGTTAAACCCACCGAGAATTGAATTTGCAGTTAATCATATAGTATTACTTGTGATGAGACTAATTTAACATTATATTATAGCAATTATAGCAATTATTGAAGCTGATCATGTTAGTTAGGATGATGACGAACGCCTTAAACTGTTTGAGTAATTGTAGTCGCAAAATTAATAGATATTTGAGGTAACATTGAAATAATAAAATCTCCCTCATTAGGCGTTTTTGAATTTGATTAAAAGAGGTGAATTTTTAATGTAAATTGTAAACATTAATGAGAGTTATACCTTTATGAGTAGTTCAGTCAATGAAGCATTATAGGTCCGAATTTTTTTACTGTGATCCGATTTGCATGAAATTTTGGAATTAGGTTCATCTTACCATTAACTTCAAAAAAAAAATGATTTGAACTCCGCCACCACCCTGGGGGTGGTTGCCACCCCTTCTCGGAAGTCAATGGTTTTTTTTTTTCAAAATAACCTCGGATATCGATTGAAGGTCAAAATTTAAGCAAAAAATCATCGATAAAGTTTTTCGAAAAATCTAATACTTTTCATGTTATTGGCAATTGAAAACATGAAAATTTTTCCCTTTTTTCATTGGTTTTTTTCAAATATCTCCAAAAATATAAGTTTTATCGAAAATTTTATTAGGAACAAAATTGAAGCAGGTAAAAAAATTAACAATTTGGTTTTTTATAAAGTATTCTAAGTGCAATATTAAGCTAGATATTAAAGATCAAAGCCGTTTTTTATTTTATCTGAAATTTCATCGATGTAGTCAATACCATCTATCAGCGAGCAAATGCTTTTTATGCTTTCTAATCAAAAAGAGTTTTGTAGTGCTTGAAATAAGCTTTAAAATGAGCACTATTAAAAGTCTTTTACATGTAAAATAAGTGAGCTGTATTGCAAATAAGAGGAGCATCTACTGTTTTTTCTTTTGAATCAGTGGGTTTAAATAAGTGCCATTTCCACCAAAACTAAAATTAATCATTTTCCGCCTAGAATTAACTTAATTATAAAGAGTTTGATAGATTGTATAAGTTTGGCTGCTTTAGGACACAAAGTTTTCAAAAAAGTCGTGATTGAAGAAAAATCGAAAATTTCAAATTTTTAATAATCCCACCTTTTTTTCATAATATCTCAAAAATGACGATAGATACGTATAAAAGTGTAGGGATTAAAAATTTAGGTATTTTTCTGACCAACAATTTGGTTTTTTTGTTTTTTCTATCAAATAAAAATTGACGGAGATATGATTATTTAAAGAGCGCGTGGCAGCGCAATCACAGCCTCTCTTAAGCCCTTTCACCCTTCACCGTTTTAAAACAAGGTTTTTCACTATATATTGCAATAAAGGATGTTGTAGCTCTCTTAATTACCTTTACAATGGTGTTTCATAAATTGTGATAGCATGAAAATTTAAGGAGTTATAGCCCAAAAACTTATCATATTTTTTCTACTTAGTAACTGAACATTTCGGAGTGTGAATATTTGGAGCAATGTGAAATGATTGGCGACACATCCAAGTTATGAGATGTCTCTATGAAGCTGCCACTATGTCCGGAGCCGAAACGTGGACATGAACTGTAAGGCTAGTCCACAAATTAAAGGTTTCTCAGCGAGCTATGGTAAGGGCTATGCTCGGCGTCTCTCTGCGGGATCGAATCCGAAATGAGATGATCCGACAGCGAACCAAAGTCACCGACTAGCTCACTGGATTAGTCAGCTGAAGTGGTAGTGGGTTGGCCACATCAGCCGCAGAACCGATAAGCGTAGGGGTAAACAAGTTCTGGAGGGGCGAGGACGCCCTCAGGCCAGGTGGAGTACCGATTTGCGCAGGGCGGCTAGCTAGTGCTGGATGCGAGAGGCCCAGAATCGATCTAAGCGGCGAACATTAGGAGAGGTCTATGTCCAGCAGTGGACTGATACGGGCTGATGATGATGATGATGAAAATATTACTTACTCTCTACTTACATCTTTTTATGTCATACCAAACTATTTTTGTGATTTTTTCAATTTAGGGGTTGTTTGCTTGGGTTGTAAGATTTTCAAGGGGTTGAATATGATTTTAATATGAGGTAATTGTATTAGAAAACACTTTACAATTTCAACACTTACTATTAGACTGGTTTCTAGCGATAAAATGGCTTAAACTCAATTTTTCCATTAAGGGGTCATTTACACCCCTTAAAAATAATTGGCGGAGTTCAGATCATTTTCACTTTTGAAGTTAAGGGTAAGATAAGCCTAATTCCAAAATTTCATGCAAATCGGATCACAGTAAAAAAATTCGGAGGTTAGGCCGTATTTTTCGCTTCATTGACTGCACTAGAGGTAATAACTCTTACTATCATGATCAATCTACATTTCGGACATTTTAAACTATTGAGCAATACATAGATTCTACTACTCTCACTACAAACATCACTACAATTAAGCAATTTCCTATATTGTTGTATCTTTTTTGGATCTTGACTAATAATAAAAGCTCTACCTTAATTAAGATCTTTTGCACCTTCATAATCAATTTATGCGTAAAGCCCTATGTCTTCCATTAGGAATAAACAGTATGCGTATTAACGCATACTGTTTATTCAAACACAGTCGTAATTAAGTGGGCCACTATTTGGAGAAGTTCTTAGCATAAAAACACGATTTATCTCGGATTTCATGCACCGGAAATCAAACATAAGTATTAAACAATCAAGCAATGGAGTGTGCTTAACTACTATCTTATCTGAGACAGACAGACAGACAGGATGCGTGTGTTAGCTCTCATCCGAGTGACAGACAGATCCTGGGCAAACAGGCTTGTTAGTGAATAAAAATGATTGCTCAATGTTGTGATGAAATTTAATAGGGTCCAATATTGGGGCGGTTACCTTATTAGACATGATTGCCGGATACTGCTCTGAATTGGCTTTTAGTTAATGTTTCAACGACGTAGGCAATGTTCATTTGAATACTACATAGTAAGGAGGGTTTTATCAAATGATATTATGAACTGTAAAATACTGGAAAATAAAATCGTATTTCAAAGAGTTGGGCAAGATTTCTTAGAATGTAAAGATTTTGAATTTCAAACTGAATGTGTTTATTTTAATAGGATGTGTGATGCAAACTCCCTGTTGATGGCAAACGGGTACCGCAGGACCGCAGCCCATGAACACCTAAAACACCAGGGGCATCGCATAGGCTTTTAAAAGATAGAAGCACTCATTTCTTCTCTCTATCTTGAAATATGTATGCCGAAATGTAATGGTATTGTTTGTTTCCCGACTATACTAGCTAGTCAAAAAGACTAAAGATCTGATACCATTTTTATGCAGCTAAGTAGGCAGAAATATAATATAAAATGTTACGTATCAGTAGATCCCATTTCGCATACCTACCCATTTTAATATTGTCATATTTTTACTGCCAAAAGACCGCAATGTCATCGATAAATACCAGCTATAAATATTCACAAACTACTCGTATAACTTCGAAAATGAATATCTATCGATGCTATCTTTTGCAAACTTTTATTGACCAAGATGATATATGAAAATATTCAATTTGCTACTTGAAATGACCATTTATTGACCATAATGCTACCAGCAGCCACGAGTAGGGTAATAATTGGCTTAAAATATGATACTGGGGTAAGTTGTTCATTAAGAAATAATTACTGGATACCCACCAGGAGATTCTCATCGCCAATATTACTATATTATACACCTTAGCATTCATTGCAGTATCAACTAAATGGCAGATGCACAATTAAAACTGTTTACTTGATGGAGTGTTTAGCACAAGTAGTTCGTGCACAAGTAGTGCAGGCAGGGATGTGGCCGTATGCTTCGGCGCTACCCATGTCCCTGCAACTTGCTGCCCACTGGCGACACAGGGGGGTTTAGTGGGTATGCCCTCCCATTTTGGGAGGTGTGAGTCCCACACACCATGCCGCCTCCCCCCGGAGGCGGCATGAAGGTGCCTAATGCATTCCCCTCTAGAAAAAAAAACGTCCTAGGTGTACAGTCCGTGCTGAGTTCGCAGTTCGTCTTGTTCTCAGTTCGTCAGAATCTCAGTTCGCCAGATTCTCAGTTCGCTTATTAAGTTGAGAGTGGGTCTAACTGCACCCGATATAGATTTGACAGGATATAAGATTGTACTTGTGTATTCTCTGTTTATGTCATTTTCATAATCAGAGAGATTCTTTCCTCGTTCATGCTAAGCTTCTCTTTAATAATGAAGAAAGTCCAGCTTTTTCCCTATATTGTATGAAAAAGAAGGACATAGTGACTTAACATAGACATTTACGAATTTTCTATCTCTACCTGGCATTTGTGCTTCCGATTACACATGTATGTTCCTATATATGTACTTGACTAGTCTTCTTATAAACCGCTGTGGCTGAAAAGAAAGTCAAGAGAGTATTGTAACGCAACTCTTCATGATATCTAAGACCAAAAGCCTTTTGGATTAGACTGTACCCGACAGGCCACAGTCCAAACATCACCCTAGTAAGCTGCAGGTGATAATCACAGTTTGCCCTGTCACTTAGCAGGACCCTGCTAGCTACTGCGCTTCCAGCCAAACACTAAATGAACTCACACCCTCTCCTTAACACCGTAAGAATAAGGTCCAAAATCGCACCAAAAAACGTGCACTCTAAATGGAATTTGTGGTGTTTGAATATTGTTTCAGTGTTAAAACTTTACGTCTGTAAATATAGGGGGTTAAGGTTGATATTCGAGTGTTTTTTGTGGTTGGTACCAATGTTTGGACGTTATTATTATCTTGACGTTGATTTAGGCTGCGTGCACGCAGGATTATAAGTCGGGGTGTATTGTTGGCTTTTTTATTACTACAGATAAAAAAGTGTGGCACGACCAGGGGTCTAGGAATTGAAGAGGACTCTTTGCCAGTATAAGTTATTGGTGGTATGGTCTATTTTAAATGGAGGTTTAACTTTGAGCGCGAAGTTTTTATCGACTTGAAGATACAACAACAGATTCATGAATTGTTTTACTTAGATAACTGGATGTATACTTGTAACGGTTACACATCAAAAAGTTTAATTAATAGAATGCGATGAAGGATTTCACCTGTTAATAGTAAATAGTAGATTTCATGCTTTACTTTGTATTATGGGGAAATTTCTTGAAGAGATGATTTTTACGAGAAAATTTACTCAACATTAACATGTTTATAACATAATAAACACGCTTGATTGACGCTGAAAATGCACGTTTTGATTACAAAACAATGTACACAAATCTTAACATCCGATATTTATTAGGTAGTGTAAAGCAAAAGAGGAGCCCCAGCCCAAGTAACCAGATCATTCAGTTGCCACCGCCTGCGCCTTGATGGCTTGTAAGATAGCTAATAAAACCAAAAAAAGAAGTTACTACCTTCAATAGGACACAATCATGCACCATAACCTTTGATAAATAAGTACTAGATAACAGAAACGCCCTGTATATATCTCTTTCCAGGCTTGTTTATGCGCCAATAAAACCTAGATTTCCTAGTGCCCTGTTTAGGTCTAATTTATTCCTCTTATTTACTGGATAGTGCTGGATAAAATAAATTTATCTAGATTTACTAGACATCTCTTTGGTGACATAGCATGAAAATAGGTATTCAACTGTATTCAGTATAGAATTCATATATAGCCACTCGAATGTCGGTGCGATTTTTTACAATGGTGTTTCTTCTAACTAAGGTGTCTCGAGCTGCTAGTAGAGTGCCATACCTATCGATTCAAAACCCATGTATGTTCCACGATTTTTTGTAGTTTTCGAGAAATGCTTTGTTATTTTTGTATGTATGTTTCTACAATTTTTTGTAGTTTTCGAGAAATGCTTTGTTATTTTTGTATGTATGTTTCTACAATTTTTTGTAGTTTTCGAGAAATGCTTTGTTATATATAATTAATATATTATAGCAAATGACCAGGACGGCTATTAATAATTAAAACTGGGCTTTTGTTTGACTTTTGTTAATGTAAAGAGACCATCAATCTCATAATTGTGAAAATTATGCAAAAATAACGTGAAACGATTAGTTTAATTAAATTATCCTATAAGCACCTTACTCACAATATCTTGAAGTGTGACACGAATAGATACTAAAACATTCTATACCATACGAGAATTTTAAAGTTAACCTATCTTTGCTTCTCTGCTACTATTGATGACATTCGTAGTGAATTTATTTGTTTTAAATTTATTCCACAAAATAGTACAAAATGCAAACTTAATGCTAGGAGCATTCTCTACCAGTCAACCTTTTTTTTTTTATAGTGGCTCGACATAATGGCTTCCCTACGCCTGATGGAAAGCGAAAGAGAAACCCAAGTCGCTGTGACAACGGGCAAGTAACTGGTCAGTTACCTGTCAGTTGCCACCGCCATGCCGGCCCAACCCTAAACCCCACGAGCTCCGGAAACCCTACTCACCGGCAGAAACACGACCCAGAGGTGATTTTGACTGCGGTATTCTATAGGGTGGAGGTCCTTCCGCGGACGGGCGGCTCAATTCGAGCGAAAATTCGCTATGCCCTACCTCTCTCTTTTAGTTCATGCAGAGAATAGATTTGTAGATCTAACCCTTGATTATATTCTACTTTTATTTACGTGAAACTTTTTGTTATAATTAATGACTAGGTGTAGGTAAGTTGTTTACTTATTTCAGCTTAACTTAGTTAAGTTACAAAAGCATTGTTATCCTAGATTACGGCGTTGCACCATTGGCTCCGTCGAATATTTCTTGTCCATACAGCCGGGAATCGAACCGCACTCGCCCACTCGCATTCCTAAAACTGGTTTTAGAGGAATTAACTTATTAGTGCATTGTGGAAATTTACGGTTCGAACTAGCACCTATCCGTATCTTTGGTTGTAAAAATTACAAGCCTGGCTTTACAAGTTCCTGATAAGTGTTTGATAAACTGTTCAGATTTTTTTTATAGTGGCTCGACATAATGGCTTCCCTACGCCTGATGGAAAGCGAAAGAGAAGCCCAAGTCGCTGTGTCAACGGGCAAGTAACTGGTCAGTTACCTGTCAGTTGCCACCGCCATGCCGGCCCAACCCTAACCACCCACGAGCTCCGGAAACCCTACTCACCGGCAGAAACACGACCCAGAAGTCATTTGACTGCGGTAATCTATAGGGTGGAGGTCCTTCCCCGGACGGGCGGCTCAATTCGAGCGAAGATTCGCTATGCCCTACCTCTCTTAATCTTATTTGCTAGATAAACCTTCGATTTGACCGGGTTTTAGGTGTAATTCACTAATTATTTTGACACCGAGGCCGTTGGTAGGTAATAATTTGTTTTTTGCCTGGATATATAAAATGTTACACAATTTCCTAATTATATCAATGGACGGAAAAGAATACAAATAACCGTCCCTATTCTTCTCCTAGACAAACACTCTATTCATCTGTGGTAGTTTCCTGTCCTCTCGCCTGGCTGGCGACTACCGCATACACAACGAAGCGACCGGGAAGTGACTCCGTTTGCATTTCATAATAAGAAAACTTTATTGCATTTGCCCTATAGAATACCGTAGCCAAATGACCGTCGTCGTCAATGAATGACGGTGAGTAGGGTTTCTGGAGCTCGTGGGGGCTAGGATTGGGCCGGCAGTGCGGTTGCACTGATAGGCCAGTTACTTACCCGTTGTCACAGCGACTTGGGCTTCTCATCTTACGATTATACGTAGGGAAGCCATTATGTCGAGCTAACAGTATTTAAAAAAAAACCTTTCTGGATCTTTTTATCGCCTGAACTACCATTTTCAGGCAAGCATGCCGGTGTCAACAGACAAGTAATTGATCTGGTTACCTGTCTGTTTCCGCAGCGACTTGGACATTCCATCAGGAGAGATGAAGCCACAATGCTATGCCAGCCAAAAGAAAAAAACAACACTTGTTTATTCCAGTCCGTTCCTAAAGTTAGTTCATACGCTCCACAACGCTTGGAGGCAAATATTAATTGCTACTTTTGTGTTTATGAGAACATATACTTGTAATATATTGTATCGCAATTAACTATCTATGTTCAGTCGTAAATATGCCTCTGTGATCAACTGATCGAACGTGTTTGTTAAAAATCTACATAAACATAATTCCTCTAGGAAGTGTAGATTTCTTATTGATGACTAGCTGTGCTCGCGACTTCGTCCGCGTGGAATAGTAATTTTTCCCCCGTTTTTTTACATTTTCCATCATTTCTTCGCTCCTAATAGCTGCACCGTGATGTTATAGTAGCCTAAAGCCTTCCTCGATAAATGGTCTATTCAACACAAAAAGAATTTTTCAATTCGGACCAGTAGTTCCTGAGATTAGCGCGTTCAAACAAACAAACTCTTCAGCTTTATAATATTAGTTAAGATCAGGTAAACCTGAAGGTTGTCTGGAAGAGAGCCTAGATTGTACCACAAAATGTCTGTATCACCTTTTCTGTACTTATATGTATTTTGTGCAATAAAGAATATCTATTTATCTAAAGGGGAAAGATTTGTATTCTTGTTGACTAAATAAAAATTTAAATAAAAATTCTTTCACCATTGGAAAGCTACATTCACCCTGAGTTACATTTAAGCTAGGATATCTATTTAGATCTTTGCCCAGCAGTGGGATAGCAGAGGTTGTCAAAAAATCGTCTTAAGGTAGGTCTGAACGCATAAAAATCTTGTTATTCCACTGCCTAAGAAGATTATTATTACTACTAACTTTCTACAATAATTCATACATAAAACTATAAAATATTTATCAATTGGAAAATATCTCTGAGGTAACGGGTCACCAGTGATTTTAATCTCGATTTTATCATTTTATACACGTTTCAAAACATACCTTTTAACGAGTGTGACTTTTTTATTATCATTTCCGAGAAGCTTTTTCTATCCTCTTGATATTTTTATTTTCGAATGTATTTATTTAGTTATATTTATGAGCAGACGGCCTATTATAATTTTAAACAGTAAAGCTAAAACATTTGTTAATTATAAACATTATTTCATGAAATAACTTCAGTTGGGATCAGTCGGTCAGAACAATGGCGGTGGCAACTGAAAATTTTTTTGGTTACTTTTCCGTTGTCTTCGCAGTGACTTGGGCCTTTCTTTCGCTTTCCATCAGGCCACTGTGTTATCCTACTATGTATAAAAAATATATGTATTTGTTTTTGTAATAATATTCCTTAAAGCTATTTATGCTTTCACATTGCATATACCATATAGTTGTTCGCCATTTCTTCAATGAACAATACGTAAAATAATAGACGCTCATCTCTATTATGGTAAAAACCTTTGATCCTCAGAAGCGCCGACTGTACCCTTTAAAATACCCTGTTAATAGTAAACCATCTCAACGCCGACCCTTCAAATCCGACGATCATTCGTGACAGGTACTTTAACAGGTACATTATCTGTCAAAAAAGTCTCCCCTAAATGCTATCCTGCATTATAATTTTCACAAATCCTCATATTCTTTTGTCAACTGGCATGTTTAATCTGTCATACGGCATTTTATTTGACAATGGGGACAATGGGAATCACAGAATGGGGCCACTTGTACAAACAATTGAATGTTCTGTGTGTTTAATGCAAGATTTTGGACGCCGGTGTGGAGTGGTGAAATTGTTATAAAAGGTATATTTGTTGTTTAAGGTATGGTAAGGTATTTATGTGGTTTAAAAGGTAATGAGAGCTATTATGTTATAGGAAAGGGCGATTAACGTTTTTAAACACGGAAATCTTTTGCTTTCTGAAATAGCATCTTCCTCCATTTTCTTTCCAAGATTTTTGGTTTTTATTTATAAATAAAGAATCTTGGTAAAATATATAAGAACTAATAAATAAAACACAGATTAAGTTCTAGCGCCTAACAATAATAAGGGTCCTAACAATATGTTAGGCCAAAAATAGTGTAGGTGTGTGTGTTCTGGGCGATTCCTTCAGTCTTAGTATCCAGTAGTGCCTACAAGGTAGGTACTTTTTAGGACCAGATCTCGTATTCAGAACATTTTGGAAGCGAAATCGAATTCGATAACTATTGTTTGGTTATAAAAAGTCAAAGCATTCCTAGTTACTGAATTCAATTTTGGTGTGTTCTGAATAAGGGAACATGTGGACGTTGTACATTTTGTTATTATGTAATATTTATTTAATAATAAATAAATATTATATCCTGAACTGTATGAAAATATAAAGAGCTGAAGATTCCAACCGGATGTTGATGAATGGCGGCAATAAACAAACCAACTGACATTTATTCGAACACATTAAATCACATCCGTCAATACTGCAGGGTTAATCAACCAGCAACCAGCGGCTTCCCGAAATAATCTTGACCGGAAACTGTATCGGAACAGTCCATGACTGTACCTACACCTCGTCAATTAGTACGCGAACTGCCTACCTGACTGTACTTTAGACGCCTTATACCTTTGTAATAAGGTCCAAATTCGCTTGGCTCTATTTAACCCTTTCAGTGCGATGGCATTGGGTTTTTATTGTAATTTCGACTTTGTTTGTTTGGATGTAGGGTTCAGAATTGTGTATGAACTGGTGGAAATGGTTAAAATAGAGTTTACCCACAATATCTCGGGGTAATACTAAAACAGTTTCTAAGAAGTTTTAAGTATATTCAATATTGACTGAGCGAGGACGGGAGCGGACAGTAGCTTATTGATACTTTGGATTCCGTGTGGTCAATATTAGTTTTGAGTTTGGTATTGGGTAGAAATTTTGGGATTTATTTTTGAGTTTAGAAGGTGGAGGTATTTTATTTTAGGTGAACTTGCCTAAAAATGATGACATAGAAGAAATCAAAAAAGAAAAAACACCTAAAATAAAAAAGGACACGTTTACTTACAGTATAAAATAATTATTTGTCCTTTTTTTTCTATTTATTGTTATGTGAATATAAATAATTTTTATTGCACACCAGTTGACTTTTAAAACTAGACACAAAAGTAAATTAAGGTAACTAATAAGTCGGGTCTTATCGCTTTCAGCTTTATTTCGTTATAGTACCTAAAGAAACTTCAGAAAAAAACACAAAAAAGTAAAATTCCTGCAAACCCAACGCTATACATTACCCAATCAAAGTCCACAATATTGACTCAAGTATAAAACTTAAACGCTGTAAAGATGATCCATAAAAGCAAATATAGTTAAAAAAAAACAACACGGTTTCAGAGACGACCATGCACCTACTCAAACACGTACGATCATCGAAAAAATTAAAGCAAACACATCACAATGTTTTAATAAGCGACACTTATACAGGGTTGAAATTCGCTTGAACAAATATTTGATTAATTTGAAATGAAAACTATATTGTAGTCGTGTCTCCTCAGTATGGATAAGAATACCTTTATATACATGCGTATACCTTTATATATATACGCATACAGGTATTATTTATTTTACGAAAGGACATACTGAAAGCCTGACTGGATCACTTCATCCCTTACGCACCATTGTGTGATTCCTTGTATGGGTCGATTTAAAAGTAGTATCCGTACAGAAACGCCACAGTTCTCTGCCAAGAAAAGGCGATTAAAAATTGTGTGAAAGTTTCGTCACTTTTAGAGCTAGAAATATTACGACACTTATTTAGACTGTTGACTCAATATAATCAAATAATGTCATTCAAAGTTTATGCCTAAGTGTCCTATTTGTAAAACAATAATTAAAATCTACACAGCCGAAGTCGCGGGACATCTAGTAAATAAGTACTTGTACATTTTACTTGTAGGTATGGGCCGCTTTAGGAACATCCACAATATCCCCAATAGTCAACCCAAACCCACATAAACTCCCGCGCAGCTTTTTACACGTCCCCGTATGTGCTGTGTCTACAAAGTTACACGTTTACCACGATCGTTCCAAAAACTCTAGTGCATTATTACGTCGATCGAGTAAGGCAAACAAGTAAATATTGGCCGTGCGCGAGTTTACGCTGCACAGCTTACTGCGTTAGTCAATATTGACTTGCTTGCGCGTGCGCATAGGGCTGTCACGAAGGCGTTTACTGATGCAATTGATCGGTGTACGATATCTAACAACTGTTGTTGTTTTTTATAGAAAAAATAGTAGTGTTCTGTCACCTGTTGGAAAGCGAAAGAGAAGCTCATGTCTCTGCGGCAAATGTTAGGCAACCAAATCAATTATTACCGCCATGTTGGAAGGATAGTTCTGCCTATACATCGACTAATCCACTTAAAGAATGCTTCGTAGAGTGTACGGTGGAATCATTATTTAGTCTTAGTCATGACTATTACGATCTAGAAGAAATGCAGTGGTGATTGGTGTTCTTTTCCGACTTAGAGCTTAATGTGGCTAAACCCGGTGGCATTAGTAAAAATAATAAATTGTTATGCGCTGAAAGAAAGAAAGTTTATTTATTGCAAAACAATACATTGCATTGTCAGACGTGACACGTTACATTATAACATTAACATTATAAGTCATGCTTTTTCTTGTATACTAGAACTCAGAAGATTAATCTATAGGTAAATTAGCATTCCCAAAAGATAATCATCTATCTATGGGTAAACTAGGATTCCCAAACGATAATTATAATCACTAACCATTCGTTCCCATATTATCTTGGCGGTTTTGTTAAAAATAACAGTTCTTGAATAGCAAAACCGTATCTTACTCAACAACGGATTTGATCATAAAAACGATTTGTAATACATATATAAATCAATATGCTCGTCCCATAAATATGTGAAACACTAATTTGTACGTTTAAGATAAAGTGGTATTTCAACGAGTCCGACTCTGCCTGAGGCGCAAACGTAATTCTGTGTAATTATTGAAATAGCAATCAGCTTATAACTCGTACGTAGTAAGTTTTAAATTTTAAATAACACATAATACTAATAATTTTAATATTTACGAGTTTTCGTTTTTGTCGAAAAGTCGATATTTTTGTCACGAAAATGCGTGATGATTGGTTGAGTGTATTGTTGTTTTTCGTTTAGAGCCTGTTCTCTACTCGGATTTACGAATACAATGGTATTTCTCAACTTAAAATTTTAAGTTGAAATGCACGATTTAGCTATCTCTCTTTTCTCTAATATTATCATAATAACTTTCTATGTGAAAATGTATATGAAATATGAAAACACAGTGAAGGAAATCATCGTGAGTAAACATGCAAACCTGCGAAAAATTTCTCAGCTTGTTTATATGACCAAGCAAGCGTGGTTTGGCGAAGGGTGCGTCTCCGCTGAAGCGACCCTATATATTGTTGCACTGAAGTAGGGTAGAATATATGACATGTGTGACTTGAGCAAAATTATTGGTATTTTGTTAGCCACAGCTTAGTTTTGTGCAACCGCAGTTTGCTGAATCAAACACATCGTTTGGAATGGGTCCGAGCCTCTCATTGAAGCCATAAGCTGTTGATGATGAAAATCTGAGATAATAATGCGTAATAGAGACTAATATGCATGTACCTTTGCAATAGATAAAAGTAATATTACAATTAAGAGGATCGTAAGAATTTAATGAAGGACTCGTGTATTCGTAATTAGTGATACTTCTGTGACTAATCAAGGGACAATTTGTGTAATTAGGCTTTTACGATAGAACGAATTAAGATCTATCTAGAATACCTCGAGTGGATGGAAATAGCCTCTAATAATACTCTGAGCATAATTATTTGTACAAAATTAATTTCCACAGAAATTGCCAACCCTGTATCGAATTATACGAATGGAGACTTTCTAGAGCAAACTTGACGTTGTGGAAAATCAGGAAACTTTATATTACATCGCCACTTTAACAGCGATGTAAACATAACACTCTTTTAGCAAACAGTCGATGTATGTGATATTTATTGTAATAGTTCCACATAGTTGGGTATTGTTTTGTAATATGCGGTTAAGAAAAGGATAATTATTATCTATAGATACATAATTCTTCTGGTTGTGTAAATGTCATTGAACTCCGAACGGCTAGCATCTTTTATGTTTCTTTGAAAGAAATACAAATTTGCAATTAGTGGCCTATTTTCAAGTCTTTTGATAATGTGTTGGGCTTTTACGAAGCAATTTCAATACCTTTTTTATTGGCAATTCAGTGCCTGGTTTTCCTATGAGGTCATACAGACACACATTGTATCTAGACAATCCAGATTCTTCTGTAGTATACTTCAGAATAGACCCTATGCTCTGCCACTGTATCAGTGATACAATTAAAGTAATAAAATCTACAGAAATTAAAATTATTGGTAAGTAGATCCCTCACGGTAGATAATAAACTAAGTAGAATTGTACATCGAAATGCTAATTATTCTTGGGTTTAAGTGTGCAATAAGATATATTACTCGTATCTATTTATCTATCTAGAATACTAATAATATGTATCAAAAAACTACCAAACAGGTTACTGTTTACCGAAATAAACTTTTAAAAGTTTGCGTGTTTCGTTGATATGTTTACGCCTACAATGTTTGCCTTAATATTTTATTGTGTGCTTTTTAATAGACGTTTAATAAATGATCGGTCTCACGCGGCGAAAGCATGAGGCAGAAGAAAGAGTTATGAAGCCATCTTTAATTTACTAGTGTCACGCACAACGAGTATCGATATCGATAAAAATGTTAGTAAGATTTTAAGTTGATTTTTTTTTATTGTGATTTTCATTAAGCAAATCTTCAAGCGATGGAACGCGCTCCCCTACCAAAAACTACGGTTCACTCTCGCCTTGAACTAATTCATTTCATTAGAACATATACCGCAGTCAAATTACCTCTGGGTCGTGTTTCTGCCGGTGAGTAGGGTTTCCGGAGCTCGTGGTTGGGCCGGCATGGCGGTGGCAACTGACAGGTAACTGATCAGTTACTTTTCCGTTGTCACAGCGACTTGGGCTTTTATTTCGCTTTCCATCAGGCGTAGGGAAGCCATTATGTCGAGCCACTATAAAAAAGAAAACATCATATTTCTCGGGGTACACGGAGCCCAGCAAAGAGTTTCATAGTTTAGCCGTTCGCACTATAAAGGTAGACGGGAAACGCGCTAGTCTTTAGAACTACTAAAATGTACACTGAAACTACTACCAACTATTGCCGTTACGTGTACAATTTTACTAATTTAACAATAAAGATGCACAAGCTGATTGAATAAAGATATTAAGCCTTATGTTTGTTAATCTTGCAACTTGTAATACAAATTGAGATATCCGGTGGTTAAATGGCTATTGTTTTCTACGTAGAAAGTTTACTGCTATCAAATTCACCAGTTTGTAAATTAAAGTAATTGTTGCAATTGTACAAATATTAATTAATTGTAATAATAAAAAGATTAAGTCTGATTGCAACAAAATTAAGTAGTACCTACACAGTATTGAATGTTTATGGACTAAAAGTTTGTAATGTAAAATAAAATAAAATAAAAAATAAAAAATAAAATAATTTATTTCTGCAAGTAGATTTACAAGTAAATTCTTTTGCACGTCAAACTTTTTTTTTCCCTACTAGCACTTCGACGTGATAAGGATGAGGCCTGATGAGAAGAAGTGCCGCAAGAAACTCATCAATTTTGGCTTTTTTCAAAAATATACATAATCATTATACTGTTGATGTCATACATTAATACAATATTTGTTAAGTGCAGGCGAGCAGCTCATTGTAATAAGTTAAGTTTGTAAATTAGTTAATGTTTAATTTCTTCATTGTTCGTTCATGCATGGAAATAATAATTATGTTGTGGCTATAAAAGTTGGTTTAGTTAAACTTCATACAAGCAATCTCCATAGACATTCGGATAGAATATCTATATCGATAAGCTTTTAACCTTGGCGTCTAAGAAATCTTAGCACCAGTCTTTCCCGTAACCGCGGCCGGTTGTAATTGCCCCTATTGATCCACGTATCTCATAATTCTCAACAGCGTATTCCCAACAATTGAACAGAAATTACTTCAAAATTACTTTAACTAAATATAACAATACTGGTACCAATGTTACAGCAACTGTTTGCAGTAGTAAAGCAAACCAGACGATGTAACCCATCAAAGTATTAAGACACAACACGTAACAATATACAACAGTTGGTACAGACAACAAAACAATCGGGCTCAATGAAGAAAGTACTAAGCGCGGACTTAATCGATAAACCGAGGCTTGCTTTCCACAATAATGGCCGGGGCGTGGTGCGCTCGCGCAGCAAAAGGTACGAGACCCAAACAGGTATTATATTAGAGTACGTGACGAATATGTATAATGTACACACGGACGATACGTGTGGGATAGTTCAGCTTCTGTATCTTACTCAGATGTTTCTTCAATAGCGTTTGCATTGATGCTGAAAGCACATTTGTAAGTGGCAAATCCAGAACAGAAATTTACTCTTTTTTATCATCATTAACATTACTTTGTATAATTTTAGTATTTATAACAATTGTATTGTCTGTTACTAGATGATCGGGATTTGGCGGTAAACGGCTCATGACATCATTACATTGCTTTCTCGTCGTTCTTCTTCTCAGCATATTTGAAGATTATACCTTCCGCACGAAATTCTAAAGCGATCTTCTAATATACAATTCACTAATATATAGAAATCTGCAATGAGCTTCTGTTAGCAGTCAATATCTCTAAAATTAACATGTGTCTAATATTGCACGGACAAGTACATAAAAGATAATTTTCCATCTTCGATTTTAAATCAAACGAGTATAGTCGCTTATGAGATGGAAATAAGACTCAATTTATAAACATAGCTTCGCAACATTGTTTGCAATTGCTCCAACAAATGAATATTGCTTTGAGATTGGCGAGAAATGTGCTGATAAAAGCTCGAAGTTGTGTCTTTAGGAATGAATCTTGCTGTAATAGCGTAAACACTGCTGTAATACAAGAGTTTCAATATGATGTTCATCTTAATGTAATCCTTGAGGATTATCTATAACGTGTAATGTAGACAGACACATGTACTTGTATTGAGAAATTTTGCAGGAATTTTCCATTTTTGTCGCGGCTTAAATCTGATCCATTTTCTAAATTGAATTTTGGCTACTATGATTTTTTATTCAATCTTATATCTGCCGAACCATTAAGCTGTGAAACTCTTCCAGCATATGTTCTTTTTATAGTCTTGGGTCTCTTAAGCGTGGAGTGGCCTAATGGCCAGGCCGTCATGGTGTGATCGATCCGTGTTGCAATTAGGTACATGGATCGCTTAATTTTGTTGTCGTCTGCTTAATATCAGGCAGGACGTAGTCATTTTGTCGTGCTTATAAAAAAAAAACTTCAAACCCTGTCCTATATTTCCCAAACCATATCGTCACCCAACGTCCTTTTTAACTTGTCCAATCAAAAGCTTCAATTGCTCTCCACCTTAAAATTAAGTCGTTACCTTTGAGTACTTTAAATTTATAATTCGCTACGTGAATCAACCCAACGCACTTATTGGACACGCGTGATATTTTATCACTCGATCGAAGTGAAACTCGAAGCATAACAGTATTTCGATCGAGTCTTGATTATTCCCGAAAACGTTACGAGTTTATGGTCCGAAATGCGCACCGTATCCCGTCGAACGTTCTGTAATGATAGTGATGTGCCCGGCTCTATATAATTTAGTAAGGATTGAGTTATTAGTGTTGCGCCGGTACAAACGAGTACTGGTTTAATGCGACCACTTTTTGGACGTCTTAATGTGATTTTGATATGGACAGTGTTGAGTGTCCGTAATGCTTTCGAGAATCACGCATTAGTACGAGTAGTAGCTTCGTGATCAATTTTCTTTGGAATGTTGCGGTGACGGAATTAAGATTAATCTAATAGAGTTAAGTATGAGAAATATGAATGGAGAACGTGGCTTAAAATACTGTGTGAGCTGTGAGTCTTGTATAACTTCAGCTTCAAATGGCTGACTTAGGAAATCTTTCGTGCCTTGATAAAGTTATAATAGAAGCTAGCATTTGGCAATAAAAGAAAAATATGCAAAAGAAGGCTGAAAAGTGTTAATTCATTTTAAACTAAACTCAATTGCTCCGGAAGTAAAATAAAAATTCCATTCCTTATTAGTTTTTGTGGTGAGTGATTAAGCATATTTCATGTTACTTAGTTACGTATAACAGTTCTTGTTTATTAATATAGGAATTGAGTAGGAAAAAAATGGCAAGTGCCAAATTAGTGAAATAAGGAAGTGACAAACTATTTTCACGTCGGCTTCTTTCTTTGGCTAAGACCTTCGTTAACTTTGTCCTTTTACAAATATTTCTAAAAGGTGAAGAAAAATCTTTAAAATCATCTATAAAAGAAAGAAAGCGGTATTATCACTCGCTCAAACAAGTGATCTACATGAGATCATTAAGAGAAATATATAAAATCTAGACTTAATAAAGTCTGTCTCCGTCGTAATTAGAGCTAATATATCTGAAGATAAAAACTGTTTTCAGTCCTTTTTCCTGAGTGAGTATTGGTATGTTTAACCACACTTAGTTTAATGTTCAGCATTTATATGCGATAATATCTTGAGATTGATCAAGTCAAGGTGGTCTTACTATAACAGCCTTATAATCATGTCATAATTTGTAAATTTTTATCATCAGTTGTGGAGTAATTTTAATTTTTCGTAGACTTTTTATTATAGGGATCTGGAAAATCATTATAATAATAGGAACGCTAAAAGTGCAATACCATATCTTTCGTAAATATGTACCGTTTAGTTGTCTTTGAAATGCTTTGTTTCATTTCAAAAAGAAGACACTTTGAAGTCAAATTGGAACTTGCATAAAAACAGTAGGTAACTTAACTTGTGATGTTGTAAACAAAGTAGGCTTGGTCATAATAAGTTCTGCACTGAGATCGCTGTCTAAGTCACCGATTCTATTGGAATTAGTTATCTCTTCTAGTTCTTTAGTTAAAGTCACAAATAGCTCCATTCTGAATAAAAGGTAGTGGTATTTACGTATCGGAACTTATTTTAACAATTGAACATTAAATACTCCTATTTAATTATTTCACATGCTATCTTTGACATAGGTATTCCAATCTCTATCACGCTCTTTATTATCGGCATCGTGAAAGTCAAGACAATTGCCTTAATTAAGTGTCATACCATCGTTTTTTTAGTTTACAAATTACCTTATTATTGTCTGATCCTCTCCGTGGGCGTAAGTTTGTCGCTTTCTTATGGTCCTCTTGAATTGATTACGGTGTTTTTTGTCTCATCCTCTCCCTTGTATTGTAGGGTAATCACCGCATGTCTTTATCGTACTTAATGATCTCAGATTAACATGTTCTAATGGTGCAGTGATGGGGCTACGATGACGAGCCGAATTTCCGATTGTGTTTTCAGAATACAATCTTAATAGTTGGTACACAATAGACGAAATATCAGTGAGAGATTTGAGCTCACTTGTTTATCATTAAGAAACCATATCAGAATAAAACATGAGATAGTCTTAGTGTTTCAAATTACATGCAAATGTATACACTTTGTCTTATGTTCTCAGTTGCTTTACTATTGTGCTTGCTTTACTGTGGTGCTGATAAAATTTGTGTAATTATTCCACAAATCTATTATACATGCGTGATACTCAACAACTATTGTGACATAGTGGCTGTACGAGTATACTAATCGTTCATTTCCGTTCATTCTTTTTTTTACTTCTTTATAACTTTACTAGTATAAGATACTAAAATATGTATCAACAGATTAAATAAATAAATAAATAACCCAAGACATGCCACGCTGGGCCACTCAGCGCCATCTAGCCCCAAATTAAGCCGAAGCTTGTACTATGGGTACTAGACAACTGATAAACTTACTTAGATACATTTTTTTTGTAAATAAATACATATTATACATATAAAACACCTAGACCAATACAAACAGATATGTTCATGCACACAAATGTTTGTACTGTGTGGGGAGCGAACCCACGACCCTTGGCTCAGAAGGCAGAGGTCACTACCAATTGAGCCACCGAGCCCGTCAAAATTAACTAATACACTGTTACATATTATGTTTTAATTTTAAGATCAACAAAGACCTTTATCAATACACATTTGTTACTATTTTTATTCGTAACCTATACAACGCCAATGTTTATTCTATTCGAAGAAACTATAAGCAAGCAAGTTCCATATAACGGTCGTCGGTTGATTAAGAAATTATTGTGTAGTTATAACACTAGACTTGCATTGTCATCACGTATTTGTTAATACGAACTCCGAAGGGTTCCTCTCCTAATGACGAAATGAGTTGCTCTTTCTCCAAAGCAATTAATTAATATTTTGAGAGCTTCCCCGAATTCCAATACGGCTTGTGAGTCTTTTGAACAGTGCTCAATTATTGGATCATCAGAATTCAGTTGAGGTATCACTCAAGACTTCGGAGCAAACTAGTTATGCTGAACTTTTGACAATGCTCGCGTCCGACCAACAAAACATTTGGAAAGCGAGACCGCGAAACGAGTCTTAACGAACCTAAATGCCTTTTTAATTCTTTTTCTACTCTTCCAAGACAGCATGTCGGCGCACGAGTGTTCCTGCGGGCGATTTGGGCATTTTTTTTTCCTTCCAATACCCGATGCCCTCGTCTGATGTTGTTCTTGCGCGTAATGGCTTCATTATACCATTCGGAATCTCGGAAAGAGGCTTGGGGGCGGCGGGCAAAAACCGGCCAACTCACACCGGCTGCGCTCAAAATTCACATGTTTTAGTTGGCCAGAATAATAATGCTCAATCCAAATTGTTACCGTAATAGCTTCTGAGTTATTACGCAATTATCTGCTCAGTTTCGGGGTTGCAGCCCTCGGTATCCTCTCAAACTTTGCGGTGAGGCCCCGATGGTTTCACGTTTGTAATTTTAAGCAATTTGGATTCCGGTGGCTTTCGCTGACAGCCTTTATTGCTATTGGTAAATGATGTTTTAAATGGATGTATGGGCATGATTTCCTGGTTTTTGAAGAATAAGATTTGCACCCAGCAAAGGAATTACTGAACCGTACAAGACGTACCTGTAACATGAGTTGTAGTGATAAAAAATATAAATTGGCATTGCTGTACATTCGAAATACATTATGATGAAACCACAAATATTGAAGTGCTTTTACCTAAACATACTATTTTATGCTCTACGTTGTAAACATTTGAAACTGTAGTTTTTTAGTATAATGTAAGAATATATAAGATGCCAAAGCAACTAGTTTCGACTCTTATGCTAAAGCTTATGCTGTGCTGGAGCGGATATAAAAAATATTTTTAATAATGAGCTAATAAACGCTGAATCTTTTATGTTCTAAGTAGTTATCATTATTGACACATCATGTATTAACACAACAGTTGATAGAAATAGCTAAAGGTTTTACCGTCAACCTTGGTCCATGTCCTGAAAAAACGTAGGCTTTCTTTGAAAATTTACCGTGCCGATCATTAAAAATGCAAATACAACCCATTTAACTTCACCAGCAAATAAAGAGGCGATTGAGCCCGCAAGGACAGGTTCTCTCGTAAATTCTGAGAGAAATCATCGTCGAATTTCTTACTTTAGTGGCTCGAAGCTCCATCGTTTTATTTTTCGCCTTATAATTAGGTATGCCGTTTCGTGCACCGTGGGTATCTTCAAGGAACTGATAATTTGTTACCGCGGAAATATAAGCGACGATAAATGCCCAAGAGCATGATTACAAGTTTATAATTTAAACGGTATTTTGAAATTTTTTAATTAAACCGTTTGTTTATTTAGTGGGATTCGGGTGGTAATGGGACGATTGTTGGTGTTAACAAACTCTTGATTGCGATGTGATTTACTTTTTTATGTTGGCACAACAGAGGCTTCCTTTAGCGACATACTCGTAGAAAGCTAGGAAGCTTTGACAACTGACAGAAGATCTAAGTTTCGAGTCAGTTGCCACAGCCTTGTTGGCCGACAGAATGCATCTTAATGATCTCAATTTAAAGGATCCCGTATTGTAAGAAGGATAAAGCACACCAAAGAGCCAAGGAGTTCCACTTCTTATATGCATGGGACTGGTAAGAGTTGTCTATTTTCTTTACATTTATTCTTGTCATTGGCCCTTACGTGAAAAAATAAGGAAAAGAAATCGTGTTTCTTTTTAGCTTATATACTGTGTGGTTCCTAGGTTATACATATAATTGTCGAATAACAGCAGAGTGGCTGTTCATATTTTCGCAATACATTATAAAAAGGTGACGCTACAAAAGTTATAGAACTAAAGAATTATAGAAATTGATGAATATCAATTATACAAGATTTACACTTCTGATAACAAGGTATTCAACGCTAATTTACTAGTAAGTAAGTTCCAACGAAACACAAATGCGATAGACTACTTCTCACAGATAATTCTCGACATCTAAAAGGTCAGTAAAACAAACAAATGCATTTAAACTGCACAAATCGATTCCCTTAATAGATACCACCAACAATATTAACCACAACACAAAAACAACATTAATCTGAACGCAACATGTGTTTATCTCTATTCAACCATTGAAAAGGTGCAATAAATATACTGTGCACACGTCTGCAATTGAAACGTATACTACTTAATAAACGTTGGCATGCAACTATGCGGAGCGCACACGACCGCGACCCGTGTGGCCGCGGGCCGTATCGACAGATTCAGCTTTATCGATATTGTTTATCGATATAAACGGCTGGCCAGCTCTATTGTGTAGCATGTGACTGAATCTTCAAGTTTGGTTTTGCTTGTCATATCAGAGGCCACAAACACGATCAAGTCTTACATGGACGACATGATGATGATCGATATAGGTACTTTTCGAAGCGCACATCACTATTTTTGTTTAAAATTTTTAAATCAAAATTTTATTGATCACGCTTTTTTTTATCGATACTTTTCAAAACGTTCACATATCACTATTATTGTACTAAACAAAATTTCGACAATAGCTTGAGTAGTGCACATCACTAGTGTCAATAGGTTAATTAAGCATGATTGTCGAATTTGAATTCGTACAGTAATCAAGGGGAATTGTGTTTTTATCCGATTTTTATAAGTGAATCGAACTATTTAATACAATCACACGGATCATCTTACGAGTCGTTACGGACTAGCAAAAACTAACAATTGTATTAGTGACGGGTGGGTTAAATGTGTCTATCAAGATAAAATTAACAATTTATTAAAGTGCTACTTAAAACGGTTTTTATTGTGATAATAATACGATACAGATTCAAAAAATTCTAATTCTTCAATATTATCTGTCAGATGAAATTAATTATACACTTTATAGTATATGCAAAATTACCGGATTATTATTTTCATGACTTGCGAATATTTTTTAAAAGCATCATCATCATCATCATCAGCCTATTGTGTCCTTTGCTGGATATACCTCTCTAGTGACGTTGAGCAAACATCTGGAGTCTTTACCTATAATCGCCACTCTGTTCAGCCTGGCGAATGCAGTTTCTTGCTCCGGTGACGCTTCTGCCTGTCATCGGCCTGTGGTATTAACGCCTGCTTTAAAAGCTTGCTACTTTGATATAGTGACAAGTTTACTAACCCCGCGGTCAATTTATTTTAATTTTCTTTTGCTGCAGAGGATAGGGTATTACAGAATTACAATTATGCCTTTAAAGGCCCCTTCTAGCTATCAACAAAGAGTATATTTAGTTAAGAGCTTTTAATATGTAGTAAAAATGCACATTCCGGCAACAAGTTCCAGTCTACAATCCAATCAGATATTGAAGTGCGTTGGTAAAACATGTTGGCAACATTGTAATTTGAAAGTATAATGGACAAATTATCGAGTCACGTATCTCGTCATCGAATAGTAGATTGTCGATTAGATCTCTTCACACGCGACATCTCTCGATTGAAACAAAAACGGAATAATTGATTCGGAATTTAGATAAATCGATATCTCGGTTTCGGATCGATTTATTCTTAGTTTCGTATCGCGTATGAGATTGTTCTTCGTGTTTCGGCTCGATAAGGGCGATGTGATCTGTCCGTTGTCCGTGCTTGTTGGATTTGTGAATTGATTGTCGGAATATTGTAGAAACTCTTGACATGTCTATTCTTGGAACGGAATAGTGAAGCATATCATTATGCAGTTATCTGTTTTAGTGTATCTACTAAGGAAATAATTTAATGTAGGTTGTCCCCAATAAATTAGACAATGTCCAGCAGTGGTATTTTGCGGGCTGAAGATATTGGTTAATGGATTCTTTTTGTTGATGAATAATCATTCTGATTGTAAATAAATTTATTCCATTCGAACTTTCTTACAATTCCCAGTTATAATGTAGGTACACGTTTATCATTATCCTCTCACAGTACACAGCTGGACAGGGTCCAATCCAATTCGCTACTTTGCTTGATTCTACATCTCACAACCAGAACTTGCCAACCAATTTACATAAATCGTTAGTTCGAATTAGTTATTATATTCGCATTAATCGCCACTTCGCATTACATTTTTTTTATTAAAAATTAAAAAGGTCTTCATTGAAACTTCCTCTCAGCAAATCACGTATCTTCCCATTCCTTTAGTCTACCAGCAAAGTCGTTAACCTGCTAAATATTTGTCCAATGCTAGACCGTTCTCGAATCGACTAAAAAAATAACGAGTAAAAAATAAATCGTTCAATTCTTAAATTCACCCCAACGTAATCGACTCACGAACGTGAACGATCAGGTGTGGTCTTTATCGATGGGCAATCGATATAGTGGGATGCGATTATCGGAACGCGCTTACTCGCTCTTTCCCACCATATTTGCCTTGCGAATACAGGTAGTGATGGGCTCGTCAATTATCGATCTTTTTTGTTTTTAACTTCACTTGAAGCGAGGCAGTGATTGTATTACTTAGTTTTTGTTTGTTAATTTTTATTACGAGTACATAGCATCTGCTATGACGCCGTTCTAGATGTTTTGCACAATGAGTAAAACATATTTAACCTGTCAAATTGCATAAGCAAGCCAACGGGCGCGACACAATAGATTTTACGTTAGAGTATACGATGGAGCGCGCTCCCCCAACAAAATCAGACATCGATTTTGTCTGGAATCGCGATACATGAAAAGTTAAGTCGTTTACTTCAATGCAAGTCTGTAAAGAAATTCTAAGGTTGTGTGAAATCGACCAGCCCTCACTTGGCTAGCTAATTAAAAGCACAACGAACGGTTTTACGTGTTATTTTGCATTCTATACAAATGTATTACCGTCAACTTCTTGGCTCCGGAACTCTTATTCTTCTCGTGTTTCGTGTGAATGCGGCCCAGTGTTCAGCCACATGAACTGCTTCCCCCGACGTCTTTATCAGCTCGTCCCGCGTACAACAGGTAGGACAGACAGCGAGGTGAGCTATGACTGACAAGAAAACCCAATTTTTTGTTACATTTTAGTAGAAAACTGGTACTTGCAACCATACCAACGAGGCAATCACTATTCCTAAAGCAATAAGTACCTTCAAACATAATATGCGCAGACGCATTAACCCCGCTAATCCTGTACTTGCGCACGTGTGGCCAGTATCGATTGCCGATCAGACGCATCGATATCTCGCGTGATTTTATTATCGCGACTTGCGTGTCCGTTATCGCCAGGTTTATTTTATAGACGAATAGTGCTGTGACAGTGTCAGTGGTAATTATATCGTTAAATTAAATGTGTCAGGAAATCATTGTTTGATGCAATCTTATCTCAGATTTGAAAGGAACAATTCAGATTGGGTTCTAATCCTCCTGTTTATATTTGAACTAAAGAACAGTCAGAGTTCATTAATTAGGTGTCTCCAACACTGGAGATTGTCCTTTTGGTTTCCGGATTTAGATTAGGACCCTCATCTCCACTCGTGAATGTCGTAGAAGACAACTAAGAGTATACTTATCAGGAAAGGGCAGCAGCGTTTACCTGAGTACAAATAAAACGTGCCACGCGTAGTGACTATGGCAAATCCCCCCAAATGACAATTGTCATTAGGGGAGGAGGCAGCTGTGGACGTTTTTCAGGCTGATAATGATGACTGCTGACGAAGGACTTTGTGGACTACTCTCCACAAAATCTCTAGAAAAACAAAAACTTCTCGGATTATAACACAGAATTTATATTTCAATCTACATTTTCCACATAACAACGTGCAATGAAACAAAAAATTTTATACATGTAAATCAGATGGTCAGGTGTTGAGAACTAAAGCTATAAGTGTAACTTGTTCAATGAACAGCCGTTCCGTCGAAGCTTTGTTTAAAACAACGAACTCTAAGAACTCATTAGCGCGAAGACTTGTTTGAATCCGAATACACGACTTCGTTCGTGAGGCGATGGTTCTGGAAAATGAGGACTGAATGGGAATATTTTAGGGTTAAATATTGAATTGTAGGTGTTAGTAGTAGATATTAACCCTATATTGGTGTAAACAATTACACTAATTTAAATCACAGAAATTACTACAAAGCAGTTTATTGTTAAACGAGAGCATTATCAGCATTTCAATGTCCACTGATTGCTGGATATAAGACCAAAGATCTCCATAACGATATTTAGACTAGACGAACGACCAGGGCATGGGAGACAGTAGTTATGGAAATGTAAGACGCACACTATGTATGTAAAAGAATAGGGCGCAAAATGGCGTGAAGCCTTAAAGTCATTATCATTATCGTCATCAGCCTATCGCATTCCACTCCAAACAACTGGGAAGACGGATTGGCGATCGCAGGACGTAGAAACTCACTATGATGACGCTATTAGGTACCTTAAAATCAAAAGCATTTAACTCTAGCGGTATTTCAATAGAATTCAGAAACCAATTACTTTTAGACTGATACTATTGTACCAACCTATGTGCTACTATACGGAATTTCTAACTGTCAATTCATTCAAATGCGCGTCTTTTGGCTAGAAACACTGCTTGGAATTACCAAAACTTCATCCTTATCAATCTATCAACCACTAAAACACATACAGATAAAACATACCTAGACGATACCATAATTTCCTCAACAAATTTCACCGAACATTCTTCTAAGCAATATTTCAAGTGTTCAGGTGATGCTGACGAGCAGAGTAACACTCTGTAATGAAGTGCTTATTAGGGCCGGTTGACACGTCCCTCGGTGACCGCTACATCAGAGATAGCTGCCATCAAGTTCCTGTTGATCCTTATCAGGGATGCATTAGCGTACCGGGCGTGGTGCAAGTGGAAACTATTTAACGGGGCATATTTCAAAAGGACTTCTTCTGGATGGGGCGGGTGAGAACTTATTGATGCCTAAGTAAAGCGGTGGGAAGTTAGGGCCTGTTAATGATGATGTACTTGTTGGAAAGTATTTGTTTCCAGTGCTCTTTTTGAGTGTCCTAATAATAACTTTAGTTTGTTTTTGGAAGAAAGAAATGTATATTGAAATAAATTCAGAAATGTATTTTGAATGAAAGTCAATGGTAGGCCCAAAATTATAATGGCTTTCAAATTGATTGTAAACATACTTTTTAAAGTATATTTACAATCATCTTTTAGCATAGGATTTGAATTGATTTGCTTGATCCTATAAATGGCTTAGTTCTAATGCAAAAATTAAAAATTATGTTTCAAATCCAATCATTCCAAACAATTATAATATCGTCATTGAAAGTTGCCTTCAAAGATGTTGAAAATAAGTCATGATGGCTTAAAAGCCAATAATGAGGATCTTGGTCTTTACAGTAAGATTCTTCATTCTATTTTATGTTTATCTACTTATTTAAATTACTCTAAATAGAGATACAGATATATATGCTCTTTATTGCACAAATTGACTCAGGGCTAGACAAAGTAAGCGGTTGCTGTACTATTTACAAATGAATGATTTGCATTGCTGAAAAGAAGTTTCAAGTTAGAGTTTGTCTTGAACTAAAGTCCGAAAATTTATTGTCAGGCGCATTTCTTAGTACCCCCACTGCTATTACCTATTATTTAAAAAATGCATTCTGCATAGATAGATATTCACTTTTGTTTAAATCACTTACTCACGCTTGGATTACCAAGTAAGGGTATTAACTTAATTGAGAGTTTACAGATTCTTTCTCTCCACAACTTTATCCCCCATTTCGCTCCCGCTTGCTCTTACTTAACCCTTCGCCGCTCAGCCCACTCTCGTTTCTTAAACACTTATAAAGCATTGTGCTGGCATTTAATTAACCCTGCAAGATTTATTGCAGTCACCCGGGCGGGTGTCACCCGTGATATAGTGGGGCCCAAACGACCACGATCAGTAATAACAGAGGGGGAACTTCTTTGTAATTGAATCGTGATTGGACATGTCTTGTCCGCCTTAAAAAAGGGAGGTACTACGTTGAGGCACATTTGCTTGATTTTAAGACCTATCTTTGAAAGAAAGAAAGAAAGAAAAGTAATTTATTTGGTGCACACACATCTTTGAAGTAGTGTTGCAATATTTATGCGCTGGTTGATGGAAAACAATAGGAGTACTGGGTAATGATTACTGTACATCTTTCAGAACAAAAAATCAGAGGGAAATTAGATAATTCAATTTACAGAATGTGACCATCATGACAGTGTCTAAATCATAATTTTAGCAATATTTCATATACTACCTGTGTAAATTATGTATATTGGTCTGACCGAGACATATCAGGATCACTCCTGTGATATCTGGCCGTATCTATGTCATCATGATTGTAGACTAAGACCTATGTGAATTTGAATACCTATACAGATTTTCTAAGAATATTTTCCGTCTATGAAGTCTTATTAATTCTAATCTTGTATAAACAAGATGGGTATTAGAATTGGACAGGTACCCATTGCACCTTTAATAAAGTATATATTAGACCTATAATAAAGTATATACAAACACACCTGTATCTTCTGTGTCATCCTACGCTTTGATCAAAACCAGTTTCTCGAAATCGATTTCATATTAGGGTTAATCGATCTAAAGAATGATTAAAGCGTTTATTTTGAATTCTTAATTAACGCAACGAAGCTGTGAAGGATTTATTTTATAATTTTTTTTTCTTATGGATTAAAAATCGCGAGCCGACTTTGTATGAGAGGATATTAATATTCCTTTATTATTTAAAGGGAGTTCCTTGCGTATTTACTCTGACATAAGATAATATAAAGTCATTGGTGGTACGAGTAGAAAATAATTATTGGGCAAAACCGTGTTAAATGAATTTTCAAAACAATTTTATTCACATAAAAGATTACAAAGTACATTTTTTTTACATAATTAAAAAGAAAACAACTAAAAAGCACAGGGACTTTGTTTTTATGTCTTTTTTATGTAGATAGGTTGAATAATAATAGTATCTTTCTACAAGCTAACTGTTGGGACCAAAAATTGTTTCAATATTTTGTTGTGCCTTCAGATAGGATTATGGACTTCTAACCATTAAAGGACTACAGACTAGCCTTGTATGTAATGGTTATAGCCTAGAATATTCAGGACATGAATGTCATTTCCGGTTTGGTGGTGTCGCATCAAAATCCGTTGCGTAGTTTAAAGATCTATGCATACATTGGGACAGACAGACACAGCAAGTGATTGTGTTTTATACTATGTAATGACTAGGTTGGCCTAACATTGTCAGAAACTAACATTATGTGGGAGTAGTATGTAGAGCTATTCTTCACACAAAATACATGTTTCTTGCCTTAGTTCAAAGTACTATAAAAATGTTCTAAGTGCCTTCCCATAAAGTACTAACACCATAAACATGCGCGCTATAGAGGTAGATTTGAGTTGGCAAGCCTGAGTGGCAGCCATTAAACAAGGGTATTAAATTGTACTTACTACTTAATGTTACTTTTCCGCTAGTGTAGCAACAGCTTAAGCTGCGTCGACTGGGAAATTGTTTGAACTGCCAACAATAAGCTAATTTTAATACATTTTACTGCTGGGAAAGCTAATGCTTCGTGGCCGAATGCGGCCCAACAGTCGTTGATGGCTTCGTCTAAACTAATATTATAAAGCTGAAGAGTTTGTTTGTTTGTTTATTTGAACGCGCTAATCTCAGGAACTACTGGTCCGAATTTAAAAAAATTGTGTTGAATAGATCATTTATCGGGGAAGGCTTTAGGCTATATAACATCACGCTGCAACTATTAGGAGCGAAGAAATAATGGATAATGTAAAAAAAAACGGGGATCAAATAACTATTCCACGCGGACGAAGTCGCGAGCACAGCTAGTACTTGATTGCCAGTTTGGTCGTGTAGGGGAGATCGGGTACAAAAGTGACGCGGGTCGAAAGTAACAAATCGAAAGTCCTATCACCTGAAGGCGGCAAAGTGACCTTTCCGCCCATTGGATAAATCTAGAGAGCATTTGTTACTTTCGACCCGCCGTTACTTTTGTACCCGGTCTCCCCTACCCATAGTACGAGCTTCGGCTTTTTAAACTAGATGATGCTGCATGGTGAGACTTGGGTTTATTCAATTATTGATACTGTTTGTGAGCCTAACTTTATAAAGTCGAACTTTTTCTGCGACATAACGTCATGAGTATCTTCCATACTGTTCCGTTGAAAAAACCTGCCAAAAAAGGAACCTATCCCGTCAAATCTCGTGAACCAGATATAGGGTGCTACTTCAGAGGCTATAATGCCACTAAAGAATTAGGCAGTAGACCCCCAGCTACTCCCAGTAGAGATTTTTGAACCTCAAACTACGGACCCCTAATCCGAACTACCAGTAGCGAGAACGATCAATCTTCAGCTCATCGACTTAGTGATTAGACCGTTTTATATGTTAATTGAAGCATAAGGCTTTGGCGCAATTAGCCCAATAGGGCTGTCACTCAATCGAAAGTCTATCCTGTCCCACTTAATACTCGTATTATGAATGCAAAAGTTTGTTTGGATTGGTACTGGTAGTGTTAAATAAATTAAATACAAATTTATTTACAAAAAAATGTATTTAAGCAAGTTTATCAGTTGTCTTGTACCACATAGTACAAGCTTCGGCTTAGCTTGGGGCTAGACGGCCGTAAGTGACGTAAAAGACGACTAAAGGAATACCAAGAAACGGGCAGCGGCGTTTACCTGGGAGCCAATAAAATCTACTGCGGTCACCAATAGATAATTTAATGTAATTTTTAATAGAAATGAAACATTGAAATACCAGTTTTGCAAAAAAAAAAAAAATACGCCTTCCAAGCGTGGTGACTGAGGTAATCCCACCAATGAAGGATGAAGTGATCACTTACCTTCAGGCCCGTTCGCCCCTCTGTCGTAAGAAAAAAAATGATGAAATGTAGGTACGAGGATATGTTTATTTTCAATGTTTACCAATTTATTTTAATTTTCTTTATAAAATAGATAATGTATTGATAAAAATATACGTACATACATAAATATTAAACCTATTATATTAGGCACGTTGGGGAATGTATTCACAAGTGCATTTATAAACATAAAAGGCGATTCCAAACTCTGCTCATTGTAAACCTAACTTTGTTAATGCAATAAAGATTTTCATTATCATTTTCAAAGTGCCAACCCTACCTACACGTCCATCATAAAGTGATTATTTTCGATTGGTTTCGTAATACACCTAATAGTATCGCGGCTACTAACATACGTATTTGATTGGCATATTAGAAAATTGATGTGGATTAAGAAATTGGAAAAAACATTCGAGGTTAAAGATCTTTTGAATAGCACCGTGTTTTAAATGATTTTGATCGTATTTTTATTGGCCGTTAAGAATCTTGATGTGAACTCAGTTCCTTATACATACATAATATATCGTAATCTATAATCTATATTACTACGGAATGTGTATGTATTAACGACTGTCAATGACCGAGGGATGCAAGGGAGCGACTTATCATCTTTTCGGTTCAAGCCACCCTGCCCGTGGTGCATCCTGCTGAATAACGAACGAGGCTCTGGAAACCGACGGGTTCCACGGGGATAACCATCACGATTGAAGGCGCAGCTAAATACTACAGGCCGATGACGGGCAGAAGCGTCACTGGAGCTAGGAGCTACGCCCTGCGATCACCAACCCGCCTGCCCAGCTTGACGATTATGGGATGAACACCTGGAAAGATAGTCCAGCAGTGGACTGCGATAGACTGATGATGATGATAATAAACAAATAGGAAAATATAAAGTTGCCAGCGCCTCGTTCGTTATTCGTTCGTAGCGCCTCGGCATAGCGAATCTTCGCTCGTATTGAGCTGCCCGTCCGGGGAAGGACCTCCACCCTATAGGATACCGCAGCCAAATGACCTCCGGGTCGTGTTCCTGCCTGTGAGTAGGGTTTCCGGAGCTCGTGGGGGGTTGGGGTTGGGCCGGTATGGCGGTGGCAACTGACAGGTAACTGACCAGTTACTTGCCCGTTGTCACAGCGACTTGGGCTTCTCTTTCGCTTTCCACCAGGCGAAGGGAATCCATTATGCCGAGCTACTATAAAAAAAAATACTCGTATGTGTCCATTAAACAGGCCATACCTAAACAGAGCCCAACGCCCTTCCCCAAGTGTGAAGCGGCGGTAAGCCGGTGGGCAGCGATAATTAAAGAGGCCAGTGGATGATAAATAACGAACTGTCCGTGTTTTTGCCTCAGATGTCATTATCTCGACGGACTCTATCAGACGTCGTGAGATTACGCGCTCAGGAACTGTATGGAGTTGGCTGATACCCCCTTTTGAGAATTTTGGTCATTTAAATTGTGTTGGATTTAATAAGATTCTAAATTTTCGCGTTTCATTTTACAATAAAACAAAATAAAATCGTTTATATTTGCAAATAAATTCACCAGTAATACTTTTGCACGTCAAAACGTTTTCCTACCCGAACTTTGACGTGTAGCCTGCTGAGAAGAAGTGCCACAAACTCACCAGTTGTGAGGTTGTGAAATTAATACACATGCATATAAGACATGTTATGTATACACATATGCAATATATAAGTGCTTTCTTTAATAGGTAGTTATTATTGTGCCTCAACGTTTGCTAAATGTCGAATAAATAATGTTACTCATTTAGGATGATCAATCGGTGATATACTCGTTAATAGATTGATTTGATTGCACACAATACAAAAAACTAAGTACCTATAATAGACATTTAGCTTTGTTGTATAAACTTTATGGCTGCCTATATAGATATAGGTACATAACATATTTTTTTACCTCAAAGTTCTAGATTAGATTTTCAGGCGCGTCAATATTCGTTTCCGAAATTTACTTTTAAAACCGTATTTGATAAGCCTACAATAAAATGTAACGTAAGTTCCCTACACTAAAAAGTGTCTCAATTGACCAAACACTACCCAGAGCGGTATCAACAGCTCTACACAGATACCTCACTCGCGCGACAGCGTAGCGCATACATAATCGAGAGGGCCAAGCTGATGAGAGTGCGTGAGAGCTTTTTTGTCTGCGCGCGCGCACCCGGGCGAGCAAACAAGTCTGGGCGGGATATGTCCCTTGTTAATTTTTAGATGTTATTTTTAGCGGTGTGTAGGTGGTATTAATTGGTTTTGAAATGACAATTTAGGCATCATTATCATCAGCCTGCAAAGACTGCTGGACTTAGGCCTCAATGTAAATAGGGATGTTTCCAGGGTCAAAATAATTACAATAGGTATATTGAGTCCGTATTTTAGATTATAAAAATATATTGGTCACATATTTTTCCTTTTTTCATTTAAACAAAAAATAACAAAGATACATGGCATCGAAATTTAGGAGTGGGGGTCTCTGACGTCACTAAGTGGCGAAAAAACTCTCACTCTTTAACGTCATGCGTAATTTTAACGAGCTATATCTTTGTCATTTTTGGTCTAATTTACAAATGAAAAAATACATGTCTTTTGTTTTTGAACAATCTAAAAGACGGACTAATTACATTTTTTATGGCAACAGTCCTATTGTCATTTGGAGGGATTCGCCTTATTCATCAGTGATGACTGATGACACTTGATAGGCGGGTTGGTAACTGCACTAGGTTCTATATTTTGTACTTAGGTAAACGCTGCTGCCCGTTTCCTGATATTCCCTTAGTCGCCTTCTACGACACCCACGGGACGATATGGGGTGTCCTTTTCCAAATACGGAAACCAAACACCCTTGGCAACTGTTAATCATAAAAGGATTGAGAGGATCGGTTTTGTGGAACCAACTTCCTGCGACAGTCTTTCCGAACAGCTACGACTTGGGAACCTTCAAGAAACGAGCGTATTCATATTTAAAGCCGCCAGCGACCCTAAACTCGGTTGTTAGAGCTGAGGGTGTCCATGGGCGGTGTCGACTGCTTACCATCAGGCATCACACTTGCTGCCGCCTCTCGCATAAAAAAAAGGAATAACAAATACTAAAAGTCATTACACACTTTCGACTGACGACTTTCGCAATTGAAATAACACAAACGAAATGGACACAAGTTAATTACTAAAATCACTGAAGCAACAAGAATATAAATATCAAAGTAATCAGTGGACATCGCAAAAACAATATATTATGTTGCAAAACTGCAATAAACAACACCTCGGGACAATCAGAAACAACTCAAATATATTGAAAAACACTATTTATGGTGCGGCAACCTCCGTGAGATTGGCGCCAGTGGTCGCGCCACACACTTACGACTAATCGCTTCGCGATTTTCGAATGGTATATCCTGTTCAGAGCGTTTAGTGATTAAGTCCTCAAATTGTTATCTTGGTTCATGACTGTATATGAAATCACATGACGTAAAAACGTCTCAAGGCGTTATTAAATTCCTGAGTTCTTTAAAAAAGTTATTTACCTTCGAATGTTACCTAATTCTAACTACATGCACCTGGTTTTGTCTAATAGCAATAAAGATCCAAAACTTATGAACTTGTCCTATTTTTATATTCAAGTGCTTAGTTGCTTCTGTAGCAATTTCATAAATGAATGTAAAAAATAAACACAGGTAGTGCCTAAGTACCTCACCTGTACTATAAATTTCCTCGTCTATAAGGTAACAGTTACCGTCTTTCATGTATTCCTATCGCGTAATCTAATACCGTTCTTCTACTATAAGTTTAAAATAAATGCCAGTGATTTAGTGAAATATGTAATTATAAATAATGTAAACTCATTACTGTCATTTCAAAATGTTATTAAGTTATAGTTAAACAACTGTTGGCAGTTGTTGTTAATATTATTATGTAATGGTAACATTATTTACTTGTCTTAGACAAAATGAATGCCTATATTTATTTACGGGATTTGTGCAGTATACCTGATTTTTGAGGTTCCAATATTTCGGCACTATTGTTTGTTTGCACGCCGTTAATTTAATACATAATATTAAATGAAAAATAAAACAATATAAAATTAATACCATCGCAAAAATATCACTTCATAACCTTGACTCATCAACTAAATGTCACAATAATGACTGACAACTCATGCAACTGTCAACTAATTAGCGCTTATCGCTGACGGAAATCGCATGTCTGTGGCGTCAAAATTCGAGCTCCAATGGTTAATTACACCAGCTGTAAGTTTTGCGCGTTCATTTCGCCAATTTTGAAATGGAGACGTGTATATATCTGTTTTTTCTTATGTGTTAATATTATCAACAACAGCTCATAATTGTATCTAGTGACTGAACAGCTGACATTCTGGAAATAAAATATAGTGAGGAAACCTACACACCTGTGTAGAAATTCCAAGGTTGTCCGGGTTGGTCCACAACCCGTCTTTGGGCAACGTGGCTAACGCTGAAGGAGTTTCACATACCCCGTCCTTTTCTCCAACAGGGTGTGTAAAGAATTTTTCCGGGATAAAAAAGGCCTTACAGGGTATGCTCGAGCCAATATAGAGGGATAACCTGGCCTCACAAACCACCGTCTGCCCCCTACGGCAGACGATGGAGGTCCGAAGGGATTCTCCTCGAAAAAAAAGTGTAGGCTCTCCCCTCGGTGGGGACATAAATGAGATATTGTTCAAAAAATTTGTTTGCTAAAATAATGAGTGCGATTAAAAATGAATTATTTTCATTTCCAGGTACAAATGTAATGAAGATGTCAATGCGACTTAATGTGGAGCTTACGGTGAGTTGTTAACGACCTTCTTTTAAGGAAACGTAATAATTTATCATTCCCCTTTCGTATTTAACAACTTTATACGTAGAATAAACTAGCTTTTAGGGTACCGTACCCAAAGGGTTATGAGGACCCTAGGCGAGTGTGTTAGTTGGTGTTTCGAAGTCAGTCGGTGTATTGCCAAATTAATCATACAAGCTGTGGCAACGGACAAGTTATAGATTTGTTTACTCATCCGTTGCTGCTGGGACTTGGGCCTCTCTTTCTATAATCAGGCGACGGAAGGTCATTTTACACTACTATAAAAAGTTAAAAACCCTATTTCTATCTGGTATTATATCTGTCTGGCTGTCTGTCATCAGGAACCATGACTGATGGAGATATTTTGACAAATTAAGTATTTCTGTTGCCAATATAACAACAAACACTAAAAACAGAATGAAATATGTATTTATGGGGGCTCCTATAAAACAAACTTAATTTTATTGTATTTTTTTCAAAATAATAATACCGGCTAAAGCTAGAAAACTGGTACCTACTTGGAATGTTCACAGTAGGTATATTTAGATTCACTAGAAAAATAAATAATTAAATTAAAATTGATATTTAATGGAACTCCCCTAATTTAACAAATTAATACAGAAAGCTACGGAACCCTTTATGCGTGAGTCCGATTCGCGCTTGGCCAGCTTTTGGAATGGAATTGTTTTCAACATTACGTGAAACACATGTCCTTATTATTGTTACACTCTATATCAATTTAATGTCGTCTGTTTAAGTAGTTTTGAACAGTTTGACATTGTAAAAGAATTTCATTGTATTTAATTGAAGCAAAATAACAATTGTCTGTAAATTAAGGTAGGGACGTTACAAGTAAATGGTTCAACTGAAGTGGTTATAGGATATGCAATTAGTGGTTTGTAATTAACGAACATAATAGTGTCTAAAAGGTTCATTACGTGTTTCGTATTTCCTATAATGTTTGTATGACGAAAGTTATTTTAACTTTCATCATAAATAAATAATATTTTCGTGACACAAAATTTAATTTAATTATCATACATAATTATAATTTAATTTAAATGTTTTGGTACTTTGCTACATTGGAACAGTTAGTTGATAATTTGTACAGGGAATTTTGAGAGCGTCTGTCCACTGGGGAGTAAGTTCATGTGTGTCGGTCTGTACATGAAAACGTCATATACATCAGTCTATCGCAGTCCAATGCTGGACATAGGCCTCTCCAGTTGCTCGCCACCTAGGGCAAATATCTGGAGGATATACCCATAATCGCCACGATGGGCAGGCGGGTTGGCGATCGCAGGGCGTAGCTTCTCGCTCCGGTGACGCTGCTGCCCGTCATCGGTCTGTGGTATGTAGCTACGCCTTCAATTGTGATGGTTATACCGCCACCGGCCGGGCAGGTGAGGTTGGCTTGGAGCGGAAAGATGATAGGCCGCTCCCTTACATCCCAATGAAATGGTTGGCAGACATTAATGCGTTGGTTAATGCGATGGTTCATCTGATGGTATTTCTATGGGAATTTCGCACTAGATACAGTATATTAAAGCATACCTGAAGGAGTGTTTATCGATTTACAAAAAGCATTCGACACTGTGAGCCATAAACTACTACTCAGTAAACTTGACAAGATAGGCATAACTGGCACAGCCTATAAAATGCTCAAGTCTTACTTGAGCGATAGATACCAAATTACAAAAATCAATGACTTTCAAAGCAGTGCAAGGCTTATTGAATGCGGAGTCCCACAGGGTTCAATTCTAGGGCCACTACTTTTTCTGATTTACATAAATAACATCTCAGAATGTACATTTCATGGTAAATTAACTTTATATGCAGATGACACCTGTTTATTTTATTCCGGAAGCTGTATTGACGAAATAGTCGCTAACGCACAAGAAGATCTAAATAATATTTCCAATTGGTTCCGATATAACTTACTAACAATAAACGTCTCTAAAACCTGTTACTGCATTTTTAGGGCCAAAAATAAAAAAATTCCAAGTTACAAAAACTTAACAATTGATGGTAAAATTATTGCGGAGAAGAAGGAAGAGAAGTATCTTGGTCTGAGGATGGACAGTCACCTGACATGGTCTTCACAACTCGATTACATCAAATCAAAACTATCTATGTTTCTTGGTTGCATACGACATAGTGTTGGCTGCTTCCCTCGAAAAGTTCGACTGATGCTTTACAATTCTTTTGTTAAATCTCACATTGGCTATCTAATTGAAATATGGGGAGTTGCGTCAAAGTCTAAATTAAAAGAAATACAAATTTTGCAAAACAAAATTATTAAAACCTTGTTCAATTATAACTACCGGACTAGTACAGAAAAAATTTACAAAGAAACCAAGATTATGAACATAAATCAATTATATTTATTTCAAACACTTATCCTCGTTTACAAAATTTTGCATAAGAAAATTAAGTCTAAAACTCAATTTACTGTTAATTATGAAGTTCCGAAATACAGCCAAAGAAGGCCTAAAAAGATTTTACTGCTACCTAATTCTAGAACTAAATATGGCCAAAAAATTCTAACCTTTGAAGGAGCTCAATTGTTTAATAAATTACCAGAAACTTTAAGAAATTCTGAAACATTAAATATTTTCAAAAGAAGGCTTAGGAGACACATCTTGCTGGATTCCGCATTGTAATTATACTAACTAATATCGTTCCAATTTTATATTATTATTATTAATTTATTTGACTTTTATGAATTATTGCTGTATATTTGAATTTTTAAAGGGATTATTTTTGTATTCAATTAATTTTATACTCAGATGAATTTTTAATAGGATATTGTTACTAACATGATTAATAATGAACTACAATAATAATACAATAACATTTATAAGTATAAAAAAAATATATATATGTAAGAAAAAAGTGTATTAATGTTAAAAATGTTAAACTGAGAATTTGCATGTACACCCTTATGCGGGAATAGTCTCAACAGGCTCGGTACAGCAGGCTGACTGGCGGCGCCGGCGCGCGCGCAGTCGCCCGCAGGACTCGCTCTTCGTCGCATGTATTGCGTGTGCGCTGTCGAGCGCCACAGACCGACAGCAAACGGAATAATTGCCTGGAATCTTTATAGCAATGTTTGAAATGAGCGGCGATATGCATTTGTATGTGGATGCTCCCTGTTGTTGTGTATGTGAGTGTGCCGACCTGGTGGATTGTTCCCGAATAATGAATAATAATTTTGTTACCTTCTCGGCGGATTGTGCACGTACCCGCAATAGTAGTACCTAGTTAAGTTTCTCATTGTAAGTGACTGTATGGTTTTTTAATGAGAAAATAAATATTCTTTAAACCTATACCTATTTTCCAATTATCCCTTACCCTTACCGCATTTTAAAACATACTTCACTTAATTAATAACTTACACTCACTTACATCTTACGAATGTCTATAAGAAGCGATCATTCACAACTCCTTAACCGCACATTTCTGATTAACCTTTTTTTGCATTAGTGTTATAATATAATGAATGTCACGTCCCGTTTGGTACAGTCGTGAATAGACACATTTTTCTCGCCGTTTACCACAAAACATAATGATTGGGTTAAATTACAGGGTTAATTAGGGTTGACAACCAACTGAGTTCATTTAAGTGTGTGGTTTATTAAATTTTTGTGTGTAGTTTGTTAATACATATTTTAAAGCCGGTACCTACGGCTTTGATAGCGTGGGATTTGTGCTAATGAAAATTTGCCAAATTTTATAAAGTTTAAAAGGAGTCAGAGGGTTGACTATGATACGCCACGTGGAGCGGAGGGTCTTTCCCAGAGTTCTAAGCGCGAGGGCACAACCCATTTGTTAGGCAGTAACGGTGTGGTGGGCGCAGCCACACCGTTGCATAAGCTCCGCCTAGGGCCTCCGCCTCTATCGCTCCACGGAGGCGGTGGTAGAGTACTTGTCCTCCCTGGACCGTCGGCCGCTTGTCATCTGTGTGCCTGATCCCTATAACACAAGCCAATAATACAAGTGAAAGAACAAAGAGTGCATCTGTGGTTGCATACATAACTTCTTGGAATGGCCACTATGACTGAAAATTGATCAATGATTGAAAGAGTATTTTATCATTATCATTTGCACAGCCTTTCGCAGTCCACTGCTGGACATAGATTCTCCCATATTTCGCCACTTTGATCGATTTAGGGGGCTCTCGCATCCAGCACTTGCCAGTCATCTTGCGCAGATCGTCGCTCCACTTATCCTGAGGACGTATGTAAAGAGTATAGTCCTATAGTAGTATATAAAGAGTATTTTTTACTAAAGGTCAAGTGGCAACCCTACCCGCTGTAACGTAAAAACCCCGTCATCACCAGCTATTTATTAAGCGCAGGCGCAATTAAACAAAACTCAGCACCTGCTGCATTCGCGGTCATTACTGACTGTTGATAAAGCTCGAATTGCTTATCGCTCGCGTATACAGATAAGAGATGTCTGTGAGATAACGTTTGCGAATTAATATATTGTGAGAATATTGCACGGTTGTAAGGGACTTATCATCTTTTCGCTCAAGCCACCCTCACCTGCCCGTGGTGCATCCCGCTGAATAACGAACTAGGCTTTGGAAACCGACTGGTGGCGGTATAACCATCACGATTGAAGGCGTAGTTAAATACTATAGGCCGATGACGGGTAGCAGCGTCACTGGAGCAAGGAGCTACGCCCTGCAATAGCCAACCCGTCTGCTCAGCGTGGCTATTATGGGTAAAGCCTCCTGATGTTTCTCCAACGTGGTGAATAACTGGAGAGGCCTATGGTCCAGCAATGGACTGCAATAGGCTGATAATAATGATGATGATAAGTTTCAAATAACCCATCAGGAACTTATCTGCCAGATAAATTACATATTTAGGTCCTTAACCTAACTTTTTTCTTAGGCATAATTTCAGAAGGTCACCTTTACAGCGAAAATTCCCAGCAAATTACCCCGCCTGTAATTAGAGTAACACATGCCAATTATATAGTTTGTCAACGGCTATCAAGCGGATCATACCCGTCAGATAAGGTCCTCGCTAATTACACCTCAGTTTAACAACCACCAGTTAATTGATAAATGTTATATTCAGCACTTTTGATAGCTGATATGATGGTATCTTTTCAAGTAAATTGCCCGTAGCTAATATAATATTTAATGAATTCTTATTTTACCTACCTATATGTATTATTTTACACGACAACAGTTCATTTTAAGTGTAAATTTCATTATCATTAGCAAAGTTCAAGGTTGATAATATAAAAGACGTAAGAAAAGTGAACATTTTTAATTGATAGTTTCATTGCAGAAATTGCTCTAAATAGCAGTAATTTTGTTTAAAATTTATTGTCCAATCTTACTCCTTTGCGTAAATAAGGTGACCCTTTTAAAAGGTCAATTTTTAATACCTTAATAATTCAAATTCACCGGTTTTCTGCGTCTTCTAATTTCATGATAGCGTTAATGGAATTAATTTTCATGTTGATTTAACATGTAGTCATTAATAAAATATTATGTTACTTCTAAAGTTATATGTACCACACTATACTATTATTACGAAAAGAAGCTCTTCCTTCCCTTGGTTAGTATAGATTTAGAAACTACTGAACAGTTTTTATAAGTACTATTATGTATCTGCCCAAAATGGCTTATGTTTCTAATTATTGTACAGTTAAAAAGGAACCCACGACTGTGACAATGGGCAAGTAACCAAATCAATCATTTATCAGTTGCCAACTGAACCCGAACCGCGATCGAAGTCACTTCACCGGTGTTTCACCGAGTTTATTTTGTTCGCCAGCCAGGTAGATAAGCCCTAGAAGCTTAGAAGCCGAACTATCACAAAGTCCCTAAGTCGTCTCTTACGACAGCTGCGGGAAGAAACGGGGCGGTGATTGATATTCGTTTCCATCACACACATTCCATCACAGAACTAACATTTACTTAACTTTTTACCCGACTGCTCAACGCAAAGGAGTGGTTATGTGTTTTAATAAACTTTAATAAGTTATCTATGTCACAACGACAAATAAAACCAACGAGAAACCAACCACAAAAGAACTTATTAATGACGTCAGATGATATTTTGTAAAATAAAAACACCACAATGCCGTATCACAATCATCCCGACATATAAATATGTCATTTCGCTGTATTACATTTATTTTATCGTCGATAAATCTCGACCGGTGCCGTTCCGAAATAATATGTTTGATTGAAATAAGCATAGTCGTTAAAATGTGAAATATGATTGTTGGCAATCAATTCAGTGAAATTATGGGTGATTACATGGAAATTGTAATGACTTTTGTAAATAACGGTTTGATTGTGCCAATATCTGTTTTTGTTATGTTTTAGTAAATTGGTGATGTTTACGTCTGATGTTAAGGGTTAATCATACATGAAAAGGGTTTCATGTGAAATTGGCAAATTAAGAAATGAGTTCCATTTAAACGAAGCGTGAAGAAGTACCTTGCAGGCTAAGTAAAAGGTCCAAATGTCATGAAATTGTCATTTCGTGATATGTCACATCATCACATCAACCTTTTGTAGTCCACTGCTAGACATAGTCCAGTCCAGTTCAATACAGGACACTGGAACTAACAATAACAATACTGGACTGGAAATAACAGTTTATTTGCGACTTTAGGCAAACATCTGGAGACTTACTTGCAATGACCGTTGTCACAGCGACTTGGGCTTCTCTTTCGCTTTCCATCAGGCGTAGGGAAGCCATTATATCGTGCCACTATAAAAAAAATCGTCACGCCTGGGCATGCGGGTTGGCGTTCGCAGGCCTCAAGATCGTAGCTCTTCGCTCCGGTGACGATGAAGCCCATTATCGGCCTGGGGTATTTGTAGCTACGCCTTCAATTGTTATTGCTATACCGCCACCAGTCGGTTACTAGAGCCTCGTTTGTTGTACGTACGATCTACCTACCTACTGGCAGGTGAGGGTGACTTGGAGAGAAAAGATGATAGGTCGCTCCCTTATATCCTTAGTATGTACTAAGCTTGAACACATGAAGTTCCAAACAGTACAATCCTTTTAGGCAGTCACGTAAAAACATTGATTAATGATTCCTGTACCGTGAGAGCCAACCCAACACTTGCTCGTTACTCGAAGATTTTCGCGAGAAACAATACCACTAAAACGAGTTAAACAACACAAAAGCACCCTTTAAGTGAAGTTAAGCACTTTAAACGAACAAAACCCAGTTTTAATTTAGTAAACATACTATAAAAGTGAACCGCACGTGACTTATGTTCACCCGAAACTCGATACAATGTATTTTCTTCAAAACATTCCTTGTTCCACGTTCGGAAAGTGAAAGGATTGTACCAAGTTTGCTTATGGTATAAATGGGGATTTGCGAGAAATATCCATTTGTGTTTCTTTCTGAAAACATTCGTAAGGAAAATGGTACTGTTTTGAAGAAATCATCAGGTTGTGTGTGCAACCAACTCACACTTGGCTGTGGTGGAAACTAATGCATTATGCGAATGGTCCGATGGCTGATTTGGTTGGTAGTGACCTCTGCCTTCTGAGCCAAGGATCGTGGGTTCAATCCCGCACAGTACAAACATTTGTGTGCATGAACATGTCTGTTTGTATATTGGTCTGGGTGTTTCTATGTATAGTATGTATTTTTTTACAAAAAAATATCTAAGAAAGTTTATCAGTTGTCTTGTACCCATAGTAATTACAAGCTTTTTTAGCAAGCAAGCACTAGGGTGGCCAAAAAGCCTACGGCCCGCCTGATGTTAAGCGGTTACCGCAGCCTATGGACACCTGGGACACCAGGGGTATCACATGCGCGGTGCATACCCCTTAGAAACCTCAGCCTGTGCCTCAGCTTCGGCTTAGTTTGGGGCTAGATGGCGATGTGTGGCTCAGCGTGGCATGTCTCGGGCTTTATTTCAAAGCTAAAAGTTACCATAGTGTATACCATAGACATATGACTAAGGCCGCTTTCAACATAGAGACTGCTGATCTTAGTACCAGAGCATTTATGGCCCCATTCATATTCAAATAACTGATAACTAACATGACACAAACGTAAGTGAAACTTTACACTGGACACAGTGTAAAGTTATTATTATGCTATTTTATTGAGTTAAGATAAAGTAAGGTAGCGAGCGTAGCCTACTTTATATTCAGTTTGGCCACGAAATGGGGATATCTGTGTAGAAAGGCTGGCGTCACGAACATAGCTCTGACGATTATCAGGCTTAGGGTACGTTTCAACAGAAGCGGGGCTTAGTGGGCTTAAGTTCCTAGGGGACTTACCCTTTCGCCTTTAAAATATCATTGAATGCCTGGCTTGAAAGCATCATACACTACATTCGCTGAGAAGCAGTATTCACTCCGGAACCCGTTCACTCCAACTTACGGATCTCCAAATTATATGAAAACTTTCTATGTGCTTACTCGACTTCAACGAAATTCTACAAAATAAGCACGCATGCTTAACATTTACTTAGCACAAAACACACATGACCTTTCCCGATTACCACAAATAATAACTTAAGATATGTCAATCCTCAATATTCGAGTTTAAAAAATAGAAATGTCAAGCTTATACTAATAATCCTCTAAGATATGACCATTTCTTGCTCTATGTGGACAAATTACTTCCAATCAAGTGTGTTATTCGAAAAAGATTACTATAACATATATGATAGAGTTGGGAATGGGTTGTGTTGAAGTGGTGGTAGAGAAATAGGAATATTTGAAAAGCGCAATAAATTGAGTGTCGCTGGTTTTTATCTTTGTTCCGAGAAGTGGTAGGGCTGCGCGGGCGCATACCGGCGGCTACCTGATTTAGGCCATTGGCAGGCGAAAGATGTTTTGTAGACGATTTCTTTTGGCGCGATCTCTTCCTGTGGGTGTCATAAGAGTGGACTAACGGATTTGTAACAAAATGAAAAGAAAACAAATTTTATTTGGAGCAAATTCATCATCATCAGCCCTTACCAGTCCACTGCTGGACATAAGCCTCTCCCATTGTGATAGATCCTCACTTTGATAGATCCTGGGTTCTCGAATCCTGCTTGCCAGCCGTCCTGCGCAAATCGTCCCTTCACCTGGCCTGAGGGCGTCCTACACTACGTTTGCCTAAAAGCGGTGTCCGTTTCAAGACTCGTCCGCTCCACTCATTGTCTTTTGTACGGCAAACCAGCCCACAATTCATAAAATAATACTTTTTTAAATATTTTACTTCAACCGATACCGTGGTTTAGGCACATTATGAGGGATGAAAGGCATGTAGCGAGACGAGTATTTAGTATGAATGTGGAAGGATATAGAGGAAGAGGAAGGCCGAAAAAGGAATGGATGGACTGTGTGAGTAATGATATGCGTGTCAAAGGTATGAGCGTGGAGATGACGGCTGATAGAGAAGAGTGGAAGGAGAAAACATGTTGTGTTGACCCCGCTTAGGGCGGGATTAGGGCAGGAGAATGATGAACTTACTACAATCATTAAGTAGTAAAAGCATCCAAATTCATCCGAGAAGCCACTATGCTGTCATCGCCATTGCAGTCCTCTGCTGAAAAAAAAAATCTAAAATGCATTAATTACCTTTCAATGTCTGCTGTGTATTAAAATCGCCATTAATTTGCTGTTCGTGTGTAAGAGACCTAAAGTGACGTCTACCATCCGATGTAAGCATTGATACCCTATAGTTAAATGACGCATCGATTTTGAAAGTAAGCTAGCTTTCTACGAATTAATATGGCCGGGTAAAAAATTGACATAACTTGTCTGAATCTGAATGTCTGAACGGGAATATCAGGAAATGGGCAGCGTCGTATACGGCTGTGGTGACTAAGGCAAAACCCCCCAAATGACAGTTGTCATTATATTATTTATAATATTTTTGTCACATTTTTATACAAAAAAAACGATTCAGAAAGTATGTAGAGTGAATAAGTTTTCTGATCAAACAAGTCAAATCTATATGTACTATAACTTTATTATTATCACTACACTCCAGCCAAGTTAAACTCTTTGCGGTCACCGTTTTCATGCTTAATTTAAATTTAAAAAAGAGTGATCTAACAAAAGGCTTCTAACCGCAAGCGCGTGCGAAGAGTAAACCGTGAATTGGAATCTCACCGATAAATGTATACAAAAGAGGGCCAAGTTCATAAATTCGAGGTCGCTGTTCGGGAGCCGTCGGTGTATAGCCAGAATAATCTTACGAGCCAGAAAGGGCGATGGTAACTGATAATTGGTTGATTAGATTACTTGGTCGTTGCCGCAGCTGTTTATCATATCTTTCGCTTTTCAAGCGCAATGGAAGTCTGCTATGTTATATTACATTAAAAAATCAAATTCAAAATATCTTCATTGATTGATTGAAACCACTACCTAATTGGTCAAATACGGTTCAGATCAACTTGATATATCTCACAATGTTTATCATATTTACATAGTTCACAGTTGACAGTGGCGTAATTACAAGGTTGCATGTCGGAAAAATGCTACGAGCTACTAGTAGTAAGAGGCCCCCGGTTAATGGAGGACCCAAATGTCCAACATTTATTATTACACATTTAGTATAAATCTGATGTTCGTTAACGTTCTAGATAGTTGGTTCAAATGATATAACACAATATATCTATTAAAGTATTTGTGAGAGAAAATAAACAAACTAAAATGAAATAAACAACTTGGCTTACACACTACCATGCGAGTAGACAGCCGTGGTTGCTTTCGGATCGTCGCGGTTAGCTCTGAGTGGCCATTTTATTTGATAGAGCGTTTATGGTTCACAGCCAATGAAACGAGATTTTTATAGGCGAATTTTTAACGATTTTTCGCGGATGCTGTATAAATGCAAAACGTTTGTATTGTAATCTTGTCGATTATATTGCTTCATTGTTATATCTATAACAACTTTATTATCATAACAAATGTTTAATTTATTATGTGAGTTTTATGGAAAATAAATCTACTCAATAATTAGGTGTTTATTTGACAATATGCGTTAATCGTCAGCATCTAGGTCGGGACCGAAAACGAGGCACTGCTGCCAATTATCATGATGCTGCGATGAAGATGATTAAATTGCCTACTTACCTTATATTCCATTACATACAGGTCGGTTCAATCAAAGCGTGTTCAAATAGTCTTTGTCAAATCAAGCAAGCATTAAATGTAATGAAAAAAACTGGAAGAACAAACAAACAAACACTTAATTAGTATTTCATACCTGGGGATGTAAAGGAGCGGCCTATCATCATTTCGCTCCAAGCCAACCTCACCTGCCCGTGGTGCATCCTGCCGAATAACAAACGAGGCGCTGGCTACCGACTGATGGCGGTATAACCGGCGGTTGACGGCGTAGCTAAATACCACAGACGGATGACGGGCAGCAGCGTCACCGGAGCGAGAAGCTACGAGCCCTGCGATCGCCAACCCGCCTGCCCAGCGTGGCGATTATGGGTATATTCTCCAGATGTTTGCCCTGTGGCGAACAACTGGAGAGGCCTATGTCCAGCAGTGGACTGCGATAGGCTGATGATGATGATGATGATCATACCTGCATAGCATTTTTATAAAAAACTTAAGACATACAAAAAAGCTTTTTAAATGGAACAAGACAAAGCTTAACACGCGCTACCCTGAATAACATATCCATATCGATTAATTGCCGCATCTGATATCGTATTCAGTGCGTTTTTGAGTCGAATCATGCCGAAATCGAATTGCTGCCGTGAATTCGTAATCGATTTCTGGTCGTACGGTGTTTTAAATACTCGTAAATTGTTCTCAAAACGGTCTTTAGCAAAGTGATTCTGTCACGTATTGAGAAAAGTACAGGTAGAAAGCTTAATATGCCTAACTACAGGAACCGTTGCATAGAGTGCAAGGCAGTGTTTTTCAGCATGTGGGTCACGTCCATGGCTGGGCATAGGCCTCCCCCGATGACAATAAGAATGTTTCCAGGGTCAAAATAATTATATTATATTTTGTCCGTATTTTAGATTATAAAAATATATTGGACACGTATTTTTCCTTTTTTCATTTAAACAAAAATTAACAAAGATACAAAGCATCAAAATGTAGGAGTGGGAGTCTTTGACGTCACGCAGCGGCGAAGAAGCTCCCACTCTCTGACGTCACGCGTAATTTTAACGGGCTATAACTTTGTCATTTTTAGTCTAATTTACAAACGAAAAAATACGTGTCTTTTATTTTTTAACAATCTAAAAGACGGACTAATTACCTACATTTTTTTACGGCAACAGGCCTATTGTCTATGACAATATCATTTGGGAGATTTGCCATAGTCACCATGTTTGGCAGGCGGGTTGGCAACCGCTTTAAGTCTTATTTGTACCCAGGTAAATGCTGCTGCCTTTTTCCTGATAGTCCTTTAGTCGTCTTGTATGGCACGCGCGGGATGAGATGGGATGCTGGCAGCCAATAATTTAAAAAAAAATTTGGAACACTAAACTAACACATAATAACAAAACAACCAGTTTAACACTTAAATTTAACCCTAACAAAAACTCCAACCAAACTCTGGAATCTCCGTACAAAATGTAAATTTCCTTAAGAAAGTTCATTCCCTTTACCAAAAAGCCATTTCGTCAAAGAGTTGTCACTTAACATATTCAAAATACACAATTAGTCACAAGTTCTTTGCATATTTTCGATCATTGTTTTCGTGTGTTTTGAAACGTATAATTTGTCACGGCTATCTGCTCCCCCAAGACAAATATTTGAAATTATCATTTGACCAGATTTTAACCTTTCCGAATGCTACTGGTTGGCTGAAGTAGTCGTTTTAACCAGATCTACTATGTTGTGTTTACTGTGTATGTTCAAAGTTCGATTTCCTAGCTGATAGTAAGTGCCCCGGTCCCCCCGGATTGGAAGTCCGCTAGTCATCTGTGGCTGGCCAGGGCAGGCAGGGCTGCCCAAACCCTTGCTAGTTGGTTGGTTTTGCTACCCGATGGCGGCACAGGGGGGGTTAGTGGGCGTGTAAGGAGTAAGAAAATCGGCGGTAATATATTGATGCCCCTGCAAGGATAGTTAAGCTGTTGGTCTTGCGTCTCTCTCTGGTCATCTATCGTCCCATTGGATTATAAGAGTATAAGAATAGAGAGTGCACATGTGTTTGCGCACACACTTGGCACTTTAATATCTCCTGCGTACTTAGCTAGTCCCCTTGAAGATTGCCCGAAATTTACTTTCTTCTTTCGCGAATTCATATCTCTGATTTATTTGACTAGTGTATAAATACATATTTTCTTATCCAAATCCGATGTGGACGTTAGCCAAGCCGTCATTCGCAACTGGAACGTATCCAGATAGAACCGCAAGCCCGTCGTTTTTAAAGATTAAAAAGTCACTTTGTGCGTTTGAGAAAACTACGCACACATATCTCTTCATTTAAATAAGATTGCATATCCTCCTAAAAACGTAAACGTAACATTTTTAACACGTATTGGGTGTGAATAAGTCGTATTGTTGAGCACGTTAAATGATTATGTTTGATTTTGTACGTTATTTGATAGCCGCTCACCTATGTAAGGAATCATTTTGTGACATTATAGCACTGTTTATAGCTAGAATACTTTACTAATTATTATAGATCTTCGATCGTATTGAGCCTCCCGTCCGGGTAAAGAGCTCCACCCAATAGAATACCGCAGCCAAATGATCTCCGGGTCGTGTTTCTGCCGATGAGTAGGGTTTCCGGAGCTCGTGGGGTGTTAGGGTTGGGCCGGCATGGCGGTAGCAAATGACGGGTAATCACTGGTCTACAAATTTTGACTTTAAAAAAGTATTCTTCGAGCAAAGTAGTTTTTTTTATTTGTCTTCACATGCTGATAACGAAAACAATAATTACTTATATAAATTAGTTTCCATTTATTAGAAATAAAAAAATACAAAATTATGCAAAAATATCAAAAAAAATTACTGTTATTCTATTCATTAGCAGAATTTCGGCGTCATTTTTTATGCAGTTTTCATATATTTTATTTCTGGAACATCCCGATAAATAGTCCAACAATAATACGCCAACATTGAAACGTTCCACTTGCCCTGATATCGTTTTTCCATGTTTGCGATGTCCAGATGAAAACGCTCCCCATGTTCATCGCTTAAAGCCCCACAATTATTCGGAAAGAAGTCCAAATGAAAATGTAAAAAGTGTATTTTCAAGGACATGTTACAATCTAGTTTTTGGTATGATGACAACATATTTTGGACAAGCTCAACATAGATGATGTTTTTTTGCCACTCAACGAATTTCTTAAACCTGTAGCACACGGATTTCTGCAGAAATGTGGAACCCAGCTTTTGTTCAGGTGTGATATGTCTTAGTTAAAGTAGTAAGAATAGGTGTTTTTATCATAGGCGATATAGAACACCTTTGTTTACTAAATATCACCTCTCCGCAAATGTAACAAAAATTGTTGGAATTATTCACACATTTCCGAGACATTATGTTATAAAATAATTTAAGTTTCATTCTTTTTTTCACTTTTAGCACATTTATTATTCAGTAATACAGAACAGAGCACTAAAGTACGATATTTTGAACATTTGATGCCAACTAACAAAGTTAATATGAACACTGTCAAGTTGAATGATAAAATTTGGGAGATATGAGGTATCTTGAAAATTTAAACTAATAAATTACTTTTACTTATCAAATCGTATTTAGCATGTATAGACAAGCAGAAATTAGTTAAAATTATTTCGGATACTTTTGCATTGTAGACCAATAATCGACCAGTTACTTCCCCGTTGTCACAGCAACGTGGGCTTCTCTTTCGTTCTCTATCAGACAGGAAGCCATCATGCCGAGCTACTATAAAAAAAGATAGTTCTATCTTTAATACATTCCCGTTTGCAATCATATTTTTATTCAGCAGACTTGATTCAAAGTCGATGATGTGTTTATATTTATTTCCCTCTTAAATAAAACTCCCACCTTCACTGTACGAGTATATTCGGTTCGGATGAAACAGGTTGAGTGATTATTGTTTTATGACTATTGAAATCTTGGTATGTGATTGACTGTCTATTTTCGTATCTACATTATTTTGATTTTTTTATAGGCCAAGGCCTTGTTGATGTTGATGTGGTGCTGGAGAAGATTGAAGGGAATAAGCTGGATAGAAAGGAAGACGAATGAGGAGGTATTGGAGATGGTAAAGGAGAAGAGATGCTTAATGCAGGCAATTGAAAACAGAGGAGGGAAAATGGTGGGACCTTGTGCTTGTGCTGTGTGGGACTCACACCTCCCGAAATGGGAGGGTATAACCACTAAACCCCCCTGTGTCGCCAGTGGGCAGCAAGTTGCAGGGACACGGGCAACGCCGAAGCATACCGCCGCAGCATGCCCTGGCCAGCCGCAGATGATAAGCGGCCGGCACTCCTGGTCCGGGGAGGGCAAATATCCCAGGCGGACCTCGTGCAACGGTGTGGTTGCACCCACCACACCGTTACGCCCCTATGAGTGGATCGCGACCCCGCACTCACCACTCGGGGCACGAAGGAGAGGCTCATAGGGCATACGATGCGTTGTATGCCCTCCGGCGACGCCCGGGCCGGGGTCCCTTTATGATCCTAATTTAAGTCTCATGTATGTTATGAGTCTGGTACTTGACTATTGATTGGCGCATGGGCTCAATTGGTAGTGTCCTTTCTCTCTGAGCCTAGGGTCGTGGGTTCAATTCCCACCCAGTTGGCAAACTTTATTGATGACGGGTTCGTAAGTACGCAACCGCTTACGCTCTAGGGTATGTCTCTAAATATACTATCGGATCTATGCCAGTGCGATTCATACAGCATACCTGCGCAGTAACGGCTCACCTCTATTAACATTCAAACGCAAACCTTGCAAATTCTATACCAGAACAATGCGACACACTGGTACATTCATCACAGCCGATCAAATATTTCAGACGCGTCCGAACAATGTTTTCATTCACAGTAAAACTTTATTTATGTTTTCTAGCTTTTATGACCCGTCGACGACGACTACTTAATGCCTTGACGCTTCGTCTACAAACTTAACTTTACCATCCGAAAAGATTTCAAACCCAAATTGAAGCACAGAGTCGACGTTCAGAAGGCTCCGTTTCTCCCAATCTTGTGACTTTGTGCCCGTATAAAGCTTGGTATTCTCGACACGGCATTGAGGAAGTAAAACAGCTAAAACTAGCAGGCACGAATATAAAATCGGACAATAAAATCGTAGGTGAAACTTATTTGGGTTCTGTGTTTTTATTTTTGTCCCAAGATTGGTAGTCGGTTCGAATTTATTGGCTATTAAATGGACGGTTGATTTTATTATGTTTGTAACGCCTGGTCCTGGTAGATGTTTCATAATTTAGACATGAATTAGGTAGGTATAATAAAAAATTTAATGATACTTGAGCAAAACGGACCATATTATATTTGTTTTTTTTTATATTCAATGTTCACTGATGGTTGTCGTTGTTGTTCAAAACCCTAAAATGTATTTCATCCTCATCATCTTGATGGTTGGCGATCCTCGACTGTACGCTTTAAATGAGGAACTTCTTGCCTCGCGCATCGGTTTTGTGGAACCAACTTTTTGCGACAGTCTTACCGAACAGCTACGACTTGGGAGCCTTCAAGAAACGAGGGTACTCCTATAAAGGGCCGGCAGCGACCGGCAAATATTACCATAGGTATGCAGGAACAAATGTGATTTGAAATTGGTATAAAAATTCGACAACTATTGGCAAACATTCCTGCATTTACCCTGGGCAAACCTACGTGTGATCACATTGGTGTTTGTTTCGTGTCTGGGTGTTTATATTTAAAGCATCAATATTTGTCGTACTTCGTTGTTCATATACCCACACTACAAGTGATGAAACTACCTTTATAATCCGAATTTCTCTTTTGATTCTGAAGCGTCGCATTCCTATATTATGGGCAGAAGTTTATGGTACCTTTGGCACTGTACCCTGGCCTATTCCGTACATTCCGGACGCACGTCCTCTTGCCGCAAGCGTCTAGAGCTGTTCACACACAATGTAGTTTAAGATAAGTAAACCATCTTTATCATAATTATCTTCAGTTCCCTCATCACCATTACCGTTATCATCACCCTGCAAATGTCCACAGTCACTGATGGACATCATCATCAGCCTATTACAGTCCACTGCTGGATATAGGCCTATCCAATCGTTCGCCACTTGGTCTTTTTAGGTCTTCTCGCATCAAACATTTGCCAGACATGCGTGAATCGTCCTAGATATACCTAAACTGTATAATAAGCCATGGCAGTAGGTCACAGCCAGTCATCAACCATTTCCTGGATTTGACTGCATGGCTTATGCCTTCACTCTTGGATTCCTTAATGAATGAATGATTACTTCTATATCTTTCACAGTGGTAATAATATTCAAAATGGACTTATTTTGTGCCATATTCATTAAAACTTGATATTAGTTTTCAATGTTTTGACAGTTTGCATCGGAAGTTTTACGAGGGCCGGCTAGCCTTAGAAGCCAGCAGGATGGTCAAAAGGTTGATAATTCAGATCGAAAACTTCATTTTCGCTAGAACTCTTTCCGAAAGCGTGTACCAATCTTTATTAATTTGTAAATTTTTCATCATATTCCTTGCAATTTAAATTTCTGACATTCCGATAATCATTTTCATTCAACAGCGCGCTTCAAGGAGTTTGTTCACACAGTACTTGGCGGAATTCTTTCACACAAACGTTTATCAGTATTACCCCCAGGCACTCTCCAAGCTCTCTCTTAAGCTGCAACTTTACTGCCACGCTTTCTACATTGTGTCCAGTCTCATTGTAATTTATGGATGTCCTCGCGCGTCGCCTCACGAATGCTAAGTCCACGATGAAAGGATTAGCCGATGGAACCTCAGCGCCATATTTAAGTACGAAGGGAGCGATTTATGTCATACTTACGGCTTGTCCGACTATTGGGGGCGTTGGCCTGAATACTTGTTGCAGTCGCTCTGAGGTAACGTCTTTGTATCATGCTAGTCAGTGTAGGTAAGGTAGGTAAAGAGATAGATAGGTATTTTATTAAGTGCGAGAAGTTGAAAGATCCAGCAGGAATCCCCGTCACTACCTGAAGGATGTGGGCCGCTTTCCACGGACTTTCCATCGCTCCCCCAAGAGGTGATCTTAAAAGTCGTAAACCTTAGAATCCTCGACTCAGCTCCGCAGTGCTTGATGGAAGGACTGGGGTTTTTAGTGGATATTCCCGTCTCCCCATCAAGTGACAGGATCCTGTGTCCCCATTATGAGACAGACTTGAGTTAAATATTATAAAACATTACTCTTCGGTTAGCGAAGATTCTGTTATGATGGGTAAAGCATTTCCTCAGTACAAAACTTGAACGAAGGGCGATTACCTACCATAATCTGGTTAAAATTAATTGTATTTATTAAAGCTTTATTGCACTGAAGACGAACTTAACACTAGAAGCAGACAGACGATGTTATCAAGCTCTTGCGCGTAGCTCCACAAATAGGCTACGCAGCTTATTTTACAACTACATACCGCGGCGTTACCTAATCAACCTTGCCATAATCACGCCTATATCTACCCTCCTCGCGTCCAACCGCGCTAATAATTAACGCGCGGAACCGAATCACTCTCTAATAAGCCAATTCGCGTTCCGCACACAGTCCCAAGCTGAGGCCAAGTCAAATGATATGTGAGCTATTGTCCACTGACTTATTGGTAAGTGGCGGCGAATGAGTCCGTGATTGGACGGCTTAATGTTGTTTTATCACAATGTTTGGTCATCGTGCGCGACGCGCATAATTTGTTTAAGTTGCGACTTTGGCGCGCCGTCGGTTTTCGATCGGGGGTTTTGACGCATTGTTTTTTTTTAATTGATGTAGTTCGTGGTACTGTTTCGTAATGGTTCTTGTTCTATTCTTAAATGATTACGTTAGTTAGTAGATGTAAGCGCCGATCTATATCAAGAAGTCTCACAAATGGTAAATTTTTAGTGGGCATTTTCTATCTCAAAATTGCTCTGTAGCTGCTTAGCAGTTTAGTCAAGAATTGGCGATGCAAGCTCGTACGACAAAAATAATATAGGTCTTGCATCTGATCTCCTTCTATTCCTTTGAAACTATATAAGATTGTGGGTCAAGGAAACATAGAGAGGACACACGTGGATATGTATAATATGAACAAGTGTATAATATGCTTGTGAATTTTAATATTATTATGCGAGTCCCAAATCTTCTAGCCCGCAATAATGAATACTGCCGTATGGCCTTTTAGTCGCTCCTAACGACAGGAAGACATATATACCTAGGTATTTCTTACGCTCTAACCGCAGGGCGCCTTTTAATATTTCCTTATATCCTGCGTCCAGTCTTATCATCCTTATATTGTCGCCTCTTATACTATTCGTATATCAGAACATAGAGCACGCATTATAAGGAGCATTTATTAATTTATTTTAAAGAACAACGTCCAATTAAAACTACCGGCTTCAAAAATATGACCTCAAACAAATAATCTAATACCAAGCCCCCTTTACCTATCTCCCACTTACCTAATACCTTAAATCCTCCACATTTTCCACGTTCCATTCATTAGCGAGAACCACAACATCTAATCAGGGATCTGTGAATAAATCCGGAGCAGTGCGGTCCCCGACCATAAAAACGGCTCGGTATACCAGTTCATTCGTTTCTTCGAACGCGACGGAACAATCCTGGGCCAAAAACAATTAAATCGTAATTAAGGGCCGTATTAAGAGGGCAGGCATGCGCCCGCGCAACACGGCACTCATATTTTACGGATAGTGCTGGTACTGATACATATCGATAATCATCATCAGCCTATCGCAGTCCACTGCTGGACAAAGGCCTCTATAGTTGTTCGCTACTGTGGGCAAGCATCTGGAGGCTTTACCCATAATTGCGGGTTGGCGATCGCAGGGTAGCTCCTCGCTCCGGTAAGGCTGCTGCCCGTAATCGATCTGTGGTATTTAGCTACGTTTTCAATCGTGAAGGTTATACCGCCATCAGTCGGCTGCCAGGGCCTTGGGGTGATTCAGTCACCCCACGACATGACGGATCTACATTTTATATTTTTGACGTCAATATTCCTGTCTCCGGTTAAGTCTACTTTGCCCCACCAAGGCGCCCCACCTGTGGGACAAAGTGGAACGCTTTAATAATTTTAAATAGAATAGCTTTAATAATTTGAAATATTACAATCACAATAATGTAGTAAACTCGACCTTTACTATAAAGTGACGACCTAGTGGGGGCAGATTTATCCCACGCCTTGGTGGGGCAAAGTAGACTAACCTCTGTCAGCCTGTATAGGTGTCTATGTTAACGTCACAATAATATCTAGGAAACATCTCTCAGGTTATGTTCATTTAATATTGACAAATTTTATTATTACTAATTTTAATAATTATTTTACAATTAGAAAGCTACATTATTCCAAAGACCCTTAGGGTTGTAATTTGTGTCGGCGATTGGACGTAGGTAAGCTTCGGGCGGAAAACTTGCTTCATAGCGATTATAATGTAAGATCTAGGAAATGGCTATACCTGTACCATTTTATAATGAAATAAAAACAATTTTAAATTGTGGTTTCGTTTCTCTGTTACTTTACTAAGCTGTTTTACTGTATGAAGGTGTTACTAGATTAATCGATAAATAATTTCTTCTATACTTACTGCTCAATATCGATCAATTGATTCTTGCATCGAATGTATTGGTTAATTATTTACATATTTCTGTAAATTTTTCTTTCTTTGCTGGGAGATTCGTTTGTTGATAGACATATTTTCGATGTGGGGATTTCAAAGTTTGATTTGATTTGCATAATCATGACAGACTTTCGATAGAAAATGTAATGTACTTTCGTATATTTGACTATTCGCTTTATAATCCTAACGGAAAGAAATCGACTAGTAGCTCTATACTAAGCATAAGGAAGTATTGACGACACACGATCACAAAAAAAATCAAAATGACCAATTGAAACAATACGAAAGTCAATAAAAATAGTTAACCCGCTATTAAGCGAGCAACACGCAAACTTCGCTTCAAAAACTCCCACAAAACCCGTAAAAACCTAATAGTGTTTATTGTACCCCCGATTAATCAAGCTTTATAGCTTCTTGTGTTCCAATGTTATGATCCAGAGTACCGACGTAGAACAATAAATCGCGTATAAAACAATTATACCACGCTTTAATTTCCACAGAGAACGTTCAAAATCAAAACGACAAAAGCTGTGAGGTAATAAAAACACGAAATAATCCATTTATCGTGTCCATTCAAAATTCTCGATACAATATTTGAATGGCCGATTAAAAGCGAAACTCGAGACGCCCGCCAATTTTGCATACACAAACATCGTAAATCACATTCAATGAAAATGTGTATCGATATGTCGATATAGTTTTACGATCGATTCATTACGCGACTATGAGTTGGCCTTATTAAGGGGACAATGCTTCTGGCTGCGGCCAAACAATCACATCTTCATTAATTACGGAAGGAATTTTTCCGATGCTTGTTCTGGTAGCGTGGTCCAAGAGAAAAGCTCCAGGTCTTTAAAGCTGAACGCTTCTTTTTCATATAATTGACTTTGGTATTCACCATTTATTCCTCCTTATATATTAACAACAAACATGTCATTTCTTAGGTGGTACATTTTATAAAATTTACGGGTATTCCTCGAATATTTAAGTCAAATAAAGTAAATCTTTCGTTTAAGATCGTATTAAGTTCATCTTTTGCCTTTCATTTTACGATTTATTTTAATGTTATGTTAAACCTTGATGTTAACTTTCTATCATCGTCATCAACTTATTATATGGACACTCTTTTTGTTCGTTCATTATTTCGGCCGCAATGTTCTGTCGCCGACACCACGCGACATCTCCCGTGCTAATAGCGTCCGTTCTGCTCGCAACAATTTGTCGCTCGATTTTTTGTCGCCTGCGACATCTCCACAAAAAGTGTTGATGCCGCAAATGTCCTGATTCTTGATGTAATTAGCATCATTTCCCATGCCTACGCTATGTTTATGGTAATTGAAGAGGACTCATTATTTCAAGATTTGCGGATCGCAGAAATTTATGTATAATAAGATGGCTTAATTTCAAAAAAATCACTGTGTGGTATTTTTCAAGCGTTCCAAATTTTAACTTCACTTACCCTGTTATCAGATCAATTGATCGATCGATGAAATCGATAGATGGCCGAAGCAATTGATTGACGTAGTTTGTTCCATACCGATCACTATCGATCGACGTCGACCAATTGATTCTTCCATCGATCGACGATCAATTGGTCTGGTAACACCCTTAGATGTTGCATTCTCCTTGAAACATGCGCTAGAATATATCAGAATGCGTATTGAACGTGATCTGCTTCGATGTACCCAGAAAAACGTGCACACTAACCGAACTGATGTTTGAGAAACTATGCACAATAGTGCAAGTTTTAGCGCAACGCCATTCTATATTTAATACATTTCTGTTTCACTGACCCCATTTCATTTCTTCTTTTTGTCTTTATAACTGAGCTAATGCATTAGTGCTGATGATAAGTTTAATAGGCCCTTACTACATACAAAGTCTAAATACGAAACTTAGTTTCAAAGATAAGATTAGCACAAAGACCAATACAAAATTGCTTGAAATAAAAAATGCCGTATAACGTACAAGGCAAGAGTTAATTCAATTTGATAAACGAACACCTGCCGATAGTCCAATATGCATACGACATTTTAAAAGGCTAATAATATTAAGATTAGACAAAATTAAAAAGATATCATTGACATATAATTTTATTACCTATGCAACTTTATTATCGTTCTTGTATATCTAATTTTATGCTAATCTATTTAGTTTACAATTTGTTGTAGAATGTTTATTCATGTTGTCATTATCATTGATAGTTATTTATTTGTTGACAATCTGAATAATACGTGCTGCTATATGCTTACATAAATTAATAACATATGTCTAGCTTTAAATGCAATTTCATTCATTCGTGTGAAAGTATATAATCATCATGTTTGCTATTATGAAAATAAAGCCAATATTTTATAGCTGAATAAAATTGACATTTGCTGCTTAACATTATAATGATTACACATACTTAGACAGGATTCTATTTACAAAGGTATTGAGTGGATTATAGGGACAGCTGCTTGTTTTACAATTACTACTAAATATTATGAGAACTATAAAATAGTATTCAATAAAAACAGGATGTTACGTTATGTAGGTAGTGTTACAAACTAAAATAACATGTTATTTGCTATATCATGATGGTGGAAAGACGGCTGCTCCGCCTGATGGTAAGCGGTAACTGTAGCTCATGGATGCCTACAACACCAGGAGTATCCCACGCGGTTTGCAAATCCTTTAAACACCTAATCACTTTTAGCTTCAAGTGCGCCATACCTTATTCCCCTGAGAAAACCTCGGCTTTTTCCACAAACGAAACGATTGTGGAAGGAATTCCTCTCAAACCGGACCTTTCGTGACCAGCTAGGCTCTACAGTGTGAGGATGCGAGCGGCACATATAGCAATAAACAAGAATGCAAATTACAAATGAACATTTTGTGGTGTTAACAAAACTATTAACAGTATTTCGCGAGAGCAAAACTTCAGAAAACGCGGCTCCTTACCTCACACTTGCAACAGAAACAATAAAAAAAAACAATTTACGTCGCAAACGCGTGCTTCACTCAATGCCAACAAAATGAATAATCTCCCCCAGCCCTAATATTAGTTCTACAGAAAACCGACGCGAAAAGCGGACGTAATCGTTTCACTCACTCTTAAAATAAAGACATAATAGAGGCAATTGAAGTAACTACGGACCAACACGCAAACGAACACACACTATAAAACCTTTCACACTCACAAAATGGTGATTTAATTTAACAATTCGTATGCGGCTACCGAATTTGCTCGAGGAAATATAATTAAACGCAATTAAACTCTTTGTTTCAGGTACAAAAAGCGGAAGAATGAGACAAACGAACACAGAAGCCGTGCAATACATCATATGCAACGATGCACAAAATCATAAATTATAGCAATTTATCAAGCACGTTGAAGAAAATGGATGAAATACGCCTGGAGTTAACTTGACAATAGACGGTGCTAGATAATTAACTGTGTGTGGTTGTGTTGTTTTTGTGAAAAGGAAAGTGAGAGGACTAGATGATGTTGAAGTGTTAGGACTTAAAATAATGCCAGATCGGGAGTCGGTAGGAGGTCCAGGGACAGCAGGGAGTGGTGGCTTCTTACCTCTACAGTTCCCGTCGGCTTTCGCGGCCTTTCACGCGACCACGCCCCCCGGGGCTGCACCCGCGGCAGCCATGCATCACGCCACGCATTACCATCATCACGCTCAGTAAGTGCCTTTTTGCTTTTCCTACCTTTAACGTTTTTAGCAGTTACTTATATATCTAGTTTGTATTTGACAAAAGATAATATATTTTATTTATCTAATACATATAAAAGACAAATAGCAATATCGCTATCATATTTTATTAAGTGTTCAGCCAAGAACTTGGCTACTCAACTTGCTTTTATTGAGCAGAAAAATGACATTGAGAACTTGAAAATTACTTCATGTAATTTAAATTATACCACAAGACAATAGAGGATAACTCTAGCAATGTAATTATGTCAACAAAGGGAAAGTCCGACCAGTTAAATATTATTCATCAAAATATACAAGGCTTTCCTGGCAAAGAACTTGAATTAGAATTATATTTAAATGAAAAAAATATACATGTTGTATGTATGACCGAACATTGGTTAAGACAATTTGAGTTGTTAATTAGTATTGATAATTACAAGGTCATTAGTTCGTTCACTAGGAGTGCTGCGATTAGGGGTGGGTCACTGATATTAGTTGAAAATAGTCTAAAGTCAAAAGACCGTAAAGATGTATCATCACTCTCCATTGAGCGAACCATTGAGCTATCCTGTGCAGAGCTTGAGCAGTACATCATTGTCTGTGTGTATAGGCCCCCTTCTGGTGATTTCAATTTATTTGAATCTACTATGGAGGAGGGCTTAAATAAAGTATGTAAAGGTTATAAAAAAGTAGTTGTATGTGGGGACTTTAATATAAATATTTTAGATAATTCACAGACTTCAGTCAGGTTCCTAAATTTATTTAAATCTTATGATCTTTTTCAGCTCTTTGATGAACCTACTCGAATAACACCCACATCAGCTACTTGTCTTGATAATATTTTTTGTAACTCCAAACCAATCAATAAATCAATAATAAACTTTATAAATTCGGACCACAGTGGCCAAATGGCAGTATTTGAGCGCCATCATGACCGTAAGTCAGTTAACTTCGTATATCGACCTATCACTGTAAATCGCATTGAGAGATATAAAAAAGACATAGATTATAAAATCTCTCAAATATCTTACACTGAGAATAATAGGGATATTGATCAAATGTATGCAAAGCTATTTGACACAATTAAAAATGAATTTAATACAGTGTTTACTAAGAAAGAGGTTAAGGTAGACAACACTAAAACAAAATTTAGTGATTGGGCTACTCCAGGAATTTATAACAGTAGAAGAAAGTTATTCGAACTCTATGAACTTAAAACCACTTCAAAAGATGAGAATATTATAGAACATGTTAGAAAATATTCGAAACTTTTTAAGAAAGTTTGTATAATGGCGAAGGCAAATTATCTTAAAGAAAAAATTAAAAATTCAAAGGATAAAGTTAAAGCCACCTGGAAAATAATCAATAAAGAGACTTGTAAAACTCGATCACATAATCACAAGATCTCTCTTAAAATAGGTGACAATTGTCTTAGTTCTGACGCAGAGGTAGCCGCAGCATTTGAAACTTATTTTTCCAATATACCTTTAATAACAACAAGTAAAATAAATTCTTGTCCGCTTGCAGCTGAATCTCTTCTCAAAGCAAATGTGGATGAATGTTTCAACAATTTTAAATTTAGCCATATTGATTATATAACGATTTTAGAAACTTTTAACGAACTTAACTTAAAAAAGACAGAGGATTTGTGGGGAATTTCAGTAGTGGTATTAAGAACCATTATACCCACCATTGCCTCACATTTAGCAATCATATTTAATGAGTGTGTAGATATAGGTCAGTTTCCAAATTTGATGAAATACAGTAAGATTGTTCCTTTATTTAAGTCTGGTGAAAGAAGTGACCCATCCAATTTTAGACCTATTTCTGTTTTACCAGCGCTTAGTAAGATCTTTGAAAAAATAATTTTTAACCAATTAGTATTTCACTTTAAGGAAAATGAGTTATTGCATAAAAAGCAATTTGGTTTTACAAAAGGTAAGTCCACTACTGATGCAGGAGTGGCGCTGATGAAACATATATTTGGTGCTTGGGAAAATAAGCAGGATGCAGTGGGTGTTTTCTGTGATTTATCTAAGGCATTCGATTGCGTTAATCATGAAATCTTACTTCTGAAGTTGCGGCATTATGGCGTCTCGAATGTTGCTTTAAGTTTGTTAGAGTCCTATCTAACTGACAGAATTCAAAAAGTTGTTATTAACGGAATTGATTCTTCTGGCGCCTTACTACGTATGGGAGTGCCCCAGGGCTCTATATTGGGACCATTGCTGTTTTTAATATATATAAATGACCTTCCTTATTTTGCTGAAGGCTTATGTGAGACGGTATTGTTTGCGGATGACACTTCTCTAATTTTTAAAACTGACAGACATAAGCAAGTATCTGACGAAGTAAATAATGCTCTCTCGCAGGTATTGCATTGGTTTAACACAAATAATTTACTTTTAAATTCTAATAAAACAAAATGTATTAAATTCACGATGCCTAATGTGAGGCAAGTAAATACTAATATAATTATGAATGGTGAACACATTGAGCTTGTTGAGTCTACGACCTTTTTAGGGATTACTGTGGATTCCAAGTTACAGTGGGCTCCTCATATAGAAGCCCTGGCAGGAAGACTCAGTTCAGCTGCATATGCAGTTAAAAAAATTAGGCAACTCACTGATATTGAAACGGCGAGACTTGTTTATTTTAGTTACTTCCATAGTGTTATGTCATATGGTTTGCTCCTATGGGGATCAGCTTCTGACATACAAACTATTTTTGTATTACAGAAGAGGGCGATCCGTTCTATATATGGACTTAAATCTCGCGAATCACTTAGAGAATTATTTAAAGAAATTAACATCCTAACTGTGGCATCACAGTACATATTTGACTGCATTATGGTTGTACGTAAGAATATACATTTATATAGTAAAAACTCAGATCTTCATCAGTTCAACACTAGAATTAAGAGCAAACTTGCTGTTTCCAATCTCAGGCTTCGTAAAACTGGTAACTCATTCATAGGACAAAGTGTAAAAATGTTTAACAAAATACCGCAAAATATTGTTGATCTACCTATACATAGATTTAAATCTCGCATTAAGTCCATTTTAATGTCAAAAGGTTATTATAAAGTACAAGATTATATGGATGACAATATTACATGGACATGATAGTCTGCTCGCTTGCGCTTTTAAAACGATATTATTGTATTGTATTATATATTTTAAAAAAGGCTAACTGTTGAGTTTGTTGCGGCACTTCTTCTCAGCAGGCTACACGTCGAAGTGCTGGTAGGAAAAAGTTTGACGTGCAAAAGTATTACTAGTGAATCTATTTGCTGAAATAAACTATTTTATTTTATTTATTTTATTTTGTAAGTAACTTTAATGACTTTGGTTATCTGCTTATCTTGTTAGTCTGTTTTGATGGCATTAGAAAACTATATTGAAACAGGAGTTCAGCTTTGATAGTATTCATATCAAATTTGTTTTGTTATATAAGAACGTCCACTGCGGACGGACCAAGGCTGTTGATTGATTGATTGATATAAGAACGATTCAAAAGATTTTTTTTATCATCGTATCGGATTGAAGATTTCTAAAATCATTGTTTAAACTTCAATTATCTACAAACTGGATGATTCTAACTCTGTCTATTAGCACGTTGTTAACTGGCGTGCAACAATTTGAGCCATTATAATTTACTCGACTTAACATAGTAGTCCAACTTAATGGCTCACTCGCTAATTCACATTTATTATCCCTCCTTGCAGCGGTATACCTGTTTTCGTAACACACTTTCAGTTTTATACTCCTGTTAGAAGCTTGGCCATCGTAATAATAATCTTGTGGTTTTCCTATCAAAAGTATTCATCTACATAAGTAATTTTATTATGATTTGCTTGGATGTCTTTAAGTGTATCCCGTTTCGTGTCAGCCGCTCATTCGGTCTCACTACTCTTTATTGCACTACTCTAGTCAATAAGCCTGAGTGCCCCATTAAGCATTACAAGAACACAGACCTTTTATTGCATAATTGCACCTTCGATTTTTTCACAACAACTCTCCGATACACCAACTTTGTTGTTACCGTTTCAATTAAAAAAACCTGCACTTGTTTAATCGTCAATAAAATTCATATTCGCTTCTTGTGCACCTTTACGAAGGTCCCGTTCCATTACGTTTATTACAAATTCAGTATCTTTTTTACTGGATGCTATTTCAGAATTTATATCGGGAGCAGGTAAAATTTTTTAGATTAGATTAGAGCCGGCGTATTAACCGTGGTTTACGGCGGTGGGCCATAAAACCGCGGCCAGGTGAGACAAGGTGTTACTTAATGATAATTTATTGCACAACGCCGGACGCGTAAGCCGCCCGATTTGACGACAACATTAATCTCCTGTAACTGGACACAATAAAACACTATCGTAAAGTCGAAAAAAGGGGATCGATCCGAGACAATGAGTCGCTGACAAACGACGAGAGGAATCGTCAAAGGAATTGAGACGTTTACAATGTTAGGACGTTAATAAAAGTAAGACGCGCGTTTTAAACAAATGAGTTGGTCCCGCGTTCAAAGGGTGCGTGATGTATTGCCGGCCGGTGTCGACTCGGCCCACTGCTTTGATTAATACACCAAAGTCCCGCCTGAGGGTACGTCCTCTCTGTTCTCAGCAGCATAATGTTAAGCTAAACTTTCAAATATTTCACTTAAACGTTCCCAACATAACCTAACTCGGTAATATCTCTTCTTCAGCACGCAATATCTCACCCTTTATAATAATAAAGCCCATATGTTGCAACCTTTGCTAGTTAATTTCAAGCACAAAACGTTTGTGACCGATTATCCTTTAAACCTGAGCCATAAACTGTTTTCTACGTGTTATTTATAGTGATTGCGTAACTCGTTACGGCGAATGTTAAATCGGATGTAAATTGGTGTTATAAAGACGTTCCCTTTCTCGGAAGTGCGGGCAATCCTTTATCTGCAGGATTTCGTCGCCGGATGCTTCGGTAGGCCATTAACGACAGTCTCTTGTAGCCTCATTTAACTCGCTGCTGCGATAATTGCCCCCACGTGTTTATTTTCATGCTGTCTAATTATAGTACGCACAATGGGTTGGACACGATCGGTTATTTTGGCTCCGTCTTCTCAGTCAAAGTTGATTTTGTCCGGTCACAAAAGAGGTGTTGCGAGTTGGCTGTCGTTTGATTCATTAAGGCCCTTTTAACTGATTGATCTTATCATGCCGTTTCACCTATTCATCCTGCTCACACTTTTTTGTTTTTATTGTCATTAGTAAATGTCGCTTGGAATCTGAGGCTTTATTTAGTTAGTTAAAGATTGAATACAACTCTACTATTCCTGTCCCTTATATTAACAGTACAGGCGAATGTGTGTCTACTATAAATGGAAAGAGCGTATTCACTTAAAAACTACCTTTTACTTTATTTTATTTTTTATGCCTTGAGTTTTTATTAATAGAAATAATGACAAAAAATATTTTCTGCTCTAATGGTTTTTATAGGATATTTGCTATGATTTACAACGCTTTTAAATAAGATTTTAAATTTACGGCTTAGCTCTTATGTTGTCATTGTTTCTAAGCAAAAAACCAACTTCCTAGCCCTTGAAACACAAAGTCTTCATTCATTTACCGAAGCCACCACAAAGCCCTCTAACCGATGAAGTACCCACCATTCTCTCGCCCGCATACCCGGCCTTATTGTCTCACGTCCTGCGTTCACAAATCATCCAGACAAGAAAAAAAGCATTATTATTGGTTCATAGATAAAGACAAAGCCATCTGATTGGTCGACGTGTGTGGTGCATTGTAAGTGTCCACAACAATTAGGCTGTTTATCCAGTTCTAAATCAAAGTTATTACATGGTTGTAAGATTTTTATCGAGACATCTAATACTTGGTTGTCAGTGCCCGTTCATTTCGTGTGTTTATTGCTGAACCATTCCCATGGTCTCTCGTTACTTGAAGGCGGTGAAAATGGTCTGCCTACGGCGATGTCCATCCCATATTGAATGTCCGCGGTATTAAAACATCAACGGACATAAAAATATGGCGTATTTCACATCGACGTATAAGAAAAGTCATTAAAGAGAATAACCTGTTGGCACTTTTTGGAAAAAGTTTAATAAAGATGTACGAGATAGCCGTGTTTGGTTGCGGGAACTAATGAGCCATTAAAATACAGATTGTAAATCAATCTCTCTTTTCGTTTTCAAGGATGGTTTTAGTGACATCAATAGAGATGAAGACATTGTTGAAAATAACTTATGTAAAAACATTTAAAATACCAATCATAACTACTTTAGGGACATAATATGTTTTGTTAACGGAAGGTATTCTGTGATCATGGCTAACCCCGTTAATAAATATAATATATGATAAATCATAGTAACCATATACGCAATAGTGCAAAATCATTATCCTACTAGTTATCATCATCATCATCAGCCCAAGAATAATATCATTTCATATTATACCGATATTCATGCAGGCAAAGCCAAGGGCTGCACTTACTCTGCTTTTTTTATATAGTAGCTCGGCATAATGGCTTCCCTTCGCCTGGTGGAAAGCGAAAGAGAAGCCCAAGTTACTGTGACAACGGGCAAGTAACTGGTCAGTCACCTGTCAGTTGCCACCGCCATGCCGGCCCAACCCCAACCCTCCCACGAGCTCCGGAAACCCTACTCACTGGCAGGAACACGACCCTTATTAATATTAAACGATTTCCTCCAAGGCTCAATGATTGCATAAGACCTTTTTCTAGAAATCTGCAAGGTTTGGTTTGGGTCTAGGTGGCGCTGTGGGTCTTGTACCTTTATTCTTTTGACAGGCTCGTTGGCTCAATTGGTAGTGACCCCTGCCTTCTGATCCGAGAGTCGTGGGTTCGATTCCCACCCGGGACAAACATTCGTGATTCGGGATGAACACTTGTGTTTGTTCCGTGTCTGGGTGTTAATATTTGTATTTAAGTATTTATTTGTGGTACCTTCGTTGTTCTGATACCCATAACACAAGTGCTTAAGCTACTTACTTTGGGATCGGAGCAATGTATGTGATGTTGTCTGATATTTATATTTATTTATATTTATATTCACTTTTATGTAAACTTAAACAATTTAGTTCCATACCGTATAAGTTCTATGGACTTAATATTGTTCTACCATAGACCATAGATCATTTGTGCGGCAGACGGTCGCGACGCTGTAGTGACAATGCCGAGTCCCGTCATTCACACAGGATGTCGGGGTCAATTTATGACCGGATCCCGCTTCATGGGACGATTGACCGATTGCCCACTTTTAAATAGAAAAAAATTGGACATGACCGTATAGGTTTTATTAGGAGCTTTTGTGGAGATAGTAAAGAATCTTTTGGTTACCTACTGATCGTGTATCGTTTTTTAAGTTCACAAAAATATTTGCTTAAGCGATAAGATCGCATAAATTGTACTACCTTTTGAATAATATTTGATGTGCAATGTATACTTATCTAAATATATAAAACTCGAAGGTGACTGACTGACTGACTGACTGACTGACATAGTGATCTATCAACGCACAGCCCAAACCACTGGACCGATCGGGCTGAAATTTGGCATGCAGGTAGATGATGTGACGTAGGCATCCGCTAAGAAAGGATTTTGACCAATTCCACCCCCAAGGGGATAAAATAGGGGTTGAAAGTTTGTATGAAACTTCGTCAATTGTAAGCCGTTCAGGTTTAGAATTTACATTCATAAAGCTACTATGACGTAGGTATCGCTAAGAAAGGGTTTTGGATCATTTCTACCCCCAAGGGGATAAAATAGGGGATAAAAGTTTGTATGAAACTTTGTCAAATTTAAACCGATCGGGCCGAGTTTGAATGCATTAAGCTACTATGAGATAGGCATCCCCTAAGAAAAATTTTTGATAAATTCCATTCCAATATTTCAAATTTTGATATCAACCCTTTACGCGATAAAATAGGGGAGCAAAAAACTGACTTGAAAGGGCGAGAAATAAACTCACAGCCCAAAACTACTGCTTCCTCTCAATAAATGGCGTTACTGGTCAAATTAAATCTAAACCTAAATCTATCTTCTATCTATCTATCTATATCTATATAAATATATATATCTATATCTATATAAATATATAAAACTCGAAGGTGACTGACTGACTGACTGACTGACTGACATAGTGATCTATCAACGCACAGCCCAAACCACTGGACCGATCGGGCTGAAATTTGGCATGCAGGTAGATGATGTGACGTAGGCATCCGCTAAGAAAGGATTTTGACCAATTCCACCCCCAAGGGGATAAAATAGGGGTTGAAAGTTTGTATGAAACTTCGTCAATTGTAAGCCGTTCAAGTTTAGAATTTACATTCATAAAGCTACTATGACGTAGGTATCGCTAAGAAAGGGTTTTGGATCATTTCTACCCCCAAGGGGATAAAATAGGGGATAAAAGTTTGTATGAAACTTTGTCAAATTTAAACCGATCGGGCCGAGTTTGAATGCATTAAGCTACTATGAGATAGGCATCCCCTAAGAAAAATTTTTGATAAATTCCATTCCAATATTTCAAATTTTGATATCAACCCTTTACGCGATAAAATAGGGGAGCAAAAAACTGACTTGAAAGGGCGAGAAATAAACTCACAGCCCAAAACTACTGCTTCCTCTCAATAAATGGCGTTACTGGTCAAATTAAATCTAAACCTAAATCTAAATATATAAAACTCAAAGGTGACTGACTGACTGACTGACTGACTGACATAGTGATCTATCAACGCACAGCCCAAACTACTGGACCAATCGGGCTGAAATTTGGCATGCAGGTAGATGTAATAACGTAGGCGTCCGCTAAGAAAGGATTTTGATCAATTCCACCCCCAAGGGGATAAAATAGGGGATGAAAGTTAGTATAAAATTTTGTCAATTTTAAGCCGATTGGGCTAAGACTTTGCATGTGTAAAGCTACTATGACGTAGCTATCCGCTAAAAAAGGGGTTTGATCATTTCTACCCCCAAGGGGATAAAATAGGGGATGAAAGTTTGTATAAAACTTTGTCAATTTTAAGCCGATTGGGCGAAGAATTTGCATGTATAAAGCTACTATGACGTAGGCATCCGCTAAAAAAGGGTTTTAATCATTTCAACCCCCGAGGGGATAAAATAGGTGATGAAAAAATAGGTTTGTATAAAACTTTGTCAATTTTAAGCCGATTGGGCTAAGACTTGGCATGTATAAAGCTACGACGTGCTATGACGTTTAAGCATCCGCTTAAAATAATTTTGATCATTTCGAGCCCCAAGGGGATAAAATAGGGGATAAAAGTTAAACCGTTCGGGCTGAGACTTTGCATTAACAAAGCTATACCATGACGTGATAGCTATTGCCAAGAAAGGGTTTTGATAAATTCCACTCCGAAAGGGATAAAATTTCAAAATTTTAAATCAACCCTTTATGTCACAAAGCTATACCATGACGTGGTAGATATTGCCAAGAAAGGGTTTTGATAAATTCCACTCAGAAAAGGGATAAAATTTCAAAATTTTATATCGACCCTTTATTTGATAAAATAGGAAAAGAAAGGCCGAGAAATAAAATAGCCCAAAACTACTAATTCCTCTCAATAAATGGCGTTACCGGTCAAATTAAATCTAAATATATAAAAGGAGAAAAAAACTCACTGACTGACATATCAACGCACAGCCTAAACGGCTTAACTTGAAATTTAGAAGGGACGTAGCTTAGGTACCGTAGAGGTGGACTAAGAAAAGAATTCCCGAAATTCCCACGGGAACGAGAATAGGGACATGCATGAGAAATAGTTACATGTATTTATCGTAAAATAGATAAAAATATACTATGAACAGTGAAAACAAAATCAAAATTGGCTGAAAAATGGGCGAGATAGAGTCGTTGAAAATTAATATATCCGTCTCTCTCACGAAAACAGATTTTTCTATGGAGTTTGTATGGCGCGCACGGTACGTGACGTCATCCGCCACGTCGGATCTCTCTGTCTAAGCAATAATTTTTACGCTTTATATCACACTTAATAGAAAAGATAGTTTAAAAATTCTACGATCTACGAAAAGATAAAAGATGAGATCTTTGATCTTTTAAATTCATAAAAAAAAGTCATCCACATTTCCTATTAGCGGGAAAATCTTGAAATTAGGCATGCAGGTACCTTAGTGATTTTCAGTTGCAACAGGATATTGCAAACTTCCCACGGGATCAGGAGTTAGCGGGAAAACCTTTTGTATGAAAAATCTAAATCGCGTTAAGATAGATGATTGAAATTTGGCATGCAAGGTACATTAATGAACGTTAAGATTATCTGCAACGCGATATTGCAAAATTCCAACGGGACCGGGAGTTATTGGGAAAAAAACTTTTGAATGTAAAAATCTAAACACGCGGACGAAGTCGCGGGCAAAAGCTAGTAATAAATAAATATGTAGAGAGGTCGATTCTGTACATGAAATATTTTTCAAAATAACTATCAGGGGATAATAAGTGATCGATACTGATGCCGAAAATGCAATTAGTAAAACTTTTGTCTGTCTGTTCGTTATAGAAACAAAAACTACTCAACGGATTTTAACGAAACTTGATACAATTATTCTTCATACTTCTGATCAGGCTATAGTATACTTTGCATCACGCTACGATCAATAGGAGGAGAGCAGTGATGGGAAAACGGGAGAATTTTTTTATCTGTATGTTTGATCGCGCATCACGCGAAAACTACTGCATGGAATTGAATACGGTTTTAACCAATGTATTGCTAGAGGTCTAACTTAAAACTAAGTATATTATAGGCACTAGGTATGGGTATAGATAGGTATTTTATGGAAGTCCATTATTTTTGAAACCCAATATCCACGCGTGGGATGCCGGCGGCACAGCTAGTAAAGAATAAATATGTAGATACATAAGCCATAATGATAGGCTTGAACTCGGAAGTGTGTTTTTTTTACGATTATAGGTTTGGAACAAATGACTTCTTTTGGATTGGTTTGGTCGCTTAAAAAATACTTACGTGTCATAAAAACGAGGCACGGAAGCGATTACGCGAAATTTAGGGGTTTGTTGTGAAATCGGCAGGTAAAAAAATTGGACTTTGATTTTGGAAATAAATTACTGCTTTGATAACTCTATAAAGCGTCAGTGGTCTTGTGGTTAATTGATTTGAGTGACACTCAGCATCAACAATTAATTGATATCCTTTTTAGATTTTCAAAATCGCTATACATAGTATAAATCCAATCTTTGGATTGGATTTAGAACTCAGAAGATAGTAAAAACCTTTTGCCTATAATAATCGATAACCAATGAAGGGAAATACTGTCACAATTCTTTCTTTGTTCTGCATAATATCTTCCACTTTAAACCTCTCGTTGGTAATATTTCATTCGCAGTATAAAAAATTGCCTTGGACGTCTTAACAAACAATGCCTGTTTCGAGGCTTGAACAGAAATGACTACTCATTCGGTTTAGGGTCCCGTACCTTAAGAGTGAGATAACCTTTCTTGCCGCTTTTTTTATTTCTAAAGAGAGGTGGGGCATAGCGAATCATCGCTCGAATTAAGCTGCCCGTCCGGAGAAGGACCTTCACCCTATAGAATACCGCAGCCAAATGACCTCCGGGTCGTGTTACTGCCGGTGAGTAGGGTTTCCGGAGCTCGTGGGAGGTAAGAGTTGGGCCGGCATGGCAGTGGCAACTGACAGATAACTGACCAGTTACTTGCCAGTTGTCACAGCGGCTTGGGCTTCTCTTTCGCTTTCCATCAGGCTTAAGGAATCCATTAAGTCGAGCTACTATAAAAAAGAATTGCGACTAATGCAAGTACAGATTTTTAAAAGCAAGGAACCAGTTTTCTCATCATCATCATTATCAGCCTGTCGCAGTTCATTGTTAGAACTATTTCTAGATAAATCAAAGTGGTGAGGCATAGGCCTCACCCAATACCACTTTGATCTATTCTCTATCCAACTTTTCACATCCAGCACTTGCCAACCTTCCTGCGCAAAGCATCACTCTACCCCAACTTTTCACACTACTAACATAACGGCTTGATGGCTCATTTAGTAGTGACCTCTGCCATTTGAGCTAAAGGTCGTGGAATCGATTCCCGCACAGCTTAAACATTTTTGTTCATGAACTTGTCTGTTTGCATTGGTCTGGGTGTTTACTATGTATAAAAAACTATTTAAGTAACTGATATAGTTGTCTAGTACCCATAGTACAAGCTTCGGCTTAGTTTGGGGCTAGATGGCGATGTGTGGCCCAGCGTGGCATGTCTTGGGCTATTTCACGGAACCTTGTACACGTTTGTCCGCTTAAACTTGAGACGGTTTTTAGCAATAAACGTCATGCTAAATCTCTTTTTCATTTAAACTCTTCTCAATAATTAGTTTCGCCAGTGTTGCGCTAATGCCAGTTTTTCAGAAACAATCATTGACTAGAGTACAACCTTATCAATTCTAAGTGGTCTTGTATTCTTTGGATTGGTTTAAAAGATCCTAAAATGGCGAAAGATCTTATAATACGTATCTATAAAACGGCAATATGGTCGCTTAGATGTCGATTTGCAGAAATTGCTTCAATACTAATACCTAGATTCTAAAATAACTGGATACCTAAACATTAGCACAGCATAAAAGATATAATAAAGTATATCAAGGCATTGGTGCATTTATTAGGATAAATACACAAATAAAGAGGAGTATAATTTGTTTAGATTAATTGAACGTGCTTAATAAAAGACTCAAATTTGTTTATTTATATATTCTTTATTGCACATCATACAATAAATTAGTCATGGACACAGAAGGTATATAATAGTAAACATTTGTTATACAATATAGGCGGCCTTACAGCGGTAAGCGATCTCTTCCAGGCAACCTTAGGGTAGAGGATAGATAAACCGCTACCCTTATCCCTGCTACTTGCTGCCCACTGGCGACCCAGGGGGGTTCGGGTGACAGAAAGGGTGAGGTGAGCTATCAACTGAATCAGAATTTATTATGTAAAGAACGATATGTAAGTAAAAATACAAATGCATATACAGTAATATACATAATATTAAATCAAATTTGTTCTTTTTGATGAAAAGAAAACGAAGTTTAGCTCTTAAAAACAAATTAGACACAAGCATACCTAAGCTATTTAGCTGTTAAAAAGTTTGTAGGTGAATTGTATTTATAGCACATACACAGTGGGGGGTATACAGAGTGACGAGTAACACGTGATTAACCTATATTCGTTTGTCATTATGTTTGTCATTTCGCGCAGTGGAGAATGTTTTCGAAGTGCGATATTGAGACGAAAATATGTTTTTTTTTATTATTGGAATCATTAAGTGTACCACACACATTCATTGTGTGAAAAAATCTATTGTTCTTCAGCTGTAGTTATATTATAATATACATACATAAATATGCCAGCGGCGTCCCACGCGTGGAAATCAGGTTTCAAAAGCAACGCATTCTCGTAAAATAATTGTTCCTAAATTTTAAGTTAGACCTCTAGCAATACATTGGTGAAAACCGCATTCAATTACATGCAGTAGTTTTAGCGTGATCGTATTGAAACATGCAGGTAAAAATTTCTCCCGTTTTTCCAACACTTCCCTTCACTGCTCTGCTTCTATTGATTGTAGCCTGATGAAAAGTATACTACTTATAACCTACCCAGGAGTATGACAATAATTGTACCAAGATTCGTTAAAATCCGTTCAGTAGTTTTTGTTTCTATAACGAACATACAGACAGACAGGCAGACAGACAGAAAGACAGGAAAACAGAAAGACAGAAAGACGGACAGACATACAGAAAGAGAGACAAAAATTTTACTGATTGCATTTTTGGCATCAGTATCGGTCACTTATCACCATAGTTACTTTGAAAAAATATTTTATGTACAGAATTGACGTCTCTACAGATTTATTATAAGTATAGAATAGAAGATTAAAGCTATAATTAGGAACTATACTACTAGGGTTGATAAAATGGCTACCGGCCTGCCTCTGTCACCGCAGCCCATGGACGTCTGCAACACCAGGGGCATCACATGCACTTTGCCGAACCTACTTTCATTATTTCCAAATTTTCTTTGTCTTAGCCTTTTATATAAATGTTGCCACCAGCTCCAATCGGAAATTACTCGGAGCGCAAATTACGACTAACATAACAAAAAACATGAACTAAATTTCAGGCCCTTATAGTCGAAATAACGGCCACCACTCGTAAGGTGACACAACATTGAGCATTCAGTGGATATGTCCCGATTGAACATTAAATATTATTGTTATTTTCTTTAACATACCCACCATCAGGAGAGAGGATACCAAAGAGGTTTTGTTTTTATAGGTATTATTTTCAATAGTAAAGAAAAATACAGCTTCCAGTAGTTACCGTAAGCCATCATGAAGCATACTAAACTATTGTATAACTTTGTTACCTAATGCCTAAATGATACCAGTAAAACCAATATTCTCATACTACATCTAGATACATATATATTTTGGAGCTTTTTCAATAGCTTAGCGTAGCAAAACTTTTCAAATTAAAGGTTCATATATTTCTTCTGCCTGAAGGTACAAGGCAATGATTTGGTTTCTGTTGGGTAAGCGCGCTCCATTGTAAGCTCTGACGTCGCTGAACACCAGGCGAGTAGGGTACAAGCGCGACACATTCACTTAAGTATATTAAAATATATCCATCCCAAACCATGGCAACACTAGCGATCATCCAATCTCAGCAGAACAAACGTTGCGCTTAAACAAAAAAATGTTGCGCCCGCGCACAGGTCATGCAACGTCGCGTGCGCACGGTAGCGGCGGCCGCCTGTCCGGTGGCTCATTAGCGAAGGGTCCGGGGTTCGATTTATTGGAATCAGTTATTCTAATTAATTGGACTTTAAAAAACGGAAACGCAGTTACCAAAAATAAGGAAATATTTGATAGTAGTCCGAGTGTTGTTCAAAAGCTTTATTTAGCTTTGTAAACTTGCATAAATATATACTTAGAATAAATCATTTTTGAAGCTGGAACACAAGATGTAAAAACAGAATAGATCTACCAAAATTTTCCGCGACGATTAACTGCGAAAAGCCGCAGTTAATTTTTGAATCCAACCGAATGGTTACGACTTAGGGACCTTCACAAGCGAACTTACAAATTTTGTAAGGAATTTAGAGATTTGTAGTGATCAGTTACCATCAGATAAAAATAAAAAATAAACTAAAGGAAATATGAAAATGACAGCTTAGCTGCCCACAACAAGTCAGTCGCAATGTTTTTCTTAACCCAATGTTTTCTTTCGAACACAACGTATTTTAAAACGCGGAGTTAACCCTGTAACACAATACGCTATCAAAGCGCGTTCGTTCGGAAACCCCGCACCTGTTGACATGTTTACAAAGACAACAACTTTTGTGAGGCCACAGGTTGGTGCCAGGTATGAGCTGAAGCGTTTAGCGGAAATACGAGTATAAGATGATTGCCATCGTCGAGTTTAAAATACTACTGATACCAAGATGTTCCCCAAGAGATGTAATCTTCCGATGTTCAAGGCGAGAGTGAACCGGTTTTTGTTTGGTAAGCCCGTTTCATCGTAGACTACGATATTGCTTATCATTAAGCACATCTTGACTACAAAAAAAATATCTATAAAACAAGTGGCAGACATGACTGATCGTCTGACTAAATCATACTTATATTAAAATCTTATAATGTTAAAGATAAAGTCCGAAAAATATGGGCAGTCCACATAGCACAGATGGTGTTATGAAAATCACATATACTATGTCGGTTGCATAAACTTCCTATTCACGTCCCGTTTGCAAGAAGCAAAGAGAAATGATTTGTAAAATTTTGTCGTACGCGTGTTTCTTACTACTTAGACTACAAGCCATTATAAACGTAAATAAAGACGCGTAAAGGGTTAAATTTGTTGAGCATTCCGATCATGAGGTTGCACCCACAACCGTGGCTTAAGAAGCACTATACAATTAGAGATTCTAAAATAAATATTAGATGTCTACTACAACTAACTAATTTAAATTATTCCTGAAACGAATGCTTATAAAAAGGGTTGTTATTTTTAATTTTCGACCTCAATCACCCATTGGTGACATTGACTACCATTGGTGGTTACCATTGTAAACAGTGCCTAGGTATACTAACTTATTAATAACACAGTAAGGAAGGATCTGGGTTCGATTTTTAGACTATTCCGAATTGAATCTGCTTGGTCTGGAAAGTGCCCCATATCTGGTACTCATATTAAAAGAGAACACCTTAGATAGATATTCTTTATAAATATACTTTACTAGCTGTGCTCGCGACTTCGTCCGCGTGAAATAGTTATTTTTTCCCCGTTTTTTTTTTTACATTTTCCATTATTTCTTCGCGCCTAATAGTTGCAACGTGATGTTATATAGCCTTCCTCGATAAGTGGTCTATTTAACACAAAAAGAATTTTTCAATTCGGACCAGTAGTTCCTGAGATTAGCGCGTTCAAACAAACAAACAAACAAACTCTTCAGCTTTATAATATTAGTTAAGATTGAAGGCAAAATTATACGAATCTATGGCCGGTAGAACACCGTATTCCGACCCGGTGATAGCTTTGATGATTTGTGAGTGACTTTTAAACCTATAAAAATTAAGATTATTCGATTTTCAGTTTAATTATATCACTTTGTCAGTTGTCATTGCCCTGCTACCCTTTAGTATTATTCTAGTTCTACTATGTATGTAGGTACAGTTTGTTTAAAATTATCACTTAACCCATTTTCCGTTTGAGTTCTGTAACAATACATGAATTACTAAAGTTCCATTTTTATTACTAACCCTCAACAGCTACTGGATTCCAATTTATAAAAAATAATGTACAAAAGTTACGAAAAGTGCAATTTAACGAAACGTAGAAAAAATATATTAAACGGGCAGTTAAAATTTTATTATGATAGCTACTGAACTTGAACATGTGGAAATAAAATATGATATTTTTATGATATTAGTAGGCTTGTGATTATAATCTGACCCGACGTTTAGCGTAAATGAGGCCTAATATGGAATGGTAGAAGCTGATAGTATCTATTTAACAAGTATTGAAATAGTCAGAACTTTTTTTCCATAACATACATTGATTCGATCTAAACTAAGTAGCTACTTGTTATCATGGAAATAATAAATATGTGCTTATATACTATATTAACACCCAGCATGGTTTATTTTCTCTAAATGCCTACGAAGATAGTTAAGGCAGCATTGTCACTAACATCACATGAATGTTTGTCCCGGGTGAATATCAAACCACATCCTTTCTTCAGAAGGCAGGGTTATTACGAAATGAGCCAACGGGCTACTCAATTCTATGAGAATTGTAACGAAAAGTATAGAGCGAGAATTCCATCACCTACTGATTCTGCTATAAACTTCTTGACTGGAAGTCCCAGTAACATTTTTGGCCTTACCCGGGATACGAACCCAGTATTTAGCAGTAAATTAACGGGGCAGTACATGTTTAAAATTCTGTAGTTTAAAGTTACTTCTTGAATTTCTTTCCTCAGTGTACAGTAATCGAGAAAGGTGTTACAATTAAGTATGTAAATTGAAGTAAATTCTTTCTTATCCATCTTAATTTTATCAGAACATAACATAACACGGCTCAAAATGGTGAAAACATCATAAAAAAACTGAAATATATATTCAAAAATTCAAATTGGGAGCTGGACATATCATGGTTTGTACAAGAATAAAATACAATCATTATTGTGGCACTTACCAAGGAGACATTCATGACTATATTTTTATCGCAAAAAATAAAGTGCAGTTATGTTCGTGAGACATTTAATAAAAATGTTACACCTTTTTTTGTAAATTGAGTCATAAGCTGTAGCGACTATTTTGTATATGACGATAGTACGGTTCTGTCGATCGCTTCCGCTCGCTTTTTACTTTTATCATCATCATCAGCCTTTTGCGGTCCACTAATGAACATAGTCTTAACCAATTGTTCGCCACTTTGATCGATCCTGGGCTTCTCGCATCCAGCGCTTGCCAGCCATCTTGCGAAAATCGTCACTCCATCTGGCCTGAGGGTGTAATACACTACGTTTTCAGAGAAACGGTTTCCACTCTAGGACTCGTTTACCTTGACGGTTATATTCTATGGATGACGAGGCCAGCCCGCTGCCACTTCAGCTTTAGAGTGATAAAATTCCAGTTCTTTAACTGGCTTGGTGGCTCAATTGGTAGTGACCCCTGCCTTCTGAACTAAGGGTTGTGGGTTCGATTCCCACCCGGGACAAAAATTCATGTGATGAGTACTTGTGTTTGTTCCGTGTTTGGGTGTTTATAATTAGTATTTTAGTATCTATTTGTGGTACCTTCGTTGTTCTGATACCCATAATACAAGTGCTTAAGCTACTTCCTTTGGAATTAGAGCAATGTATGTGATGTTGTCTGATATTTATTATTTATTTATATTATTATTTATATTTAACTACAGAATTTTATCATAAGCATATGATAAAATTCTGTAGTTAAATATAAATAATAAAATAAATAATTAAATTAAATATAAATAATAAAATAGCAATTTTGACGATGAAGACGTATTAATCACAATAGTTTATCTAATAGGTACTAAGCCAACATTTGAGATAAACAACACATGTTTTTTGCAAGAGCTTTCTTTCCGCTTCCTCCTATCGCCCAGACCGTAGCAAAGCGATATTCCAACACATACATATCCGGTTCTTCGTAAATTGGCAGTGAATTTCGATATCGCATGATAATAAAATACCGCTTTACAATTTCATTATGGGCTTGCAAGCGGTGCATTGACAGGACCATAAAACCTCAACCTCCGATACGTGGGCTTGAGCCTAACTGCTACTCTTTACTGACCCAGCCTTCCCTTGTTAGGAAATCAACACATTTGATTTTTATTTGTGGCGCCCGCTTTGAGAGAAATCGAAGAATTTTAGGCGTTTTGTCAAATTAAAGTGTGTATTAAGATTTGGATTTTATCGTGTACCGAAGGGATTGTCGTTTAAACGGTTTTATTAGTTAGGGGTAAGAAATAGAGTAGTTCAGGTTTTTACTACAACGGCATTGGGGAGAGAACTGTCATTGTTTAAACACTACATTGTTTATTTGGCTTAAGTTGAGATAGGATTTCAAATAGCAAAAGACCATACCGCGTTTTGTAATTATTGGTGTTGGTCAAAATTTACAACTTCGTAATTGGTCAATTCTTTTAAAGTTTGTTTACACTATGTCCAACTTTGAAATCACACGCCAAATAGGACTTACTTTGACTTATTGTCCTATGTCCCCTGGATGGGGCAGAGGGCGTCCACAGTACGTCGCCATCCCGCACGGTCTTGAGCTTCGCGCTTCACTTCGCTCCAGGTCATTCTTATTGCCTTCGCTTCTGCAGTGACCGTACGCCGCCAGGTTTGCTTAGGGCGACCACGTTTAGACGCCAATAGGACGATATCTAAATTGTTTGCCATTTAAAAACAAAAAAAAACAAGTGCAGTGTGAAGTCAACATAGTCTCACATTGCGTTCACCCCTCATTTGTTTTATTAGTATCAAAGGTCGAAGACCTAGGGGGGCTGTTGCTCGTAAAGAGTATATCTCAATAAAATTTACTCGCCTAGTTTTATGACTGTTTCGACTTTTATAACGTTCCGTAGATGTAAGCATTGGGTTCAAGTCTGACTTTCAGTATTTAAGCAGAGTTTAATTGAAATGATTCTGTATTAAATGTTTAGGATACGTTTGTTGCCGTAAAAAATGTAATTAGTCTGTCTATTTATTTATTTGTATATTCTTTATTGGACACCATACAATTAGACTTAGAACTAGGTATAGTAGACCCTTGCCGTACTATATAGGCGGCCTTATCACTATAAGCAATCTCTTCCAGGCAACGTTAGGGTAGAATATAGATAAAAAGATTGTTCAAAAATAAAAAATACAAATATATTATTTCTTCATTTGTAAATTAGACCAAAAGTGACAAAGATATAGCCCGTTAAAATTACGCGTGACGTCAAATAGTGCGAGTTTTTTTCTCACAAAGTGACGTCAAAGACTCTACTCCACTCCTAATTTTGATGCCTTGTATATTTTGTTATTTTTTGTTTAAATGAAAAAAAGAAAAATATACGGACTGGGATAGGCTGATGATGATATACATTCTGATGATGATAGACCTTTATACATTCTTGTGGTCAACCGTAACGCTGTTGATTCTTTAACCAGCGACATTTGTCAAAACAGTTGATACAGCGACCCGGCGCAAGCGCACACCGCTTAATTGCGAGCGGCCGACATTTACATAGATAACTGCGGCGTGCGCGCATACCCGTTTGTAGCGCATACAACTTTATAAAGCCACTGGTCCGGACGATTTTGGACTGAGATAATCCGTTTGGTCTCGGCTTGTTTAGAGGTTTAGTGAACGCCTCTGATACAGTGGTCGAGAGTAGGGGAGACCGGGTACAAAAGTAACGGCGGGTCGAAAGTAACAAGCGCTCTATAGATTTATCCAATGGGCGAAAGGTCGAATGGGCGATAGTCCTGTGACCTGACCTGAAGGCGGCAAAGCGACCTTTCGCCCATTTGTAGGATGCCGATTTGTTTCGAAACCGGTAATCCGGCTGAGAAGCTGAAGTCTCAAGAAGTTCCTCAATCGACTCTTGCCTAAATACAATATTAACAAACACAAAACAAACACATTTTTGTTTGTTTTTACCTACCAGATGAAAGTTCCTCGCCGTAATTATACCAAACCCACGATCATCAGTTCAGAAGGCAATAGCTAGAAGGTCTTAAGGCTGTCTGGAAGATATCGCTTACTAGCGATAAGACCGCCTATATTGTACCTACCATAGCTCACTGTAATACCTTTTATATAAATGTTGTTTTTTTGTGCAATAAAGAATATCTACACTGATAAAACCAGTTCATAAATTATTATCGAGCAAAATATCTCATATTTTTGCATATACCTTGTTTTAAGTCACACTTATACAATGCTTCTATCTACCATCTAATAATCGTATTCAATAATAACTCCCTGACTAGAAGCTGAAATTGCCTTAAACGTCTAATAAAAGGCTATTGAGCTGACACGTTAATTATTAGCAATTATGCGCGCGCGCAGGGTCCGTAGTGAGAAAAACAAATGAAACGAGCGCTAATCTAACTCGTGCGCACCGTCAGTGGTTTGTAAGGCAAGGCTTTTATGGAAACATTTCGCTGCGGTTAAAAAATCTAAACTAAGGAGACGCCCAAGCCGTTAAGGCATAAAACAGTAACCAAATCACTTATTGCCACCGCCATCCTGGTCTGTACGATTATCTTAGTTTTGTCCCGTTACGACCCAAGTCACATCATTATAGGCCTTTATTAATCCACTCCTGGACATAGGCCTCTCTCAATATTCGCCTCTTTGATAGATTCTGGACTCTCGCATCCAGCACTTGCCAGCCGTCCTGCGCAAATAGTCACTCCACCAATAAACCTATGTGATGTATAATTGTCTGGCTTGATGGCTCATTTCTCGCCTTTGCCTTCTTAGCCAAGGATTGTGGGTTCAATTCCCGCACAGTAAAATACGTTTTTAAATAAAGACATTATTTACAAAAAATGTATCTCCTAAAGTTTATTAGTTGTCTAGTACCAATACAAGCTTCGGCTTAGTTTGGGGCTAGATGGCGATGTGGGGCCCAGCGTGGCATGTCTTGGGTTATTTATTCATTAATATTATTATTTATTCATTTTGATTGTATTAAACATATACTTATATGACATACCAACATTGTTTCACATTGTACCTTTGTCCGCCCGCAATATCAATAATGACATGTGAAGATGTGAACTGCATTCCCGCAAACGCTATCTGTTTTACGACTGCGTATATGTGATCACAGTCGAATCTAACGCAGTGAATCAAACTGCCTGAAGAACTGAAGTTGAGTTGAGCAAGGGCTATCTGATAGGTGGGGAACCCCCCACAGTGTTTGCGTCCACGTCGCGTTCCCCGGGCAACGTCGCGCCTGACCACCGTAACGGAGTGGCAGGCCGGCGGCTAAAGTTCACTGTGCTGAGCGATAACTGCGATTTGTGTGTGCTGCGTCTCAAGGTTAACCTACTCCCCGCCGGTCGAGGTGTCTCCCGCGGGTCGAGCTGTGGTGCCCTGAGTCGCCCTCCTTTCGCGTTTGCGCGTAACTGCGTTCTGTTTGTGCTGCGCCTTAAGGCTTGTCTTGTCTTGTGTTCGTATAATTTTTGTTTGTGTGCGTGCAATGTCTGCGCGTGGTCGTGCGCAGGGTGCGCGCTCTAGTGAAAGGACGGGGATTCGTTCCCGCTCCACTTCACTTTCGCGGCGTCGCAAGGAGGAAAGCTCCTCTGACGAGTCGCAAGCCGGTGTCGGAGTTGGAAACCAGCCTGCTGAGGTTGAGATTGTGGAGCGTGCAGACTTGTCTGCGCAATCTGAAGAGCGCCCTTTAAAGGGCAAGTTGTGGGCCTCAGCCCGAGACGAGGCTGAAAAAAGGGAAAGGTCGGAGTCCGACGGGAGCAGTGGCTCCACGGCTCTGTTTAAAGCCCCTATGGCACGCAGAGGCCGCAGCGCGGCCCGTGGGGCAGTGCTTAGACTCCCCGGAAAGAATAAAGGAGATAGTCAGGACCGTGAGGAAATAGAGAATCACGCCGTCGATCTCCTGGAGCGGATGACTCGGGCTCATAACAGGGTCCGTTACTCCGCCAAGGAAGCATCGGCGGAGGAGCTGGCAAGCCTTGCCGCGCTTGGGGCCGAAACGGTCGAACATTGCTCGGCCAAGTCCGGAAACCTCAAGGGGACCTTCCGGCGGGGTTTGAACGAGGCTTCAGAAGTTTTCAAGGCGGTGGTTGAAACGCTGAAGTCCCGGACCACCAATGAGGAGACCCGTGAGCTCCATGCGCAGAACCAGCGCTTGTCAGCTGAGCTGGCCGAGCTGAGAAAACAGATCGACCAGCTCAAGGCGGACATTACCGCGGACAAGGCGTCTGCCCCCATCGGAGAGCAGACTGACCCGCCGCCGTCAGCGTCGTCATCGTCCTTCCCCCCAGTTGGGGAAAAGGACGACCTGCTACACAATGTTGCCCTAATGGTGGGCAACATGCTAGATGCCAAGCTGGCATTTTTAAAGCCAGCGGAGCACATTCGTCCGCCATTAGCAGCCGATGCGAAGGGGCGCAAGGTGGTTGAACCTGTGCCCCAGCCCGCGCCAAATAAGGCGCCGGCACTAGCGCCATGCAAGGCCCCGGCGGCAATTACTAACCCAGCTGCCACGACGTCAACTGCACGGGGTCAAATCGCCCCGAGCTCTAAACCGGGCCTAAATGAAGGTCCGGTTGTGGCTGCCCCCACTCCTGCTGCACCTCGCCGCAGCAGAAAAAGGAGGAGCCAGAAACCGGTCGTGGTCCCCAAAGACCCTGCTCCTCGCCCCCTGCCACCTGCCCCTTCTTCGACGGAAGAAGGTTGGACAAAGGTGGTAAAACGGGGTGGGAATCTTAAGTCCCAGCCGGCGGCCACCAAATCTAGTGGCAAGCCTTCCGCATCAGCGGTAAAACGCCCGACCCCTCCCAAGCTAACCCCGCCTCGGTCGTCGGTAGTCGTGATGACTATTGCGAAGGAGGCAGAGGAAAAGGGGGCCACCTACGCCAAGGTTTTGACGCAGGCTAAGGCCAGCGTCAACCTTGGCGAAATTGGAATTGGCGCTGTCCGCTTCCGGACAGCGAGGACAGGCGCAAAGATCCTAGAGATCCCTGGAGCTGCGAATAGGGACAAGGCTGCCCTACTTGCAGAGAAGCTCCGTGGGATATTCGACGAGACTGAGGTACGGGTCTCGTGCCCCATCAAGATGGTGGGCGTGAGAGTGACGGGGCTGGATGATTCTGCTACCAAAGCTGAAGTGGCGGAGGCCTTGACCAAGGCTGGGGAGTGCCCGGTTTCCACCGATACCATAGGCACCATCGTCCCAAATCGTCGAGGGAGCAGCTCGGTGGTCGCCAGGATTCCCATCGCGGCAGCCAAGAAGGTTGCCGCGGGGAGACTCCTGGTGGGCTGGGTTTCGGCCCAGGTGCAGGTGTTAGAGCAGCGACCGCAACGCTGCTTCCGGTGCCTGGGAGCTGGACATGTAGGAGTCACGTGCTCGACCGGGGTTGACTGCAGTTGCTTATGCTACAACTGCGGTCAACCTGGCCACCAGGCTAGGAGCTGCTCCGCTCCCGCCCACTGCGTCGTCTGCGCAGCGGCGGGAGCCAAAGCTAACCACAGGGTGGGGGGGAAGAGCTGCTCCCCGCCCAAGAGTGGTAAGAAGTCGGGCCAGCCGTCCAATAGGGCGGCATCGCCCCCGCCTCAAGCTGGGCCTATGGAGGTTGTTGACGTTCCCTTTGAAGTAGAATGCCCATAAGCGTCCTTCAAGCGAACGTCAACCACTGCATCGCTGCACAAGATCTACTTGTGCAGCACATGGTGGAGTGGGGGGCCAGCGTCGCTGTCGTCGCGGAGCCGTACTCTGTGCCACCGAGAAACAGCAATTGGGTGGCGGACCCAATTGACTCGGTGGCACTGGTTTCCTCGGGCGAATGCCCCTTGGAGCCCCTGTTTTGTGGCAGTGGCTATGTCGCTGCCAAGTACCGGGAGATGCTGCTGGTTGGTGTGTATTTCCCACCCAGCCGCAGTGTCGCAGAGCTGGAGGCCAGCCTTGATAGGCTTGGTGGATCCCTCCGGCGACACCAACTCCCGGTACTCCTGGCGGGGGACTTTAATTGTAAGTCCCCCCAGTGGGGCTCCAGAGTGACGGACAGACGAGGATCACTCCTGCTCGAGTGGTCTGTCGTCCAGGGACTGTCCATCCTCAACAGGGGCACCGTGCCCACCTGTGTGCGGCCGCAGGGAGAGTCAGTGGTGGACATAACGTTCGCCACCCCTGCACTCGCGCACAGGGTGCACGGCTGGATGGTGCTGGAGGAGGCGGAAACATTGTCGGACCATCGCTACATATGGTTCGATATTTCCGCCTCTAGCCTCCTATCGCCCGCTCCACCGCCCTCCCGCGGCCTTGACAATTTTCCACGCTGGACTTTGTCAAGGCTTGATCGGGAGAAAGCGAAGGAGGCGGCGATAGTGGAAGCCTGGATTTCGGAGGGTACAGGGCGCACCGAGGTGGACGCTGAGGCCGAGGAGTTCCGGGGGGCCATGACGCGAATTTGTAGCGCGTCAATGCCCCGACCCGGACCTCGACCTCCGAGACGGAGCGTCTACTGGTGGAGCCCTGAAATCGCAGCCCTCCGTGAGGCATGCGTAAGGGCGAGGCGCACCATCCAGCGCCACCGGCGACGACGGCGACGCGATGCGGCCCAGGAGGCCCCGCTGCTCGACGCCTACCGAGCAGCGAAGGCAGCCCTCCAGGAAGCGATCCGGGAGGGCAAGAAGCGCTCCAGGGACGAAATGCTATCGTCCCTGAGCCGGGACCCCTGGGGGCGGCCCTACAGACGGGCGAGGCAGAAGCTTCGCCCTTGGACCCCCCCGGTGACTCTGACGCTCGAGCCAAGGGTCCTGCAGAGCGTAGTTCCCGCCCTTTTCCCAGCTCTAGAAGGGTGGGAGCCTCCTCGAATGTACCCGCATCCGCCAGCGGGACAAGAATTCGAGGAGGTTACGGAGGAGGAGGTGAGCGCTGCCGTTAAGCGGCTGCGCTCAAAGAGCGTCGCACCGGGCCCGGACGGAGTACCGGGCAAGGTGCTGGCCCTGGCTCTTGGATGGTTGGAGGAGCGCTTCAGACGTTTGGCATCTGAGGCGCTGCGCCAGGGCCATTTCCCGGCGGTGTGGAAGGTAGGGCGCCTAATCCTGCTAAGGAAAGAAGGACGCCCAGCAGATTCCCCGTCGGGATACCGCCCGATCGTCTTGCTGGATGAGGCTGGGAAGCTTTTAGAACGTCTAATCGCTTCCCGCCTCATCCAGCACTTGACGCAAGTGGGGCCGGATCTGTCGCCGTACCAGTACGGCTTCAGGTCCGAACGCTCCACCGTCGACGCCATCCTCCGCGTAAAGGGGTTGGCGGATCGGGCGGTGGCTGAGGGGGGAGTTCTGATGGCGGTGTCTCTCGACATCGCCAACGCGTTCAACTCCCTCCCTTGGCCTTGTATCCTGCAGGCACTCCGTCACCATGGTGTACCGGAGTACCTGCAGGCGGCGGTGCGCTCTTACCTAGAGGGTAGGAGCGTAGCCTATGAGGCGCGCACTGGCGTGGAGACCCACCCTATGTCGTGCGGTGTTCCACAGGGTTCGGTCCTTGGCCCGCTCCTGTGGAACATCGGTTACGACTGGGTCCTCCGGGGCCGTCTCCCGGCTGGCGTCGGCGTAACTTGTTACGCTGACGACACCCTGGTGACGGCCAAAGGGAGAACCCACGCCGAGGCCATACAGCGCGCCTCACAGGGGGCGGGGGCAGTGGTCCGCCGGATCCGCGCCTTGGGCCTCAAAGTGGCCCTAGAGAAGACCGAGGCCATATGTTTCCATGGGCCTCGGCGCGCGCCTCCCACCGACTCTGTCGTGATGGTAGAAGGCGTGCGGATTCCCGTCGGCACAATCCTGAAATATTTGGGATTGTGGCTCGACGGGCGTTGGACGTTCAGGGGCCACTTCGAGAAGCTGTGGCCCAAGTTGGCGGGGACAGCGGGCGCATTAAGCGGTCTGCTGCCCAATGTGGGGGGGCCCTCTGCAGCGTGCCGGCGACTTTACCTAGGCGTCCTCAGATCGATGGCCCTTTATGGGTCACCGGTCTGGGCTGGCGCCATTACGGTGGAGACTTCCGGCGCGCTGCGGAGGGCCCAACGCCCCCTCGCGTTGAGGGCCATCCGCGGATATAGAACTATATCCGCGGATGCCGCCACCGCGATTGCCGGGTCCCTTCCGTGGGACCTGGACGCTGCCGTACTCGCCGCAGTCTACCTGTGGCGAGCCGAGCAGCGGTCGCGGGGCCTCCGGCCAGCGCCCGCCGAAGTCGGCGCGCAAAAAGTGGCTGTTGAGGCGGAGGCGCTCACAGTATGGCGTGAGCGCCTCGAGGCCGCTCAGTGGGGGCGCCGCACCACTCAGGCCATTGGCCCCATTCTGGAAGAGTGGATGCGGCGCCCCCACGGGGTGGTGACGTACCGGCTGACCCAGGTCCTCACGGGACATGGATGTTTCGGCCGGTACTTATGGAGGATCAAGCGAGAGCCTGATCCTCTATGCCGTCACTGTGACAGTGGCTCGGAGGACACGGCAGAGCATACGCTTCGGCATTGCCCTGCCTGGGCCAATGAGCGCTCCGTCCTCGTCACTGTCGCACAGGACCTCGATCTGCCGCAACTCTTGCGGCAGATGACGGCGTCGAAGGAGATCTGGCGAGCGATGCTCGCATTCTGCGAGACAGTGATCTCGCAGAAGGAGGCGGCGGAAAGAGAGCGTGAGGCTGCGGTAGACGCGCCCGCTCTACGCCGCCCCCGGCCCGGGCGTCGCCGGAGGGCATACAACGCATCGTATGCCCTCTGAGCCTCTCCTTCGTGCCCCGAGTGGTGAGTGCGGGGGCGCGATCCACTCATAGGGGCGTAACGGTGTGGTGGGTGCAGCCACACCGTTGCACGAGGTCCGCCCGGGGAGCACTCTATTGCTCTCCGGATCCGGGGGCAGGGGTATTTGCCCTCCCCGGACCAGGAGTGCCGGCCGCTTATCATCTGCGGCTGGCCAGGGCAGGCAGGGATGTGGCCGTATGCTTCGGCGCTACCCGTGTCCCTGCAACTTGCTGCCCACTGGCGACACAGGGGGGTTTAGTGGGTATGCCCTCCCTTTTTGGGAGGTGTGAGTCCCACACACCATGCCGCCTCCCCCCGGAGACGGCATGAAGGTGCCTAATGCATTCCCCTCTTAAAAAAAAAAAAAAAAAAAAAAAAAAAGGGCTATCTGATAGGTACCAGGAGTGCCGGCCGCTTATCATCTGCGGCTGGCCAGGGCAGGCAGGGATGTGGCCGTATGCTTCAGCGCTACCCGTGTCCCTGCAACTTGCTGCCCACTGGCGACACAGGGGGGTTTAGTGGGTATGCCCTCCCTTTTGGGAGGTGTGAGTCCCACACACCATGCCGCCTCCCCCCGGAGACGGCATGAAGGTGCCTAATGCATTCCCCTCTTAAAAAAAGGGCTATCTGATAGGTCGGTGTGGCAGTGATAACTTAAGTTGTTCACTAGGTCACTTGTCCGTCTTCGCCCGAATTGAGCTGCCCGTCCGGGAAGGACCTCCAGCCTATAGAATACCGCAACCAAATGACCTCCGGGTCGTGTTTCTGCCGGTGAGTAGGGTTTCCGGAGCTCGCCGGAGATTAGGGCTAGGCCAACATGGCGGTGGCAACTGACAGGTAACTGATTAGCTACTTGCCCGTTACCACAGCGACTTGGGCTTCTCTTTCGCTTTCCATCAGGCGCGGGCGTAGGGAAGTCATTATGTCGAGTTACTATAAAAAAAAACCTACCGGCCCTCCTGATGTCAAGTGGTTACTGCAGCCTATGAACACGACTGCGACACCAGAGGTAGATATCACACGCGCATTGCCGACCCTAAATCGCTGTGGCCGAAATTCGGCCAAGTTTTACTGTTAACCAAATGTACTGTGCATGATGCATGCCATGCACCATCTGGACAAGTGTCCCTCAATAATCATTTACCGAGCATGACGTCATTTCTAGAAAGTGAGCTTCAGATCTAAATTTACATTTGAGTGACGAGAACCGTTCTGCGTTTGTCACGCGATATCTGTCGGGACAATGTTGCTCCTGTTACCTTTGTTATTAGTGACAGAGTTGTTGGTAATAATAGACGTGTGTGTAGGATGTAAAAGGTTATTTACCTATTACACAGGAAGATTTTTAATTACTATCCAAATAGTTTCTGGGTAAATAGAATTCATTTCGGCATTTTTTTTTAAATTTAAATACCCTTTTACATTCTACAAACAATTCTATTACTATCTGTGCGGGGGCACATTACATAAATTTGTCTGTTTGTATTGTTCTGGGTTTTGGATGTGTATTAAAAATGTTGAAGTAAGAGTTGTCTTTTACCAATAATAGCTATGGCTTAGCTTGGTCTACCGTGGCATATTTATTTAATATGATTCTTGTAGATAGACACATATTGATTATTATAATAGAAAGATGCTATTTTTAAAAATAATCTCGATAACATAATTTATGAGGCATAGATAGTAATAAACTTATATTACTCAGTGTATTTTACGCGTGTTTTGATATTGTTCAAACAATTAACACAGCAATAAGTCATAATCAACATAAATTGTAATCACATCACATGATTTATAGCTAATATTTCAACAGTTATCGCGTTCCAGAAATACTAGCTCCCTACACTATAGCGAACAGTGACTTCACTGTGACTTGCAAAGGTCAGTTGGTACGTTGACAGGACAAGGGCGGAACAGATATAGATCTACGATCTATAGATCAATGATCCATGCATAAGAGATCGTCGAGATGAATCGATGCCTCAATTGAAGATGTTTGATCTCTGTTTGTTTTTATTTGGAACTATTTATTAGTTTTCGTTTGTGCGTTGTCTTATTAATACTATTATGTTTGTTTGTGTAAGGAATGTGTTAATAGATGGTTTCAAAGAAAGATGTTTGGTGGTAATTAACGGGGCTGCTTTGATAATTCAGCATTTCCTGTTAATTTAGGTAATGCTAGTTTATACTTTCAATAATATTTCTCATGTGAGATTTAAAACGTAGTTACGTGTTAACGAAAACGAATTCTGGAGTGGAGACAGCGTACCAGCAAACGTAGTGTAGGACGCCCTCAGGCCAGGTGGAGTGACGATTTGCGCAGGACGGCTGGCAAGTACTGGATGCGAGAAGCCCAGGATCGATTGAAGTGGCGAACATAGGGGAGGCCTATGTCCAGCAGTGGACTGATATTGGCTGATGATGATGATGTATATTTTGTCTGTTGCTTTTCTTTTGCTATTATTTGACATCGTCTTATGCCTTACCTCTCGTTCAAGAGATGTAGGTCGTACCGAGTCTTGAATCGAATTGAGCCGCCCGCCTGGGGAAGTACCTCTGTCCTATAGAATACCGCAGCGAAATGACTTTCAGGCCATGTTTCTGGTGAGTAGGGTTTCCGGTGCTCGTTGGGTGGCTTCTGAATCGGCAGCTGGGGGTTAGGGTCTAGATGTTTAGTTTAATATGTATGTTACGTACCTATGTATTATTAAATACACTAATTCATAATCTGAAAGTATTTATTACACAATCCAATTACAAATATAAATTCAACCGGAGACTCAAGAGATGATAAAGTAATAATCGGCGGGAATTCGATGACAGCTGTCAGTGTCACCGTAACGTCAAACTTCAACTGTCAACGATAGTGCGGTGACTCCTGAACGTGGCGAATAGTGCTGTGCGTAGTGGTTGATTATTCTCCTCTAACAGTATTTACAAAAAAAAAAATGTATCTAATTAGGTTTATTGTCTAGCACCTATAGTACAAGCTTCAGCTTAGTTTGGGTCTAGATGACGATGTGTGGCCCAGCGAGGCATGTATTGAGTTATACCTTTCTTTTGCTTCGCATCAGGCGACAGGAGGCCCTAGGCTTTGCTGCGATAAGAAAAGGAGTTTCTATTTTAAATTCAATGTCAATGAACTTAAAGCTTATATTGCAGTAACACTGTGGTTCATTATGAGTCACTCAATTAATTATACTTTCAGTATGTCCTGAACAAAGTGATCATTGTTGTAGGATTGTTAATATTCTGTAATCAATATGAGAAGTCATCTCGAGGTGACGTAAGGTAGAGAGGGTTATTGTGTTAAAGGATAATCGCTTGTGTTTGTTTTTTGTGTTCTTTGTTGTATATTTGTGGTATGCCTATGTTGGTTCTGATTTCTTATTTTTTGGGCTACTAACTTTAATTAGTAGCCCAATTGTATATTCTGTCATTATTACAGGATGTGTATATATAAATATTAATATTATATGTGACCAATATCTGCTGTATGTCGCGACTATGCTATACGCGTTAGGTACATAACTCATTTGTCATGACAGAGTCATTATATTTTATCAGTCAAATACTATCTTACAATAAAAAAAATGACTAATAAGCCATACAAAATGATAACTGTTATATACTGATCCCATTGCATTATACCAGTCACACACAACACAATCTAACTAAAGTATTTTCAGAATCTGTTCAAGCAATTTACCCTCATAGAGTAGATAGGTAGATAGACAAGAAAAACACAAGAAAGAAACATAATATTGACGCCAAAACGAATCATGCCAACGCAATCCAAATCTTATAATTAAATTAACTATAATAATTAATCTAAATTAAGCAAGTGTTTACATTCCAATAAACTATTAAAAACACGTGCACAAACCAAAACATAAACCTGTCAACGCTATCAAGCGATTAACACTTTTATAGCTCCAAAAATACAGTTTAAACTCCAATAACACATATGACAATCTACTGGTCAGATCGTCAAGGAAGACTTCCGCTGAAGTCATATCCGTACCTAAAATAAATCCTTCATAATTCATAGGGAGCGATGACCTTTGCAACGTAAACTGTTTATTGACAAATGATTTTGACCTCTATTGTTATGGATTTAAGGTGCAAGGTGTAGCGAAGGCACTGGCGGAAGTAACTCAGGAGTATGCTGAGTGTAGGGTTGTCACGTAAAAAATATATGCGTTATTATCAAATTTCACAAGGGCCGGCAACACATCTGTGTTGCGTTGTTTATCTGCTGAAGTGAACACTTATCATCTGACTTTCAAGCACGATAGTAGTCCCGATCTGCCCAAGAATCATCATCATCATCACCTGCCGGCAATTGTCCACTGCTATGATCTTTTCGCTCCAAGCTACCCTCACCTGTCCGTGATGCATCCTGCTGACTGAATAGCAAACGAGGCTCTGGCAACCGACTGGTAGCGGTATAACCATTACTATTGAAGGCGTAGTTAAATACCTTTATTCTCGCTGTCCTTACATCGGGAAAAAAGTTGCTATATCCACCAGTGGGGACAACGCTACTGAAATCTTCCCGTTGGGCCCTAGTGGTGGACACTGAGAAGAAATGAGTTGATCTGTTCCTCAGTGGTACTACAGGCCGAAAACGATTAGCAGCGTCACCGGAGCGAGGAGCTACGCCCTGCGATCGCCAACCTACCTGCGCAGCGTGGAGATTATATGTGAAGTTCCTCTAGAAGTTTGCCCAAAGTGGCGAACAACCGAAGAGGTCTATGTCACTACGCTTGACAGGCGGATTGGTGTTCGGCTGCTAGACGTAAGACCCTCCAATTCACCTATTTGCTTGAGGTATTTGAGAGAAGTAGGGCATAGCGAATCTTCGCTCGAATTGAGCTGTCCGTCCGGGGAAGGACCTCCATCCTTTAGAATACCACATTCAAATGACCGTGTCGTGTTTCTGCTGGTGAGTAGGGTTTGTGGGCGGTTAAGTTTGTGCCGGCATGGCGGTGGCAACTGACAGGTAACTGACCAGTTACTTGCCCGTTGTCACAGCGACTTGGGCTTCTCTTTCCATCAGGCGTAGGGAAGCCACTATGTCGAACTACTATAAAAAAAAGGTCGTCAGCCCTACCGGTAGCCAACCTGGTGCAAACCAATAAAATAATACCAGATGATTTATTTGTAAACAGTCTCGATCGGGCAGTCAACGCTTGCGCACAATATGCGCACACGCACAGGAAATTGTGGAGCGCATTGATGAGCTTATACGTTTTATGGCCGTTCCGAGATGGAAGATGATTTTGTTATGGGAATTTTGTGTTATGGGGAAGTGGATTGAACTATGACGACGTAGTATGGGGGAGCTACCATCTTTGGTAGAGTAAATCTATATATATAAAAGGAGAAACTGACTGACTGACTGACATATCAACGCACAGCCCAAACGGCTAAACGTAGGCACTTGAAATTTGGAAGGGACGTAGCTTAGGTACCGTAGGGGTGCACTAAGAAAGGAATTCCCGAAATTCCCACGGGAACGGGAATTAGCGGGAAAATCCTTTTGTATGAAAAATCTAAACCGCTTAAGTTTGGCATGCAGGTACCTTAGTAAATATAAAGTTTAGTTATGGCTGTATTTTGAGAAATTCCCACGGGAACGGGAGTTAGCGGGAAAAAACTTTTGTATGAAAAAACACGCCACGCGGACGAAGTCGCGGGCAAAAGCTAGTCTTCTATATATATAAAAGGAGAAACTGACTGACTGACTGACTGACTGACATATCAACGCACAGCCCAAACGGCTAAACGTAGGCACTTGAAATTTGGAAGGGACGTAGCTTAGGTACCGTAGGGGTGCACTAAGAAAGGAATTCCCGAAATTCCCACGGGAACGGGAATTAGCGGGAAAATCCTTTTGTATGAAAAATCTAAACCGCTTAAGTTAGACGCTTGAAATTTGGCATGCAGGTACCTTAGTAAATATAAAGTTTAGTTATGGCTGTATTTTGAGAAATTCCCACGGGAACGGGAGTTAGCGGGAAAAAACTTTTGTGTGAAAAAATCTAAACCGCGTAAGTTAGATGATTGAAATTTGACATGCATATCTCTCTTTTATAACACGCCACGCGGACGAAGTCGCGGGCAAAAGCTAGTGCAATATAATCATACTATAGGGATCTACATAGTATTACAGGTACTCACCTGAAAATACTCATTTATCGGTTCACACGGCACGCTTCATCTTAAATGCCTTTACGCATCCACCATCATCATTCATCATCATTCATCATTATCAGCCGTAGGGGGTCCACTGCAGGACATAGGCCTCCCCCAAAGACTTCCACAACGGCCGGTTGCAAGCTGCCCGCATCCAGCTCCATCCTCTCTACGAACAATTCCTTATTCTGTGAGGACTTAATTTTACAAGGCAAGGCATTCCACAGCTGAATGGCTTGCACAGTGAAAGATTGAGAGAAGAAGCTGGAGTGGACATCTGGGTTATGTTGGGTTTACTTCTATCTAGCGAAGAATGATTTACCTTAGGAATACCACGTGTTAGGAGGCAGGTGACGTCATCATTTTCGGGACCGTTAGCTGAAGCGCATGTGCGCCACGATCTCCAATGCCCTTTTAGTCGCCTCGACAAGAAGGGATACCTTGGTAGTCTTCTAATTAATGTTATGTAATTCTATAACTTTCTGCTAATTTATGATGCCGCTGATATATAGAAATAATTCATCATCATCATCATCAGCCTATTGTAGTCCACTGCTAGACACAGGCCTCTCCAGTTGTTTGCCACTTAGGACAAACAAGTGGAGGATATACCCATAATCGCCACGCTGAGCAGGCAGGTTGGCGATCGCAGGGCGTAGCTACTCGCTCCAGTGACGTTGCTGCCCGTCATCGGTCTGTGGTATTTAGCTACGCCTTCAATTGTAATGGTTATAGCGCCACCAGTCGGTTGCTAGCGCCTCGTTTGTTATTCAGCAGAATGCACCACGGGCAGGTGAGGTTGGCTTGGAGCGAAATGATGATAGGCCTCCCTTACATCCCAGAAATAATTAATTAATTTATATTTTAACTTCCTAATACCCGAGTCTACACGTACCCGCGTGTGTACCGACACACGGGCGTTTGTTTACAATGCCTCATTCTGTTTATTTTCCCTGCATATGGATTAAAAAGCATCCGAAGTCCATTTTGGGAGTTTATAGCTGGTTCTATTTGGGTATTGTGTCTATCTTTGTGAAATACTACATACAGTATCTATATTAGTAAAGTAAATGTTTGATAACTTAATACATCGTCGAAGGTCCACTGCTGGACATAGACCTCTGCCTCTAAGTTTGATAACCTAATCTAATGCATCGTCATAGTCGTAGAAATTCTACTGCTAGACATGGCCAAAGATTTCCACAATGGTCCATACAGGCTGTCAGTGTCTTAATAGATTTTATGCCTTTTACTGTGTCTTCTTTTCATCAGGGTTACTGTTGCCGACTTACCTATTTGATATTTTTTGATGTTTTGTTTATAAGAAGAATAAATTAGTTGTCATCCGAAATTGGCGTTCATATTTTCACCTTTTATATTATTCTCTGATTTTATCCGCAACAGTTACTGTTTAGCATCGTTGAGGCCGCTTGCTCGTCTGCCACCAATAGCAACTCTTAACTTCGCTTCTTTATTTGCTGACCCGAGAGGGAATTTGCGTGTTGCGACTGTGGTACTCCATTATAGATGGCCCATTTGCTTAACTGCCAGCCGTGTCTCCATACTTAGTGGAAGGCCTTTGCAAGGGGACCGATAGCGGCATTCAAGTTGCAAGGTTATAGGCTGGTTCTATTATAAATAAATAAATGACCCAAGACATGCCACGCTGGGCCTCACATCGCCATCCAGCCCCAAACTAAGCAGAAGCTTGTACTATGGGTACTAGTCAACTGATAAACTTACTTTTTTTTGTACACCCAGACCAATACAAACAGACATGTTCATGCAGACAAATGTTTGTGTTGTGCGGGGATCGTACCCACGACTCTTAGCTCGGAAGGGAGAGGTCACTACCAAATGAGCCATCAGGCTGTTCTATTTGAGGCAGAGAACCATTGACTCTGCAATGAATAGGCCACTTCTTATCATACTCGTATTTTGATTCATCTTTCGTGGAAATATCGCCTTCTTTGATTCTTTATAACATAGGTACATATTCCATCGCACCATATTCTCATAAGTAATAAAAAATAGAAACAAAACACTAATAAAAGTTCGCCATAAAAATGTCTGGTTGTAAATCATCAACTAGTTAGAATACTGATTTCGACACATGTCTTCTATGGGGCCGTAAAACGATTACATGTTGCGCTTAAAATGGAAGCGTTATAGTTTTATAGTTGCAACCAATTTGAATGTCGGATCTGGTTGTTTAAGCTAACCAGTTAGTTGAGGTAGCCAAACAGCTACCGCTTCCATACTAGAGATATATTAAAATGTACATAAAAATTTCTGAATAGTTGTATGTGCAAAAACACCATCTTAGAAAGATTTTTTAAGAAGCGAGAAGGTTTTTTTTTATGACAGAGGGGGCAAACGGGCCCGAAGGTCACCTGATGGTAAGTGATCACTTCAGCCCATAGACACCGCAACACCAGGGGAGTCACAGGTGCGTTGCCGGCCCTTGAGAAATCTGTAGGCTCGCTTCTTGAAGGTAAGGTAAGGTATCGATCAAAACATCAATAATAACCTATCGCAGTCCACTTCTTGGCGTCTCCAATCCATCGCCACTTTTGAATGCTTCCCCTATACCATACTTCCCTCCTATTTTCATATAAAAAGGTCAAGGTATCATCGTATAAAGCTAAAAGTATCACAGTTCCTCCTTTTTATTGATATTTCACGAATATAGCTAGAACTTCTTACACGCTAGCAGCTGTAAAGTAATTAATTTAGTGACCTATCATTTGCCGTAGCAACTTGGGCCTCGCTTACGATCATGCTACGGGGGCCACTACACTACGCTCCTAAAAAAAAACTTCCACTTTTATATGTCCAGCAGTGGACTAGGTACCTACGACAGATTATGATTCGCATTCATAGACAATGCACATAAGCTTGATAGCTAACAATCAAAATTCAAATCGTTCCTCGAATCATTCCCCAGGTTTTACTTAGCGGACATACAAAGTCACCTATGTACTTCCATACAAAATTAGTTATATACAAATTAACAGGCACCTTGCGTGCCCCGACACCAAATTTTAAGTATATTTACGACCGCAATAAACGTATTATATGACATACACCGAATTGAGACATAAACTTTGCGGGTTAATGACTCAAGACAAAGTTATAGAACGGAATAATTAATGCGGGTGCCTTTTTACTACTCTTTGTGGCGTAAACGGAATTTCCTAAGGGCGATAATATGTTGATTTCCGTGTGATAAGAGTTTCCTGGCACTCTCTGCCCTCATAAAGGTGTGAATCTTAAATGTTTAGGTTAGAACCAATAAATAAAACTGAAATGGTTGGTGGTTAGAACATTGCTTTAATAGGCTCACAGGCTTTTGTTTTAACTTTTAAGTCTAGGAAGGGATATATCTTCACCTGCCCGTGGCGCATCCTGCCGAATAACAGACGAGACTCTTACAACCGACTAGTGCCGATATAACCATCACAACTTAAGGCGTAGCTAAATACCACTGGCCGAAGACTGGCAGCAGCGTCACCGATGCGAGAAGCTAAGCTATGCCCCGCGGTCGCCTACCCGCCTGCCCAGCGTGGCGATTATGGGTAAATCCTCCACGTTTTGTCCAAAGGTTGGCGAGGGGCTGTATAGAGCGGTTGCGTTGAAAGAGTGTCTTCCCCCAAAGCGGCGTGATGGTGTCCAAAGCATTCCCCTTTAGAAAAAGAAGCGGCACCTTGAATCACTCAAAAGAAGTGGCTATACTCAGCAGCCGGTGGATGAAGATCCTACTAATATACTATTGATATTATAAATGCGAAAGTTTGTTTGAACGGATGGATAGATAGATGGATGTTTGCTACAATTTCACGTTGAAACTACTAAACGGATTTGAATGAAACTTTTCAGTAATATAACTCATATATCGGATTAACACATAGGCATAATTAATTATATTTATAATGCACGGGCTTCTTTAATTTTAGTTATGCTAACATTAAGTAGTATACGTGCAAACTATTGAAAGATAAGTTATCTCATACGAGATCCATACAGCAGCGCAATATGGAAAATCACAACTTATCAAATATCACACATAGAAAGGTGTTGAACCAGGACATTTGACATGACAACCCGGCCGATAACATAATTACTTGTATACAAATAGGTCAAATAACATCAGCTTGTTATTAGGAAATAAGTCATTTAGTACTGACAGACAGTAATAAATTCAATTGTTATATTGGAAAGTGCATTCGTATTTTGTGTGACCACCCACCAAGAATGTTAGGCGGTGATATTTGATTATCATTGTTGTACAATACAGTATTGGCAACAATAAACTATGAATTAGTGATAATATCAGTGTTTGCATTCATTGTTTTGCACTTAATATTTGTTTATGGTTCGACCGTCTTGTTAGTTAGGGGGCCCACGTTTTTGTGTTTCCGGAAATTTGTCTTTTTTTTTTGATAGTGGCTCGACATAATGGCTTCCCTACGCCTGATGAAAAGCGAAAGAGAAGCTAAGTCGCTGTGACAACGGACAAGTAACTGGTCAGTTACCTGTCAGTTGCCATTGCCATGCCAGCCCAACCCTAACCTGCCACGAGCTCCGGAAACCCTACTCACCGGCAGAAACACGACCCAGAGGTCATTTGACTGCGGTATGCGGTATAGAATATCGCAGCCAAATGACCTCCCGGTGGTGAGGGTTTGGCCGACATAGCGGTGGAAACTGACCAGTTACTGGCCCGTTGTCACAGCGACTTGGGCTTCTCTTTCGCTTTTCATCAGGCGTAGCCCGGAAGCCATTATGTCGAGGTTGGTGACTAAGGCTTGGTTTTTTTTTTCTAAGTGACTACGATGATGGCCAGGCCGGCCTTGTCATCATCACCGGACTGTTGGGGGAGCGGAAGGCTCTCACCCCTAACTAAGGGTTGGTAAAAGCCACTCACTTGCCCAAAGTGGCGAACAACTGGAGACGCCTATGTCCAGCAGTGGACTGCGACTGATGACACAGCTAATAAATCGACGTGGGTATATCTAAGTGCGCACGCGCCGCTATAGCGCTCACAATTAGCCGTCCTTGGAGATAATCTTGCCTTAATTGAAACGTGTCAAATCGTTTGGATTCATTGAGATGGACGTTAAGGATAGTTATTTTAGTTACGTCCTTTTGGCTAATAGTTATAAACGTCTATTCTTAGATCGATAAATTAATGTCAGTAAATTCACTACGGCACACAACACTCCTGTGATTTTAAATGTTTAGCAGTTTTTTTTAGTTAGCCTTGATTGTCCCACTGCTGAGCGAAGGCCTCCCCTAAATCACTCCACAGCTCCCAATTTGTGAGCCGCCTTTTGCCAGTCTTGCAGATGGTTGTCTAAGTCATCACGCCATCTTTTCTTCGGCCTGCCTCTCTGACGCCATCCGTCTACCGGCTGCCATTGGGTGATGATCTTAGCCCACCTTGCGGAATCCATCCACTGACATGGTTTAACAGTATAAAACGATTTAATGTACGTGGATAGAAAGATACTCTTTAATCTCTTTACACTCAACAAAAACAAAAAATACTAAGAACTAGACAAAGTATTTGTTGTACAATGCAAGCGGTCTTATCGCTATGAACAATCTTTTCCAGTCAACTTTCGTTTTGTGATGGACTGCAAAAGTTAAAAATCTAAGCTGTAGGGTTGACGATTGAGTACGCATATGCAAACAACAGTTGTCAGCACATTCCTTCATCATCAGCATTTATTGCGATCTCAATAAGGCATAGCTCCATTGACCATTTTACTGCCCACATTGTCCTTGCGCGCACAATTCTGAACGGTTCCCATTGAACGCCCCTCAATTCCGCCGCACACGGGTTACTTCGCACAAATCTATGGTGGAGATCTTCGCATACTGACATGTCAATCTATGCCCGCTGAATTATGGAGGAGTTGCGACTTAGGGCTGTCGAGAAGCTGAAATATAAAAGAGTATGTGATTTTTGTCGTTGGTCTAGTCTAAGGGCACCCTACTGCTCCTCGGGGCCAGGGGTAGGGTATTCGCCCTCCCCGGACCTGGAATGCCGACCCCTTGTCATCTGCGGCTAGCCAGGGTATGCAGGGTTGCGACCGTATGCTTCGGCGTTACTCGAGTCCGTGCAATTTGCTGCCCACTGGCGACACAGGGAGGTTTATTGGGTATGCCCACCCATTTCGGGAGGTGTGAGTCCCCCCACACCTAATGCATTCCCCTCTAGAAAAAAAAAGTCATAGAGTATGTGATCTTTGTCGTTGGTCTAGTGCCCTTCCCTGCCCTGGGAACCCATCCGTAAATCGATGATGAGTAGGGGTACCGCTAAATTACACATTTAATATCATCATCAGCCTATCGCAGTCCACCGCTGGACATAGGCTTCTCTAGTTATTCGCCGTTTTAGGCAAACATCTCATAAATTATCACGCTGGGCGATCTCAGAGCGATAAGACACCAGTCACGGTATAGATATATTTTTATCATACTATGTCGTAGCTGATGCGTTAAGTTTCAGGCAAAATTCTACCTAGAATTACTACTTCTTGCCTCGCGCCTCGGTTTTGTGGAACCAACTTCCGGCGACAGTCTTTTCGAACAGCTACGACTTGGGAACCTTCAAGAAACGAGCGTATTCATATTTAAAAGGCCGGCAGCGACCCTAAACTTGGTTAGAGCTGCGAGTGTCCATGGGCGGTGTCGACTGCTTACCATCAGGCATCACAATTGCTCGTCTGCCGCCTCTCGAATAAAAAAAAAAAATAGCAGTTCTCTAATCTTAATAATCTGATTAGCCAGTCAAATACCAACCAATACTTTTCTAGGGCAGCCCTATCACTACTATACTAATAGGTATCTAAAACCATTTGAGCCTTGTAAGGCTTCTGTCTATATTGTTCGCGGATGGAGCATTGGTCATGCCAATATGATGTCAGCGTTTAGTGATAACAATATTATTTGTGGTCTCATGACCACAAATAGTATAGGTAGCTTTAAGACGTACCTCTTATGCTACTCTGGGACTGAGACTGTGGGCTTAAAGGAAGCGACCTTTAAGCCATCCTCACCTGCCGATGGTGCATCCTGCTGAATAGCGATTTTTTTATAGGGGCACGACATAATGGCTTCCCTACGCCTGATGGAAAGCGAAAGAGAAGCCCAAGTCGCTGTGACAACGGGCAAGTAACTGGTCAGTTACCTATCAGTTGGCACCGCCATGCCGGCCCAACCCTAACCCCCCACGAGCTCCGAAAAACCCTACTCACCGGCAGAAACACACCCAGAGGTCGTTTGACTGCGGTATTACACTATGAGTGGGCACTATGGGCAAGTGCCCAGGGCCCCGTGATCGAATGGGGCCCCCTAGTTCCTGCCAGATTACCAAATGATAACTGATATTTAGGTCATAGGGGCCCCATGATCCTAATGTGCCCAGGGTCTCAAATAGTTTAAAGACGGCCCTGGGTGGAGTGGTCCCATTTTAAATCCGGACGCTAAGCCAAACGAGATTTTTAAAGCAACGAGTAGCACCTCACCTCACCACTAAAATTGCTTAGTAGCCGAAATGACAGCTACCCAAATCGTTTTCGCAGGTTCGCAAAGAGATGAAACAACAAAAAAGGGACATCGTAAAACTTTTATACCCCGATAATGGCTTAGGCGATTGTCGCGTCCGAAAAATCCGCCAGTTTGTCAGACTTTGGGGACAAATAACGAACGCTTAATCTACACTTTAAATGTGCAACCTGATTTATCGAGCTGGCGGTAAAAGTGCGGTAAATAAGACAAAAAAACGGTTAAGTGTGAGTTGGACTCGCGTATCAAGGGTTTTATACAATAAATAAATAAATATCGGACAAAATTGCATACATTGCTCCATGTAAACACTTGTGTTATGGGTACATTATTTGGTCAATCTTTTCTCTGTCGGAGTATTAGAATTAGACCACCCCTAATGACATTTATCTTTTGGGAGGCTAAACCTGTACCCATGTACACTATCAGAAAACGAGCAGCTATTCGGCGATGAGAGACTTTATTATATTTATTAATTATATGTTTAATTCACTAAAACTTCGACTAACTTTGACTCATCATCAGCCTATTTGCAGTCCACTGCTGGACATAGGCCTCTCCAGTTGTTCGCCACCTAGGGCAAACTTCTGGAGGATATACCCATAATCGCCACGCTGGGCAGGCGGGTTGGCGATCGCAGAGCGTAGCTTCTTGCTCCGGTGACGCTGCTGCCCGTCATCGGCCTGTGGTATTTTTTTTTTTTTTAGCGAATAGGTGATAGGTCGCTCCCTTACATCCCAACTTTGGCTGATTGATGTAAAATATAAAAAAAGTGTATCAGAATCTTGTTCCTTATCTTATATTTTGCATCAGTAATCTAGACCTTACATGCTCCGTTACTATTCATCCCACGAACCTCAAAGGAACCCCGTAAACTCCGATAAATAAAAAAATACGGTAAGGATCGTTTCGGTCTCAAAATTATGGCGTCGAAATTTTGAACGACCGCAACGCATACTGGAGACTCTTTTATTTTCAAAATTCATAAATGCTGAATTGTGGATAACTAAATATGGCGCAATCTTTTAATACAGGCTGTTAGTATGAAGTGGTCAATCCCTACTATCCCTTTCTGTACTCTCTCAACTAATATCTAATATAAATGCGAAACATTGTTTGGATGGATGTTTGTTACTCCTTCATGTGGAACATAAAACTTTACAGTATACTTTAAGCGTATATAGGTCATAACTCCGATTAGCGTATAGGCTTTAATTTATAAGGATATCTATTATTATTTCATACATCACCAATATTTAGTAGTACAAGACTGAGTCGATCGTATCAAAATTTCGTATACGAGTAGACACGTTATATCCCGCGAAAAAATTCTTTTATTTTATTGATTGGATATTATTCACGCGGGGAAAGCCGTAGGTAAACGTTAGTAATAAAAAATTAAATATTGTAAATGGCATAATTATTTGACGCATTTTTTTGTTATATACTCCTCCTATATAGAACACACAGTTGGGTAAAAATAATTAAAATTCATTTGTTTTCTTTTTTCTCGTAACACACTGATGGCTTACTCATAGCACTACCACACCTTGATCCGACACATTTGATAGCAAAAACTTAAAAGGCCAATTACAAAAATCAATTCATTCCTCAAAAACATACTTTGAATGGCAGATCAATTAAGTATTGCCAAAAGTGTACCGCTAAAGTGAATCACCCTGTAGGTATCCTTCCGAGAAGGGACGGCGTGGTCACCGCGGGTGTCGCCGCGTCCTATTTGTTTGACGCTCGTAAATTATGGTCACACTATTCGGCCGTAGTGTATTTTTAGGAGTTTTTTTTTACTTTTTGCAAAGGTCGAGTTTCGGTTACGCTCCGTTTGAGAATATAGATTGAGACGTATTTGATTTTAATTGACATAAACATTTGGAGTTTATTGCTAATAGATCGTTGTTTGAATATTAATAAGTTTGTGCACATAGCGGACACTGAGTGAGACGAGTCAACAAATAAAGAAGTTGAAATGACGACCACAGTAGCGCAATGGTTAAGCGTTCCGTATGGGTTAAATTTCTTGGGATTGGGATAAGTTTACTTACTTGTTTATTTGTTGTACAATTTAGGCGGTCTTATAAATATGAGCGTTCTCTTCCAGGCTTTTTAGGTAGATAATAATTAAACTGATTTGGAATTATTAATTAATTAATGTATTTTTTTATATTAGATCTTTCTTGCGGTTACTGACGATGAACAGACTGCCACACTTTATTTATAAATTATTGTCTTCTTGTCTTTTAAATGTCTCCTAAAATTCAAAATGAATAGACTCCTTGCAATTGACACTTACTTTTACAGAAAGACAGATTATACAGAATCTCTCAAATGGGTTAGGTTCATGTGTGCTCATCTATACTGTCAATTGACAGTTCCAATACACTTAGGCATTTTCCAAAACAACCTATTTTCAGCCCCTAAACCTGCGCATAAGCAAACCCCCGATCATTTGCGACCATCGATCGACAACCGTCAACTGTCAGTCGGCCATTTTAAAATTCTAATTTACGACCGATGCGAACGACTCAATCATGGCGTCATGAATGTTTCATGAAACTCGTTCAGCTCGTAATTATCCGGAGAGGTACGCTACCGCTGCATGATACGCTCGTTTGATAGGGTTCCTTAGTCTAGAAGAAAAACCCTCAAACATGCAAAGAAACAGTTGCAAGGTCAAATTATATAATAATAATATGTTGGAGGAACGCCATTGGGATTATTCGACTGCAGGGTCTTCATCTTCACGCATCGCAGGATCGTCGAAAAAACCCCAAAAGTTACTTGATTCTATTTGTAACCAGATACAATCACTTTATAACTAAAATGGAACACACGAGGCGCGATGCAAAACGATTGGCTTCCCGTTCCGAGGTGTGTACACGATGGCGGCTTTAGCAAAAGTGACCGTCAGCTAACGCGCGCGTTAAACGTCATCTTCGACTGACATCTGTAACATACGTTTGACGTTCATCCACAAACGTCAAACCATAAACAACGTTAAAATGATCAGAAACTATGTTCGCGGGTAGTGCCGCTCAGACATATACGTTTAGACATGGCGCAGGAACCCAAAATGGGTCTTGACCTCCAACAATAAGGATCTGCATTTCGGATCAGATCACTTCACACCTCACGCCAGTTGTCGACACGAATCCCTAAAGAACCATTTATTCAATACAAACTAAGTCTACAGAACTCATCCTCCCACAGGCCACGTACTCGTAGAATACGTATTTATTTATACGGAACCGTTCGTTACGGGAGTTAAACCGACTTGGCCCGGTTTTTTGCGATACGTCCCATTAGTCGTTACTGCCTGCCGCATGCCTGACGAGTCTATTTTGAACTAACGTCTGTGGGGCATGTTTGAAATCTGGACTAATGCGAAATGCCTAACATAAGTATGGAACAGGCATTCTATTTATTGTTTTTCTGACCGGAGGCGGCGAAGCTTTATTAGATGTTCTGCACAACAAGATATATTACAATAGTGTAGCAATTTTTATCTTTGCCGCGTCTTTGAGATGTGGAAATCATTGTCAGTACATGCGTTACTTTCTTCTCTCATCATTATCAGCAGCCTTATAACCTCTATTGATTGATATAGGCCTCCCCCAAAAACAATTGTCATTTGGGAAATTTGCCTTAGCCGCTAAGCTTGGCAGGCGGGTTGGTGACCGCAGTTGGTTTTACTTGTACCCAGGTGACCGTTGCTGCCTGTTTCCTGATATTCCCTTAGTCGTCTTCTATAACACCCACGAGATGAGATAGGGTGGTCCTATTCTAAATCCGGAAACTTCAAGGACAGAGTCAAGGGACAGATTGAGAGTGTTATTTTACAAAATTTCTTCAACACTTTCTGCAAAGTACTAAAAGTCGATGATCCTGAACCTGATCATTCTCCGGATGACTCTGATACTGAAAAGGAAGACAAGGAAACATCCAGTACAGTACAGTATGGAATGTAATTTGGTACATTTTTTCATACCGCAGATTTTTTCTGCCGATCATACAACGTTCCTAGTAAGGATAATCCTAAGCCACATAAAATCCCTGAATACCTCCAGCAATAAACGTTAAATCCCATAATTATAAAATTTGAAAACAATGAGCACGATTTGCCCAAAAAAAAAAGTTGCCCGCGCAAAATCTGTAAAACTTGTTCCCTCCAGTAACCGATTCGAAAACTTTCTTCCCATTCGGGGTTACATCTCTCTGTGTCTCTGTCCTTGTCTATCCCGTGTAGATGTAACACTTGATCCCACGTGCGAAAGGGACAGCCTACATGAAGACGTCACACCGGCGCAGGCGCGCGATGTCTTGCGTTTATTTTATTTATTTTGAACGCCGCCATCTTTTTTCTTTCCTTTTCTCAAAGCTACGTCTTTGTTCGGTTCGGGGGCGCAATCGTCCCTATCAAAGAATATTACAGAAAGGCCAATAAATTGTTGTTAGGTATTAAGGTAGGTCAATTATTCTTATATTGGCAAACAATCTCTGTTATGCCTTCCCGAAACTATTCCTATATGTATTTTGTAGTAAAAACTAGCAGTCCAATACATAATACGAGTATACCCGTTTGTCCATTAGTAAACGTAGGCATACATTAATGTCGATACTCGTACTCTGGTTTTCAAAATAGCTACACGATTGAAGCCTCTTCCTAATTAAATTTATGTATTAACTACTAATAAGGCTTGTTGGTCTAAAGAACCCCAATAATTATTCTACTCTTTGAAAACTTCCATTCAAGGTTTCGTCGCCAGATTATGATTTCAAAAATTATTATAACCACAAGGTCCACGTCCTTAAATCCATATTGGTAAGTGAAGTCTTAATTATAAACTCGTTGATGTGTCATTGTAGGCCAACTTAATAATAATGTTATCCAAATGAAGTCAGCGTTATACCGACCTGTTTTGGGGGCGTTCCTTCGTATTTCATTATTTTGGGTTGATTTACTTATGTTTTTTTAATTAAGTTGACTACCTTGTTGATATATCAATAGGTTGTAGTGGCTTGATCTCTCTCGAATAATGTTTTAAAATAGTTATGTAGCATTCTTCATATTTCGTGATGTGTCTGTCATATGTGATCTATAGACATATACTTATATTACGGTTTTGTGTATTAAACTAACTATTTCTATGAATTGCTTACAATAAAGTACGCCTGAACTGTACTACTCTAAGTCTGAAATGTTATTATCCTAATTTCTTTTTGTTTTGTGCAATAAATATCTTAGAAAATAAATATCTATCTATTTATCTCTAGGGGAAATCTATGCTCCTCAACTAATCCTTTTTTCCATTCCAAAGGTTTGTGAAGCCTAAAAAATGTCTTTCTGGTTATAAAAATCACAGCACTCATGGGCTGCGCTGACCGTTTACCATCAGGCAGGCAACCTTAGTAGTATTAAAAAAGACTAAGCATAGTTTCCAAATTCAAATCGTTTGCTATAAAGAATCCTGTTAGGCATTAAAATCGCATCTGCGCACAAGTTGACCTCTCCCACATAACTATTCCTTGACCCTGGTAAGTTGGATAATTTCTTTATCCCAGCCCACCCGACAATTTTCTACCCGTATTATTATGAAGTTGATTTGTTTAATAATTTTATTACTGGGCGCATTGCGAATGCACCATTGTTCCGTTTGGGACTTTCGTATTGTTTACAATTTGTGTGGGAAAATGTATATAGCTTATCCGACTTTTGTTTACATCTGTCTAATAAGGTGTGAGATTATGATTTATAAAAGACTAAGACGTTTTAGCCTTTTTTATTTTTAATTCACTAAGGTATTAGACTATATTATTTGACTATTAGTTCTTAATGCGCTTTATGTTGAGTGTTTTGCATCTTAATAGGTAAAAATAAGTGAAATAATACCAAATGTAGGTACCCTAACATCTTATTGTATCATACTTTTGTAAGTACAAAATTGATTTGATTTGATTGTAAACCTGAACGCAAAACGAACGTGTGGTGTCAAAAGAAGCTTGCCTAAAGTGTCAGAAATCTTAATTTGACACTTCTGCAGTCTTAGGGTTAAAACTCGGATGCTGCAAACAAACATTTTCTTTTTTAAACTGTTTTTCGCTGCTTTCACAGATCACAGCCTTAACTAAGAGGGTTATTTTTTTTTTTTTTTTAATACACAGGCTTCATGACAAGGGCTATTTGTAGTTTATCAACGACTGGCGCATTAGTTATTGGATAATTCAGTCATACATAGCAGCAACTTCTGATCTTCTAAGCGCATATTTCTTTAAAATTTCTATACAATTTTTAATACACAACGTTTCTGCCTGTCATAAGGGTTTTTGCGGCGGGCTCCCAGACGCATTACGTCACAGAATGCGGTCTCAGGAATGCTCTTTTTGTCACGGAACCCCTCTGTTAGGCCTTGAGGTTCGCGCCCACTTGTGGTTCACGATCGATTAGGGCTGACAAAGGTAAAGCTGTTAAAATTTCCCTATAGTAGAAGAATGATGGTAGCAGAGTAGAATGAAAGGACCTTGAAAATGGCTGCCCTTATTCGAACCATTAGGTTTTAACTTTTTAGTAGTAAAAACCGATAACCGTTTTGGCAAGCGAGTTCTGGCATGGATACCGCTTCTTGGCAAATGTAGTGACACTTTGCCAGCAGGATGCGATATGTCCAGAATCGACAATAATCCTAGCAATAGGCAGCAATAGTCTGGCGGTGATTTGCTCTACGCTTAGGGAAGGTTCACAGGCTATTTGCTATCAAAAATCTCTATTTTTATTTTATTTGTCTTAACTTCTCTTTGTTTTTTAATTCGAAATGGGGTTGTGCTTGACTGCAATTTGCCTGATGGTTCATTTCTCTAGTCTATGCTGTAATAAGTTGTAGTACTATTTTGGTTACCACGAGAAGGAAGTCAAAGCGTAGGAAGACCTGCAGTTAGATGGTCGGACGATATAAAAAAGATGGCATGGCCTTTCTGGAGCAGGGACGCCGCATCTAGAATGTTCTTGAATTCCGGAAAGAAGGCATATGTTCAGCAGTGGTCCCTAAAATGCTGAGAAGAAAAAGAGGAAGACTTACTACATGCTACAATAAGTTGTAGCATAGAGTAGAGAAGTCGAAGATCTCCTAGTCAGAAATTGTGCTCTGCCTTTCTGTTTTTTTTTTACAATTCTCATATGGCTTGGCCAAAGTTTTGACTGTTAGCAAAAATCAGTCGCGATATTAGATTATTCACAGTCGGTAACCCTATACCGAATACCATGAATAGGGTTAAAAAAAGTAGTGATTCCTTTGTCCTCGCTGGGTTGAGTTGTGTTATTGTCAAGAGCCAGAGGACTGACGCATTTATTGCGAGCGAAGATACGCATCTAGGCTCGAGTAACTGCTTCATCTGAACAATTGGAAATTCTGCCCTTGATCGGGAAAATATAGATATTGAATATAACAAAGAAATAACTTTTTAATTAGCTGAAAAAGTTTGCTCTTTTGCACGTTTTAACTTGTAACCCAATGTCATGTGACTTGAAATATGACAATTCATCATTTGACATGCTTTCAACTGACATATAACGGAGATTATAATTTAAATGACATGAATATTTATTCTTTTTTTATTTTCTTAAGTAGCATAGCATGGAGACTCTCTATTAGAGACTCCCTTTTCACCAGTAAGAAAGTTCCTCATGAAAATAACATCTGCATATCCAATAAGATACATCAAATTAAGTTCATGAATGCAGTGTTCTAGCCTTTTCTATGAGATTTGACAAAAGTCAGATGAAAGATTCAGTTCTGACTGATGACTTTTCATGTCGGCTAACAAAGTCATATCTTCATTAGCAGCTTGTACACATTCCCTGTCCCAGATTATTTTAGATGTATTTTAGTAAATTGATCATTTTACGGGGTCTTGCCGTAAAATCATCCGACGAAGGTGAGGTGAACGTTGATTGGTTCAATGGCTCACGTGGCGTTATCCCGTTATAACGCCAAACCAATCAGGGAACAGTGTATTAAGTTACGGGTAATAGTGCACCGTTAAATAGTACATTGAGCAACGATTGGCCCATTTGAGGACGATTTTACTTGTGTCAAAATCGTAAATTATCAAATGACTGTCAGACTACCGTAAATTGATCAACTAACTGAAATCCATTGCGTTAAATAATACATTTCAACTACCGTTTGTTATTTTCCGAAAGTTAATCAACTACCTAGGAAATTCATCAACTTACGACTCTTGCTATTTTCCTGTGACATATCTATATACATGGAGGGTGGGAGGGAAGCCTATGCTTCCCCCAATAGCATTTGGGTTGTCAGTTGATGAGTTTAAGAGATACTTTTTAAGTATCTAGTTAAGTTCTTCACAAAGTTACTAGTTAGTAAGTGTACTTTGTATGTGAACTATCTATAAACATGGTGCAATAAAATGCTAATCTGATCTTCATCTTCAACAGGCTGGCAGCAGCGGCTGCTGCAGCGGCAGGAGCGACCAGCGAGCTGAGCTACCTAGCTGCACTCCACCCTGCCTACCGCCCTGTGCCATACGACCACCCCCTATATGGGGCTAATGCGTTACGAGGTAAGATACAACAGTTTTTTTACCACTGACTCGATGGCTCATTTGATAGTGACCTCTGCCTTCCGAGCTAAGGGTCGTGGGTTCGATTCCCGCACAGTGCAAACATTTGTGTCCATGAACATGTCTGTTTGTATTGGTCTGGGTGTTTACTATGTGTAATATGTATTTATTTACAAAAAAAAAGTATCGAAGTAAGTTTATCAGTTGTCTAGTACCCATAGTACAAGCTTCGGCTTAGTTTGGGGCTAGATGGCGATATGTGGCCCTGCGTGGCATGTCTTGGGTTATTTTACTTTTGTACATAGCTGGCGACCGCAATACATTTGTTTGTTGTATGTTTGTTAACACATATCTCCGCAAATTTTGAAAATTGGGAAAACAAACCGATTTGGAAAATTCTTTTTTTATTTGAAAGGATGTACTTCCTAGTTTGTTCCACTGTAACCATATTGAAGTCGGTTTTTGTTTTTGCTAAAAATGCTGTTAATTATAAGGTCTTAAAAAGCATATTTATTTCACCCTTGTTAGCCATTGAAGGCAGTTTACCAAGTGCATGCAAGCAGCGGCGTTGTGGTTCGCGGTCACCTTCGCCCCGATTAGTTTACCGTTAATTAACTCATTATGTGAAATAACTTGATTACTGTAATTAAAATAACAGCCTTGACAAGTAAACGGGTAGTTTTCATTCGAGAAATCCCGTTGAACTACTTTTTGTTTTTGTATAAGATTCTTAAAGCTGACGGTCATTGGTAGGTAAGTTAAGGTAACCTACAGTAAGTTCAAATTTATATCATCATTACATAGTATAAAATAGTGTCTCTTTTCGTGTCTGTCCCTATGTGTGTACTACATATGCATAATATAGTAGAGAAACAAGAATGAGGGATGTAAGGGAGTGCCCTATCATCTTTTCGCTCCAACCCAATCTTACCTAACCGTGGTGCATCCTACTGAATAACAAAGGAGGCTCTGGCAACCAGTTGGTTGCGGTATAACCATCACAGTTAAAAGCGTAGCTAACTACCACAGTCCGATGACGGGCAGCAGCGTCACCGGAACGAGGAGCTAGGCACTGCGATCGCCAACACGCCTACCCAGCGTGGCGATTAAAGATACATCCTCCAGATGTTTGCCCAAAGTGACAAACAACTGGAGAGGCCTATGTCCAGCAGTGGACTGCGATAAGCCCAATAATAGTGACAAACTAATACAAACTATAAATATTACTACTACTAGGTATTCAGCAATACAACATATCTATATCGCTTTAAATCCGCTCCGCAAACATAAAAATATTATCTTGATACTTAATATCCTCAATACAGTCTGAGAATGCATATAAATTCAATGTTGGCGTAGTATTTCGGTCTTATCACCTAAGTGTAAAGTTACATCGTTCGAAATGCATCCGATAGCGACGGATGAAAGGAGAATCTTATTGTTCTGAGTAACAGATGCATGCGAATTATATGCGTTATGCCGTCTATGTGTGAAAATGTATGTTCCTGAAATCGCGTTCGAACTCGAATATTGCTGAAAATGAAGTGTTTGTAGTATACGGATGGTTAGAAAGTAAACAAGGATAATTCTAACTGTAAATTCATAAAATACTTACTTATATCTAAGCTCATTAATGCGGAGCGCCATCTAGTGCGGGGCGTCCGTAACTATCGCAGAAACTTTTGGTTCTCGGTTCTACTACAAACAAAAGGGAATTCTATTATTAAAAAAAATGCATTCAAAATAACCAATTCTCAACCTAAACACCACCCCAATATTGCAAATGCACAATCAAAACAAAAATGAACCGTCACATAAAGGCGAGAGTACAGTATCAACGCAATTTATCTATACACAAAGTGTTAATTAGGCTTTGAACTCACGACTGGAAGCATTCGCATCCGGGGACATTTTGCAAAAACCCACTTTAAATCGAACAGGGTAAGGTCGTATGTGCAATGTAAAACTTTCAGATGACAGATACGTAAAAGTGCTATTAAAGGAAAGTCAGCGTTTGAGTCATGGCTAAAATTGGCATGGCTCAAATAACGAAGGCATTTCGACCTTCAATTAAGACGTTTATTCCGCCTTTTAAGGCTATGTTATTGTTAGAAAGCTCTGTCGATAAAGTTTTATTTTCTTTTCGACTTTAAACGTTTGAGCGAGGGAGGTAAAGTTGTATTGTTTCACGTGTTTCTCTGCACGAATGAAGGGAAAGGTATGCTGCAAAATAGTTTATGTAATCACTAAAATAGGAATAATCTTTATTCGTTTAGACAAAAGTCCAACTCAAACTACAATAGTGACTCTATCACCGGATTCGCCAGGTAGTTTTATCTGGAAGGTCTGGCAAGAAATCCTATAAAATGGGCTTATGCACCTAATTAATATTAATGACATAATTTACTTCATTATCTAGGTTTTATCAGTTTTAAGCATTTCTAGAAACATTTAAAAGTGTAATAATAAAACCATAAATAATATTTGAAGCAAAGAGCACATATTTATTTAACATACCAAAGTGCAGCTTTGAAAGAAAATGAGAGATTTTGATATGTTTTTCCTTATAAAACGCCTTACTAATATTATCTATGGTTAGACCGTAACAGATGCATGGGATGCATTAATGGACTTATGCGCCATTCCCAGGATGGGCGACAGCGATTTTACAAAGGGAATATGCTATGTCTCCGTTTCAGAGTTCTAAGTTTCAGAGATAGTCTCAGAAAATTCTGAGTTCAAACATCCTTTCATCACCTCTAAAGCTACGAGTATATTCTTTAATTATTATAGCTATGTATTTAAAAGTAGTAAGTGGGTTTGAAAACAGCATAATTACTTCTTCATAATGACATGCTTATCAATCGTAAGCAACGAATTAGTACCAGATTTCTTCTGGAAATAGCCCATGGAGACTGGCCGCAATGCTGTTCCTTTAAGAAACTCGATGGAAAAACAACTTCAGTTCGTTAAAAGTGTCTAGTTCTGAATCTGTACTCTCCTTTATGTATTGTCGCAAATCACTTGACTGGTACCAAGATCTACCTATAGGTATAAAGCATGACCTCAGCTAAAGAGCAGAGCTCTAAACGCATGAAACAACAGACCAAAATGGGTCATGGTCTGAACGCCACATTCGCAGGTGAAGTCCAACCAATCACTATAGAACCTGAGTCTATTCTCCTAGCTTCGCTAATCCTGAACACGTCTATCTCTCGTAACTTAGGCGGCAAAACAAAAATCCCTAGTGCGCACTCGGTTCCCCACTGAACATTACCGATTCGCCGTGGCTCGGCGGTTCTCATACCGGAGCTGAACTATTAATCAGATAGGCAAATAGAGTTTTGACACGTAAGCCCTTTCAATGAGAACTGTGTAGGTGTTTGGATTGTATCCTACAAGATCGTGGACAGATATGTTATGTGGCAACTGTTGTTTTGATGGTTCTTTCTCATTTTTGAGAGCTACCATCTACTTAGCAAGTTAAACGTACAAGTTTTCAAAATTGCCAGCAATAGGGTAGGTTCTTATGTTTGATTTTGCATGTTATGTTATGGTTACTGGAAATACTGATCAAAACTGATCCTATTTGAGGGATCTCACAAAGCAAAATGAGACGGCAAATATAGGCCTTTTAATTAAAAGTGTGCAATGTTTATAGTGTTTTTGTTAGTAAACCAATAGATAAACGTAGCATTGAATATAGCTATCGAACAAAATTCCCATGCAGTATTCTGCATGGGAATTTCGGACCACACTAACACAGGATGGTTGGCAAGTCCTGGATGTAAAAAACCTAGGGCCGTACAAGAGTCCTATGTTCAGCAGTGGACTGATGTTATATGACGACGATCCAGATCAATATTGCGGGAATACGGATATGTTAGTGCTATATAGTAATAAGCAAGGGTTGCCGGTTCAAAAAACGGGCAAAAACGGCGATTATGGGTATATCCTCCAGATGTTTGTCCTAAGTGGCGAATATCTGTGGAGGTCCAGCAGTGGACTGCAAAAGGCTGGTGATGATGATGAATGGTTGCCATTCTACTGATCATGGTCTCCAAATCAAGCATTCTCAACAACATTACAACAGACACTACTTTATCGCTATTTTTACAACACTTATGCCCTTTTTTTCATTACGCCCTACGCACCGACAGACGTAGGGCCTGAGGCCAACTGTGTGCAGTTTAAAAATAAACCAACCCCGTTTTATGGCCCCGACTGACCAATATGAAACTTAACCCTTGCAGCCCGCACCGAAACTGTTTACGATCGCCGTAATAAAAAAAATGGTCAAGTAACATGTAGGATAAGTGGTCGTGTGTACCACGTTTCAGATATAGCGGTTAGAACAAAGAAATGTATCAAGGATAGAACAATGCGGCGTATCAACTATCAGTTGGAAAATTTCAATTAGATTGCGTTGTTTGTGTCGTTTCCAGATTTGGAATAGGATTAACCCCATCTTGTCCTGTGAGTGTCGTAGAAGATGAATAAGGGAAAATCAGGAAACGGGCAGAGTGTTTACCTGCGTACAAATGAAACCTACTGCGGTCTCCAACCCGCTTGCCAAGCGTGATGACGGAGGCAAATCCGGGGGAAATGACAATAATTAGGGAATGCCTATGTCCAGCAGTGGACGTTTGCAGGCTAATAAAAAAATAATTAAAGTCATTGATCAGTCCAAACAGTGGGTGTTGGCGTGAACGTAAACAAAACGGTAAAACGGCAAAAATAGCTAAAAGAAAATACGTAAAAAAAATCAAAATAAGCGCAAAATCGCCAGCGAACGGTGTCCGTTTACCTGAGCGCCCGGCTCCGCTTACACGCTCAAAATGCGACGCTTGATAACGCTCAATTAACTGCGATTTTTTAGTCGGTGACTTTAGACGGGATTATGCAATGTGGAGACAGCTTTTTAAAAGACCAAGAACGCTGTTTAAGTGGTAGAGTCAAGCTGGCAACAGCGTGAATGTATGGGCAGGCTTGAGATCCTAAAAGATCTATGTAGTAATAGTATTTACACGAAGTCTTGCTTGGGCAGACTGATGAAGTAAAAGACCCAAAAGGCCTCACGCTCAGATTTAAAGATTGCACATTGCAAGCTCAATGCCCCGGAATCCCGTTTCATTTTTGAACTATGCGGCAAAATATATCGTGCTGTCATTAGTTTGCTCAGTCACAAAAGAAAATGCAGCTTGCTACATCAAACTTAAATGAGGCACTCTAACAATAATTTAATAAGATGCTGAGGCCAATAATAGTAATAGTTATCATAACAAAAATGTAATCTATAAATGTCATATCCTGTGGACTTTCGTTTTTGAATTCTACCGAGAGGAACCGGCAACAAACTCTACAGACCCTTTCATCGCCATACGCACAATTATTCTTTAACCAAAACTATATATAGGTATTAATATTATTATGCACTCTTAAGTATTTATAAAACTTTTAAAAATATTAAATGATCAAAACAAATCTTTCACTATTGAAAATAGCTTACATCTCAATTTAGTTTATCCACAAAAAATACTTGCGTGCTATGTAACAGGTTCCATGTGAAGCGGATAAAAAATCCAATCAATAGTTGAACAATTTCTGCCGGCCAATTAATCGGGAATTCACTCTAGTTGCTTAATTTAATTCAAGATACGAATACTTTAGTCATAATGACTTCATCTAAAGCTACACGAGTTTTAGGGTTCCACGACTAAATAGTGTATTAGCGTGTTAGGGTTACATAGATTATTTACTATCGTGGCTATTTTTAAACGAGTATTTTCCTAAAATCGTTAAAAAAATTGCCTTACTATAATAAATGAAAAATACCATACACATACACCATATTATTGTTATTTATGATATTTACTTATAATTTTTAAAATTATATAATTTCAATAACACTCATATATAATACTACATAACATATAGCGTTACAGCCTGAAAATGTTGCCTGATGTCACAAGTATCCTTGAAAAAAAACGCCTACTTACTTACTAATAATTAAATTAAAAAAAGAAATTAAAAATAAATATACGAGATACCCGCTACTTCTTCCACGTTAACGTTATGATTTGATCCTGAAGACTGGGATATAAAAAAATTTAAAATTTAGTCTAAGCTGATAGGCGTTTGACTATGTGTCCAAAAATGATCTTTTACGTCTGTTAAAGGTCTACATATAATTGTTTATAATAAAATAATATATACGGAACTGTAATCATACAACGGGTGCCACTTTTCACCTAAGTTGTACAATTCTCGTACGTTTGCATCACTTATTAGAGTATTTTTTCATCTGTAATTAGTTTCTTGCGATCATGTAGTAATTAGTTGGTTAAGAGTAAAGATAAAACACACAATTTACGAGTCCAACCACATTCTTTCCGGTAGGACAGTTCATTGCACAAAAAATACAAGTAAGTATGACTTGTGTATTTTAATTCGCTATGTCTAAAAAGAGCTATATTAGCTGATTTATCAATAAAACAATAAGTAACAATATCTTAAACTTGAAAATAGCTAGTAGCCTTAAGCACTTTTGTTAATGTACACAGAACAAAAATAAATAAATGTTTTTTTGTTAATTTTGTGATTTTGAACAATCAATTTTAAAAATCACATGGCGTTCTTAAACCAAAGTTTATTAGTAAGTAAATTAATTTCATCTACAAAAACAATAAAACATTGAGGAGACAAACCTATTTTTGGGTTAATTTATTCTATAGACATATTATTCAAACCTTACTTGATTATTTAGCAAAAATATTCATATAATTAACTAGCTGTGCTCGCGACTTCGTCCGCGTGGAATAGTTATTTTTTCCCCGTTTTTTTTACATTTTCCATTATTTCTTCGCTCCTAATAGTTGCAGCGTGATGTTATATAGCCTAAAGCCTTCCTCGATAAATGGTCTATTCAACACAAAAAGAATTTTTCAATTCGGACCAGTAGTTCCTGAGATTAGCGCGTTCAAACAAACAAACAAACAAACATACAAACAAACAAACAAACTCTTCAGCTTTATAATATTAAGTATAGATAAGTATAGATAACGCAGACGTATTTATCAAATAAATAAATTAGACGCAATGAATATGAAATGAAATAACAAATTGAAAACATGGATTGCTTCGGTTCTTATCGGCATATGAACTATTAATTGATCAATATAATTAATTCACTCAAGGGTCCGTAACCCGTCTCGTTTTATTAACTATCATAACATCGTGAGAGATCGTGATACAAACGGAATAAAGTGATTGCTAATTAGAATGCTTACTTAATTATTTCTATTATTAGAATTTTTATTGTATCAAACGCAGAATTGAATTATTCAACCTTCAGAACTTTTTAGTCTTTATGGATTTAGTCTCAGAAATGGTATGGTATTAATGTTTATACCTAAACAAAATCTGAAATGATTCTTAATCACATTAGAAATAGAAATTGATTTGCAAAAAGTATTATAATAAAAGTAATTATGTGCACTTACAAAAGATATATACATGTAATTAATTTACGAAAAATACTTAATGTATTCTTATTCGAAACTCAGCCTATCCTCTAGGAGTATACTTACATTTTTGTATATTCAATCGAAGAAAAGAAGACTCATTCAAATCTGTCTACAGCTAGATAGCTGTAGACACATCCACAGATGTGGAAACTAATACATTATCTTCTTGTATTGTATATTAGTATAGTATATTCTCCAAGTATGAAGTCTTGTTCCTTATTGCATAAGACTGTTCGGAGCGTTTCGTTGGAAGTCAACAGGGATCGTATATCGTACAGTGCACTGGTCACCGGATGCATAATGCTTTCCATCGACCTATATAGAGGACAAAATAATGTCAAACCAGTCTCTCATGTCCTAATATTATCTACTACTAGACATTCTGCTTCATTTCTATCAGCTGCTGCTTCTTCAGTTAGAATGGAGCTTAGGTCGCTAGGAGTTTCTTTTTTTATGTCAGAAGATGGCAAACGGGATTGAAGGTCACCTTATGGTAAGTCACCTAATCACTTCAGTTAAGGGAGTTACAGGTGCGTTGGCAGCCTTTAAGCAATCTGTAGGCTCGCTATTTAGTAAGCAACAACAATAACGTCAGCCTATTGCAGTCCGTTGCCATAGGCCTATGTCCAGAAATAGGCCTCTCCAGGTGTTCGCCACTTTGCGCAAACACCTGGAGGATTAACCCATAATCGCCACGCAGGACAGGCGGGTCGGCGGTCGCAGGGCGTAGCTCCTCGCCCCGATGACCGGCGATGGTTATACCGCCACTAGTCAGTTGCCAAAGCCTCGTCTGTTATTCAACAGGATGCAGCACGGGCGGGTGAGCGTGGCTTGGAGCAATAAGATGATGGGCCGCTCTCTTACATCCCTTACTTATTAAGCAATGACATGGTAACTTAGAACGTTAAAATCTCATAATACGAAGACGACATCTATTCCACAAACAGTCAACCTTTGCAAACCCGTTTAATTACCGATGATATCTCAATAATCATCATAAATAACACATTTAACAACACATCTTCAAATATTTACTAAGCTTAATCAATTAGTCAACGTATCAATATTTATGAGTTATATTATGCAAAAAAGAACGGCTACTGCATGCAATCATATCATTAAACTTGTTGAATATTAACATTATTCAAGTCATTAATGAAAAAAATGGTTAAAGAATTAAATAATGTTTCATCTAATTATCTCGGTGGCAATCATGGTAATCCATATATTAAATTTAAATTCCACTCGTATTGTCAGCTAGACCTCATTTCTCGGTTAATTATGTTGTAAGGTAAGAAGTTATTAAGATTAAGTGTTAATTCCAGCAAAAGATTTCTTACAGATATAAGTGCTTGCGAAAAAGCTGGAAGGAAGCATTTTGGGATCAGTCGTTGTATAGCCAGAGCTATCCTAGAGGCCAGCAACTTAGTTGTCTATTGCAGCAGCGATTTGGGCACCTGTTTCAGGGAGGGCAGAGCCACTATGTAGTGCCACTATAATAAATACATAGACATCAATTTTCATATTATAAACCCTAGTATTAAGTTCTAGGATCTGCTGTACTACGGCTAAATCATGGACCACAATTCATACTAAAGCTTCAAAATCTGCCAGGCAAACGAGATCAATTAATTCAATCCTGTAATATATGTTACACTTTTCGTCATATGTTACCCGTTTAAATGCGACGCTAACAAAACTTTAAAAAAGGACTAGGCTCGGTCGAATGCACCACGCACTCAACTGCATCAACGGACTGCAAAATTTCGCAACCGAAGTGACAAGCCGAAATTTAATAACTTACTCAGAAATGTGCCAGCAAATTGGGAGCTGACTCGTCCGACCGGCTCCGTAACTCTACACCGCCTAACCGAACCACCCGACACATATAAATTGTATTTTTATTCAAATCGGGCCTACGTGCTGCGATAAAGCCTCTTTAAAACAAATAACTACTCATTCAACTTGTGGTGACACACCAAAACCAACCGTAACTAGTTACAATAATGATGAAAGTAAAACAACACGAGATAACCCTTAAGATACAGGCGACAACAACCTTTACAGTTGCAGTAACAGAGTTGTAGTTTCAGAAGTAAGAGGTCTCGATACAGCACTTTTAGCGGAACATGTTAATGCACCGAGAAGAGACTGAGTGCAAAATGTAAACAATGTAAATCCTGCTTTCCCAACAAATGCACAAGAACTAAAATCCAACGATCATAAGTATCAGATAACACAGTGAATGATGATGTAAACGCTGAGCTTATTCCCGGGACATATATAGAGGACAATTTAAAGGTTCATTGGGACACTTTTTCACTCAATTTGTTGCCTTATCATGCTCTGTCCGTAGGATAAGTAGACCAACAGGATACTTCTGACATTTACTGTTTTAATCATCAATGAAAAACTGATTGTGCAACTAAAACGAGACGAGATCCAAGGATAGCTAGGTTAAAATCTCGTGTGCAAATGATATACATTGCGTATTCCTTTTAAATAAAGTTGTTTGCACCGTGAGCCTTCATTACGCAGTTTTTCTCTCTCCGAAAATGTTAATCACCATATTTACCTGTCCCGAGTTTTTGCACCGTGGAATCTTATGAAACATTTTAATAAACCCGCTAATGATACAGCTGCCAATCACTATCAGCTTAAATTAAAGTATTTTGTGTCGTGTAAAAGTTAATGAGAATACTAAAGTATTGGATTTCAATCTAGACTTATTGGCATTGCAATTTCGGCGGTTGTAAAAATTTCAGAGAGTGCGAATATAAAATCTTTAAGCGCTGCAATCGTAAAAGTCAATGTACCGAAAAATTATTGTGGTGGTATATATCGATACTTGTGTATGTCTTCATCGTTCGATAATCGTAAATTAAGAACCAACTCTCGTTTAACTGAGCGTAAAAACTGTGTGCGAGAGATTGAGAGTTCATGTTACTTCCAAAACGTAAAAGGAAAAAGTCTCGAGCGCTTCGATTGTGGAACGGAGAACGATAACGGACGTCAAAGAATCGAAGCGACTGGAATAGATATTAATGGATACTTGTACGGACGGCTTTAGATGCAGCTCCGACAGTTATTGATGTTTACAGTGTAAGTGAGCTTGATCTAAGATGGTATTTGTGTAAGCTATTTCATTAACATAATACTTTTACAGTGTACTTATAGAGGATACTTGCTGGTTATTAAAGCCTGAGATTTGATATAAATGTATAAGTTAACTATTTCTGCTTAGATTCACAGATTTATATCATCCCTATATTAGAACACTACGTAAACATAATGAACGTTATGTCACTGTCAACTGTTTAAGTTAGAAAAAGACAGCATACATTTTTAAATTAAACATGTTTCTGTGCTGTTCTGAATCGGGGGGCTCATAGATTACGATTTAAGCCACTGAAAATAGCAACCAACCAAATAATCCCAGATTTTCTTGTCACTATTACTTTATGGACGTTAACTCCACCATTTTTTGCTGTGAACCTTGCTGTTTTTTTGCAAACGCAGCCAATTTACTAAACGTCACGAACGCATCTGGCATTCCCATTTATTTTTTTTCAACCACCTTTGTCACACTGTTCCGAAGCTTAATCTTTGTCAACGAGGAGTCGGGACTCGATCCGGAACGAGTTTTAGAAAGAGACAGAACGAATGCGCCCGCGCATGACAAGTGACCGGATTAATGCATTTTAAACGAAGAAGGCTTAATTTTGATCTCGGACCCTTTAATTGAATGACTTTATGTTTAGGTGCACTTTTTTGGATTTTTTCGAAGCATTACAAACACGGTACTTGTTAGGGGCCGTTTTTTAATGGAGGTTAATAATAAGTTTGATAAAATTAAAGCTCAGTTTAATCTTTTTGATTGAAATGAGTACATAACAGTAGCGGCTTAACATAAATGTTAATATATTCCCGCAATGGGATTATGCAACCTTAACCACTGAAGTTCTTCTCTTCTACGTACATAGATTTTGAAAATCATAATTTTGGTAACCATCACTCTCAACCAAGATCACTCTTTGTTTTTGTACCGCGGTAAATTTAGTTACGCATACCTGCCATTCGGGGGGAGGGGGGTATGTGGGCCTTGTGCCGCCCTCAAAACGGGAGGGCAGCAAGCTGATTCAAGATGGTGTAGAGGTATTGAATACTCACTAAAAACCCCGCTCCTTTCATCATGCGCCTTAGGGGCGATTCCAAGGGTCCTGGCAGACTTATGTTGCCACAGCACCACAAACTCAGCCCGCCCTACCTACTAGTCTACTATGAACATCCATATCTCTTAGTAATTTTTTCTTTTCCTCAAATATTCCAACGCCAACATCAAGCCTATCAGCAAACACATTGATGAAGTCATTGATATCAACGGAATATCTCATGAGTATAAATTATAATTTGTAATCTATTTATCACCGGGTCTTTCAATGCACCGCTGGAGACTCCGGATAGGTAACCTGTTCCTACACCATGATTGATAACGGCCATACTCCAACCACTAAGATAGAATTACCTGCTGCGTTTGAAACATTCGATACATTTTAATAAATAAGCTCAACATTAGCGTTGATGGCGATAATTTCTTTATTCGTACCTTTTGTGTGTTTATTTGAGTGGGGCAATTTATATTTATCACTTTCAATACTTCTTTTGCGTTTAACATTATTGAAGATAACTGATGGTCGTTTAATAATGTGCTTTGAGTAACGGTCGTTGATGTTGATAATTGTTTTCGATTGGTTGTTGATGTTGTGTTGTTTGATAAAGTTGTTGTTTTGTGTGTTCAAGATGTTAAGTTGAAATTGAATTGTTCTTGGTGGTTTTACCTATTGTTTTGATAGTATAACATCATCATTAGCAGTTTTGTGGTTTAGGTAAAATCAGACCACAATTCCAATAGACTAAAGCATTCACACAAACCTATGTTCAGCAATGGACTGATATAGGCTGATGATAATGATTCATACAAGCTATTCAGCTTGCAGTGTTACTTGCGAATACTGACAAAATCTCTTAAATCTGACTTTTAAACGTAAGCGGCTATCAATCTATGTCGGCTGCAATGCCAGTTTCCAGTCTCCCGAGAGGATTGTGTGATGTGAGTATTTGATACCTTTATACAACTATAGCTACGTTGTAATTTTACTAATAACCATCTGATAACTAACTGGCATAGAGAGGTAGGGCATAGCGAATCTTCCCTCGAATTGAGCCGCCCGTCCGGGTAAGGACCTCCACCCTATAGAATACCGCAGTCAAATGACCTCTGGGTCGTGTTTCTGCCGGTGAGTAGGGTTTCCGGAGCTCAAGGGGGGTTAGGGTTAGGCCGGCATGGCGGTGGCAACTGACAGGTAACTGACCAGTTACTTGCCCGTTGTCACAGCGACTTGGGCTTCTCTTTCGCTTTCCATCAGGCGTAGGGAAGCCATTATGTCGAGCCACTATAAAAAAAAGTAGTAAATACAGTTAGAAAACACAGGGTGGTTTAGTGGGGTCATACCCACCCCTTTTTAACGGTAACAAAACAGACTCTTCACATCTAAAAAAGTCTTATGAAAATAGACTGTATCGAAAGCAGTCACATTGTAAAGTACCGCCTAATTTACAATACCGTTCTCAACGATCAAACTCTCATACTATTCATGGCGAATCCGAAAGAGTATCGTCCGATAATCTCGTACAATTCGATCGTAAACCTGTTCGATGATCGATGAAAAAACTCGGGCCGATAGTGATTGATCCGGTTGTCCGATTGAGACATCTTTGGAGCGGCTCGCGTTCGTTCTGGAGGCTCGTTTGTGGTACAACTGACGAGGTAAAGCGTGTTTTTTAATACAAGTGTTTAGAACACTTTGTGTGTGCGGTGACAGAGATACAATACAATTTGTACCTACTTATAGACAACATGAATAGCCAAATGACCTCTGGGTCGCGTTTCTGCCGGTGAGTAGGGTTTCCAGAGCTCGTGGGGGTTAGGGTTGGACCGGCATGGCGGTGGCAACTGACAGGTAACTGACCAGTTCCTTGCCCGTTGTCGCAGGGACTTGGGCTTCTCTTTTGCTTTCCATCAAGCGTAAGGAAGCCATAATGTCGAGCTACTATAAAAAAAAAATAGTGTACCATGGCTGGTACAAATAAGGTACTAAATAGGTACTTGGCGGCACCGGAATTTATGTGTTAGCTACTGGTTCAAATGACGATTGTCATTGGGGGAAAGCCTACGTCCAGCTGTGGACGTTTGCAGACTAATGATGATATATATGCGGTGACATCATCATCATCAGCCTATTGCAGTCCAATGCTGGGCATAGGCCTCTCTGGTGTTATGCGTACCGGAACAACGAAGGTAATCGTATGACAAATTAATATAAAAAAAACGACGGGACGATTATGGGTAAATCATCGAGGTGATTGCCAGATGTGGCTAACAACTGGAGAGGCCTATGTCCAGCAGTGGATTGCGATAAGCTAATAATGATAATTTCATATATAATTTTAGTACATCTTCTGTAACTTATTCCACTTAAGTACACCCACGCAACACTTACATAATTGTTCCCAGAGACTAAGTTTTTTAATCCACGCTTAGCTGGCCTACGTAAACGGCTTTCTCGACCGTTGAACTGATTTTAGGGTTCCTTAGGATCATCTTATCTTATAGTAGATAATTTTCAGTAGAGATAGTGATAATTAGGAAGTTGAACCAAAGGACCGGCCACATCTGTCGAAAGAGTCGAAAGACTATTTTATGTAAGAACCAAAGACTCCCCGTTTCGAAACCCCGTAAAAAATATATTAGTGTTTTTCTGTTAAGTTAACTTTAAGTTTAATCTGTAGAATATTTGAGTGCATCATCTATACATAATGACAACAAACATATTCTACAGATTGAAAAAACTGTATACGGAACCATAACCAAAACGTAAACATCAACCTTAACCCTACAGCGCATGGTGTACCACATATGGCACATACCAAAAAGTTGTCCATATTTTATAATTTGATACAAGTGGCGCCATCAAATGTTGAGTAGTAGAACCATAATCTTAATAATAATAATAATCTTTATTGCACACAAAACACATTACATAATAATCTAACGCAATAAATTTAGTGCATTACAGAGTTACTTAGGCAAATGAACAGAGGTTCTCAAACTAGGCTATGCCTGTATCTTGAGAAACCAGTTAGAAATTTAATATACATGAATATATGAAGTTTTTGAGACGCCCTAAGGTTTACTATTGAGTTAGAGTCCATGCTTATGGTAGGTACTTTGAAACATCAATTAAGTAGATTTTCGACCGTGGAGTAGTCGGTTTTAAGCAACCACTCCTTGATAACCGATTTAGCTTCTGAGACTGTACAAGTCTTAATGTTGCAAAACTTTACAACTGCGTTGTAAACATGTGCCCTAATTGAATCACCAAATCTGCTTGCAAAGTGTGAATTTACGGTTGGAATAGGAAGTTTGAAAACCCTTTTTTTTATAAGTGCATTGTAATTTTCGGAGTTAAGTAGGTGTTTATGACTTATTAAGCAAGTTTTTATAATGCATTGGAATATTGAATTTAGTATCGGAAATAGCGGTTAGATGTCACTGCAATTAGCTGTCACTAATTTTCATCGGATCGGAAGGTATTTTGAATTCGGTTAACGAGCGTTGTGCAAAATATTGAAAAAAGTGAATAAGATTTAATAGTTTCGTGTTTAAAAAATTAACAGAGGTAAGTTAATGTTCATATTTGTTATAATAGTTCTTATAATGTAATTAAATTGATAAATGTACATAAAATCGCAACATCTTTGTATGTGCCGGATATGGCACACCGTGCAATCAGTATCCTCTAAATTCTCGTATTGTTTACAGATGAGTCGTAAGAAAAGTTTGTATACGGAAGATATTGAAAGGTTTCTGGAAATTCCATCCGATAGTGAAGATGAGCAGGAACTGTCAGGTGAAGATAGTGATGACGACTTGATTAGAATTCAGGATTTGGTGATGAACGAAGTGGAGGAGGGTCCTGAATTACTACAGGATGATTTCGTCTATGAAAACGTGAGCATACCTTGTCCACAGTCAAACAGTAGTGAGATAGTTACGTCTAATATTTCAGCCGCCTTGACACCACAGCCTTACTAGGCCTGGAAGTACTCTTCCAGGCAAGTAAATCCTAGATCCAGACGAGTGATACCACGGGCTCAGTCTCCACCTACTGCCGCCTTAGTCCGACCTACCATACAGCCTGTCAGGCCAAAGCCAAAGAAGAGAGATTATATATGGAGAAAGATGGAGTTTCAGCAACCAGATACCACGTTTACAGGAGTTGACACCCTGGTATAACCTTATGCTGATTTTGAAAGACCTTTGCAGAACTTTTTATATTTTTTTGACGACGATTTACTTGATCACATTGCTGAAGAGTCAACTAAATATACTTAGCATTCAATAGGATCCTTCAAAGCCAGTTTCCGTTACAAAGATACAACTCGGAAAGTATTTAGTCATCTGTCTCTTGTTAGGCCTGGTGCCCCAACCAAACATACGAATGTTGTGGAATTCTGAATTAGGTATACTACTCATCATTGAAATATGACACTCGCTGACTTTGAAAAACTACGAAGTGTCATACATTTCAAAGACAACGTAAATTTGAAACCGAGAGGAGACCCAGGATACGACAGACTTTTTCATATCAGACCCTTATTAGAAACACTAAGAAAGAAATGCCAAGCTGTTCCGAAAAGAGAAGACATAAGTAAAAATAACTTTTATTGTAAGGTTTCTAGGCTTAATTAAACAAAGACTTAATTAAATTTTATAAAACGTGCAATTTTGATGAATAAAGTTTGTTTATACTTTATATTATTTTATTTTTCCCAGTTACTCATACATAGTACAGATTTACATTACAATGCTTTATGTGCCATATGTGGGACATACACAAAAAATACGAATAATCATGTTTGTATTGAGATGAGATTTTTTTAAATATTTTTCTGGTAAATAGCTTTATATTTGCAAGTTCATATATTTTTTTCAAACCGAAATAAAAAATCAAGCACTGTAGGGTTAACATAATTTTTTCACTCAAATGTGTTAAATTTGATTAAGCACTATTGTGTGTGGTAATCGATTTCCTTGTATCGATTGAGTCGTTAGCGATATTAATTTAAACATTCGATTCACCACTAAAGTTATTCACATGTCTTTATCCAATTAAAAGTCTCGTATAAAAGTCGTAAATATTCGGAAAATATCGTTGATTCATTTGGCTTTACTAGAATGGTTTTTTTTTATTAATGGCGTATTTGCGAATATCCTTATGGTTTTCAAGTAGGTACCTATTATAAATCATTTTTATTATGAGGATTTCATTTTAGATATGTCCGGTATAAATACAAATGTTATTGAATAATGCTCATTAGATGCTATTTTGAAATAGAATGTAATTTATGTTCAGTTTTGCATCCATAAGTCATTAACCTCTCATGTTGATTCTGGTCGCTCAATATAATTTAAAAGGCTGACAATTCTAAGGTTCAATTAAATTGCCGGTCAGGGTAATGTAGGAAATGTTCTCGAGTCTGGGTGTTCTGGGAGCCAGTTTTCTGTTAAAAATTTACTTACTTGGTTTTACAAGAAAAAACAAGTTTTATTACCTATTCATTGTTATAACTACAGAATAAACTTGTACACTTTCTTTTCTACAGGTTTATCATTTTCTGAAAGTTAAATAATAATGTCTCAGTATTATATACCTATTTATATAATTATTTATACTTATACATATCCAAAAATACATATACCTATAAATTAATAACCATATTTCCCCATACTCAAATCAGAACCGGAACGACAACAGTTGGTCGCAGATCATTTGTTTTTCCCCTAATTAAACCACAAGTTGTCACCAAAACACGGCACGGGAAGCATAAATCATACGCGGGAGTCGAACCCGGGCCCGCTCGCTTCCACGAAAGCTAATTAACAACTTAACACGTGTTTTTGTAGCGCGAATTCCTTGCGCACAGGCTATGCAACAGGAAAGATGCATGATGAAGTGAAGTTTTAAAGTGAAAATTTAGGGCGTAAAATCATAATCTTAACGTTAATTAAGTGATTAGCAAGTACTTTGTGTATTAAAGTAATTTATAGGCTGCTAATTATGGTGCGTTTTGACACGCCCTCCCGTTTCGAGGGCGGCGAGTGTTACACATACCCTGATGTTCTTCTCAAAGGCAAGGATGCGCGAACGCATTTTCCCCTGTAGATAAAAAAGTAAGAGTAAGGGTGAGTTTCTACACAAACGGGTTTGTACGAAGCTTTTTACGGAATTTTGGAATTTTACAAGTTTAGACAGGCTCGGTGGTTCATTTGGCAGTGACCTCTGCCCTCTGAGCCAAGGGTCGTGGGTTCGATTCCCGCACAGTACAAACATTTGTGTTCATGAACATGTCTGCTTGTATTGGTCTGGGTGTTTTCTATGTATAATATGTATTTATTTACAAAAAAAAAGTATCTAAGTAAGTTTACATATCAGTTGTCTAGTACCCATAGTACAAGCTTTGGCTTAGTTTGGGGCTAGGTGACGCTGTGTGGCCCAGCGTGGCATGTCTTGGGTTATTTATTATTAAATTGAAGCAAGCTCTACAGAATCTCTCTACAGAAGCTACGGAACAAGAGCATTCTTATTCCGTAGCTTCTGTAGAGAGGAACTATCAAGAAAGTCAATATTTATCATATTTACCTCGTTTATTTATTCATCATTATTTGATTAAAATTATTTATTTGGTAAAAAGTGAGATTCAGAAGAAAAACATAGTAGAAACTTTTGGATCATCCGGGATTCAAACCCGGGACTTTTTGGGACACAACCAACTACTAAACTAATATGTATGTCAACCCGTTAGATAGATAGATATTCTTTAGTGCACACCAAACAATTGACTTAAAACTATGTGTATAGTAGACATTTTGCTGTAAAATATAGGACGCCTTATCGCTGTAAGCGATCTCTTCCAGACAACTTTAGGATAGAGGATAGTTTATTTATTTAATCTTTATTGCACAGTAAAGTAGTGTACAAAAGGCGGACTTAATGCCACATAGGCATTCTCTACCAGTCAACCATTGGGCTAAGCAGAAACTAGCAATAGGGTAGTTACAGAAAAGAGGAGACAGAAAGAAGATCCCGTTGCTTTTTAAAGACAAACTCAGGTCGCTCTTGTCCAAAATTGCATATAAGTAACGCTCAAACACTGAAATAAATGCATCGAGGTTGATAAACTCATAAACTCTAATCTAATTATGAATAAACCTCTTTAAGGCCATACAGCGTAAAATTATATCTTTCCTTAATTAAGTGATAAGCGAACACTTCGTCTAGATAGTAATTTACAATCTACTAATTAGGCATTTGTAACGCTCACTGGTTTCTGGTGGGTTAACAAATATTGTAATTAATCTATTACTGGGATAAATAATAGCTAATAAAATTTAATTTCATTATGCTTTTAAATCATTAATGTGGTTAAAAATATTTAAACAAGAAAATGGCGATTTGGACTTTCATTATCAGCCTATTGCATAATTGAATTTTACAAACGTAGTGTAGTAACGATTTGCTCAGGACGGCGGGCAAGTGCTGGATGCGAGAGGTCCGGGATCGATCAAAGTGGCAAGCATTGGGAGAAGCCTATGTCCAGCAGTGGACTGATGTGGGCTGATGATGTTGATGGTTGAATTATATTATTTTTCCCGGTGAAAGCAGAGTCGTTTGAATGTGCTACCTTTGGGACCGATGATGATGATGATCATCATCATCATCATAATGATGATAACTTATTATTATTACCGCCTAACACTCCCTTTTATGCGTTGTCGGTTAAAAATAGTAATTATCATCGATAGGAACTCAAGACCAGCAGTTTCCGTCAGAGTTAATTGGCTGAAGGGGTTTTTAATTGCTCCGACTAATAATAGATCTGTTTGTTTATCTGTTTAAGTTCAGTTTTAATTGGTACATCTGTGGGCTCAGATTTATGACGCGATTTGGTGATTGGATAATCAAAATTTTATAAATATAGGCTTAAAAGCATCTGTTTTTTGAAACATTGTAATTTTATTAAGTCTAAAAGGATCCAAGACTCAATCGCTGTGACCTATATTTTTAGATAAAAACTTCCATCACCACAAAATTATACTTGGGGTGTTTGTTTAACAACATGCTGCAATAAAAAAAATATTGCCATAAAATTATTTTTAAAAAAAAATTAAACCGACTTCAAAAAAAACAAACGACCAAAACTAAAAAGCGATAAATAACGTAAGTAATTCTATCCTTAATACATAATTATTTAAATATTACAATTATCACTTATTTTTGAAGTCGGTGCCAGCTCTAGGTACCTAACGTAGACTGTTGTTGTGTGACGCGCGCGGCCGGCAAATCTCCACGACAATATAGATACATTTATTTGTTTGGCTGGCACCGACTTCAAAAATAAGTGATAATTGTAATATTTAAATAATTATGTATTAAGGATAGAATTACTTACGTTATTTATCGCTTTTTAGTTTTGGTCGTTTGTTTTTTTTGAAGTCGGTTTAATTTTTTTTTAAAAATAATTTTATTTCTCTATTTTTAGTTGCGTTAATGTGCTGCGTCCTTGAATAAGGGCTAAGTAATGTCCTTAAGAGTTTTACTTAGGAATGAAAAATTTTGCTTTAAGTCAAGTGAAGACTTTGCGATCTAGAATCAAGCAAATCACTTACCAAATCACCTGCCCTATTAGCCCTGCATAAGTACATACTACTACCCAGTTTCTATCGACCAATGTCAGTACTGTTCCCTAACTCCTAACCGTTAAGGAGTTCTATGGCTTCATCATCAGCACCAGATGTTGACGCCCGGAAGCATATACCTGAGTAGAATATGATAACGTAACAAAAACACCATTATGAGCATACAATTTTCGGTTGTTGCCCTCAATTTCTCCAGGATCCCATCATCAGATCCTGACTTGGTGATAATGGGACCACCTCGGAAGTGTCCCCTGTCGAACAAAAAAAAAAATTTTGAAATCCATCCATAATTGACGGAATAATCGGTGAACATACATAAAAAAAAAAAAAAATATTATACATACAGACGAATTGAGAACCTCCTCCTTTTTTCGAAGTCGGTTAATAAAAGACGCATAGTCTTTATGGAAAATATATCCAGAAAATTCTATAGTGGAAAATATGTGCAGAAAATTTCGTAATGAAAAATTCATTTCCATATGTGCTTAGGCTTAACATTGGGGTTAAGCCAATGTACGATGTGACATTATCAGATTTAAAAAAAAATGGTATTCCAAAATTTCGAAACTCTATAATAAAAACCATAGCAATTTAACGATTAGAACTTAAGCGGCCTTCTAACACGGAATAATCTCTTCTATAGCTTTATTAAACTCCCAATTTATATAGGTTATCCTCAGACCAATTTATTCATAAACCGTACCAAACAGACAACAACGCATTTCTAATTAATCAGTCAATTTAATGCCCAGTAGTGCTTCAAATCACAGTTCGGAGCCGCTTCTCAGAATATGCTAAGGCATAGGATCTCAATACGCTGCCCCCTGGGGGCGCTGAAGCTTTTCAGAGGGGGCGGTGGCGGGTGCAATGACAAATGGGCGCTTGACTTAATATAATTCTAACAAACGTATCTATGCGTAATTCAAGTTTTAATAATGGACGGAGCGATGGTAACAACCTGTGAAGGGCATTGGATATTTTATTCATGTATAAGTAAGTAGGTATTTTTCTCGTGGTGTTGTGTTTATTTTCTTTCCTAGCTCGCTTTACTGTGGCACAATTATTTTGGTCAATGTAAAGTGGATGAGGACACATATATTTATTTAAAATTTATTGCACAAAATGGTAAAAAAGACGAACTTAACTATAGGAACATTCTCTATAAGTCAACTTTTAGGACATAATTCTGTTTAAAAATTGACCGGTGGAGATTTCAATTGAGTTTATTTCCAAACAGGTATACTTAAAACAGACAAACATGAAAATGTGCAATATAAGCAATTTAAAATGGAGGTTCATGTTAAGTAAATGGCATAATTATACCTATAACGTCTTTTTAAAGGGGGTTGCATACTCGTATACCCAAAAGTTTGGGTACCTATGCCCACAGCAAACAAAAATAAATAATCATCAAGCATTTATGAATAAATCATCAACATCTTCGCAAAATAAAACCGAAGAGTGAGACGGTATGAACTTTGATCTTAAGTGTGAGCGAGACAGCGATAACTAGAACGCTTCAGGTATAATTATACTGTTAAGAGTATAATTTTAAGTTGTTAAAGCGATGTGTGCGTCACATTATAAATATTTTATTTTAGTTTTGCAACCTGTATAACAACAACCTGTACATATAAATTAAAAATAAATAAATAATTATTATAATCGTATAAATTATTATTATATTAATTTCTTAGTCAGATTTCCCAAAATTTTAAAAAGTTCGAATCCGCTCAGATTTACTAAAATAATTATGACTTATGAAATTATAAATACGACAGGCTCGGTGGCTCATTTGGTAGTAACCTCTGCCCTCTGAGCCAAGGGTCGTGGGTTCGATTCCCGCACAGTACAAACATTTGTGTTCATGAACATGTCTGTTTGTATTGGTCTGGGTGTTTTCTATGTATAATATGTATTTATTTACAAAAAAAAATGTATCTAAGTAAGTTTATCAGTTGTCTAGTACCCATAGTACAAGCTTCGGCTTAGTTTGGGGCTAGATGGCGCTGTGTGGCCCAGCGTGGCGTGTCTTGGGTTATTTTATTTATTTATTTATAAATTTTAATACAAATCATAGGGTTACCAATTAATCAATCAATCATGGGACAATAAATCTGTCTCAGAAATTTAATTAATCTCTTTTTCTGGTGTTAACTGTTCAAAAGAGGTGGTATACTCTACCACCGATTAAAAAAAGACTTCCTAGGAAAGAAATTGAGCTGTGTGACTTGTAATCTTTGCCGTCACCACACGGACAAAACCATTACATCTATACCCACTTCGTTACATAACAACTCTCAAAGTAAAATGACAGATGGTCCATCCTCCCATAATAAGCCGTACTCGAGTGTGATATCATCTCACCATTATAATTAAAGGGTGAGTGTCTTATACTTCATCCTCGATTTCTTAGAAGCTGTCTCAATCTATGGCGATACACGATCATCTCTACCTACCTTACAACCTTTGATTATAGCATAAAAACCTCGTTAGAAACTCGCCGGTGTTTTTTGCAGGATCCCAACTCATGTCTGTACTAATCGCTTTATGACATTTGATGGTTTAATGAGTGGCATTTTTCAACCTTTTAACATCCTATCACTTTAAGTTTAACGAAGCAGCTAAAGATTTTAAAGACAGCGCCAATTGATAAAGGATTATTATTCACACTTTGAATTATTACGTTTAAAAACTAGTTATAAAACTAAAAAGAGAATTTCTTGCTTAAATCTTTGGCTATGTTTGCTCTGGCCATAATTATTGTAAGCCCTATTATCACGTATTAATATTGTTCACTACATTCCTAAGATCTCGAATCTATTCTGTGCTGTGTCAGAAAAGATTACAAATCAACGCTTCATCGGATTACCGGTGTCGTATGAGCCTACTAAAGAACTTTTTGAGATTTCAGCTTTTCAGCCGATGGTAAGGTTTACATGCCTGGATGGTGACCACCGTAGAACAGCGAATCACCCTTGAAGTGACTTCAGTCACGGCGTATAACCAGATCAACCCTATAGGCCAGCATGCGGTGGCAACTGAAAAGTGTTTGATTTGATTGTCACTTGACTTAACTTTGCCGCAACGACTTTAGCCTCATTTTTTTATATTGGCTCAGCATAGTGGCTTCCTTTTGCCTGATGGAACGCTAAAAGGAAGCCCAAATCGCTCTGATAACGGGCGGTAAACCTCAGTTTCCAGTCAGTTACCACAGCCATGCTGGCCTGGTAGGTATTTTTGGCATTCCATCATTCTACGGAAGCCTATACTGTGCTATTATAAAAAAAATAACTCATATATCATATCACCCCACGTGAATGCCTAAAGAGGTGCCGTAAAATACCTACACCATTATATATTCACGTCCGTCCACCTTCATCTTACCGCCATCGGAATAACAACCGAAGTCATATATTACCGAAGGCTCATTAATATACGCTCGTACAAAGTCACATCGCAAAGACGCCGCCCAACAGACCCATTGACATTCATATTTTAAAACCAAACGTGACCACGAAACCACTAGACCGGCCGATACAAATTTTACGCCCAATCGGTTCTGATAAAATTAATACATCAATTCGAAATCGAGTTGTATTCGAGTAACGAGCAAAAACCGGTCAAGAGCGTGTTGGGCCACGCCCAGAGCGTGGGGTTCCGTAGCTTAATAGAATTAGATAGATAAGTAAATGGAATCTATCTACCTATCCATTGCATAACAAACTGTTGACTTAAAAATAGATACAATTTGTCATCATCAGCCTTTTGCATTCCTCTGCTGGACATTGGCCTCTCCAGTTGTTCGCCACTTTTGGGCTAACATCTGGAGGATTTACCCGTTATAGCCACAGACGGGCAGCACCGTCATCGGCCTGTGGTATTTAGCTACATCTTTAATTGTGATGGCTATACCACCACCAGATAGCCAGAGCCTAGTTTGTTATTCGACGGGATGCACCACGGCCAAGTGAAGCCTCACTTATAGTGATATAGGCTTATTAGTGAAAAGATGATAGGTCGCTCTAAACAATTACCTGTTATTAATTAAACTCATGTGATCTAAATCCCATTGTTTTATCTATTGTGTCTGGAATTCTTGGCCTTACCACTTTAATGCTTAGTTCGAGGATAAATTTATTTTATTTTATTTAATCACTAAATCACAGGTTTTAAACTATAAATTACAGACTTAATTTTCATCTAACAGTAATAGCAGATATTTATTTTATTAGATAAAACGAACAAGGCGAAACTAAAAAAGGTTTCTTGTAGTTACCAGGGAACTCTGCTTTGCGACCCAATCCGCTGCGCCCACCGTTCGATATTCAACTATTCGAAAAAAGAACGTAAAGACAATTTTCCGTTGAAGTTTTTGCGCGCGGTTACAGCAATGTCGTTAGGGTGACCATCGCGCTCTAATGGAATTCGAATCCGAAACGTCCCGACTTATTCCGCATAAGTTCGATCGATGATAGCCATTTTTTTTCTCTTTCCGCCGAAACATCAGGCATTCGATTTTCGGTTCTCACAATGGATGAAGACATAAAAATTTCGTTCGTTCCCCGCCGCGGCGCGTCAAAAACGGACCACATGCGTTATTTTGAATTTTAGGAAGCACCGTGTTTTCTTGTTGGGGATTATTCGCCAAATTGGTGGTCCCTAACGCCTTTAACATCAGCCTATTATTTTGGGTCGAAATGGCCGGCTCGCCGTGAAGGAGCGTGATCAACAAATCAAACCGCCTTTTTCTTTTTACGTGTGGCCGAGAGTGTTTGTTTTCAAGCGTATTATATGTGATTATTTAGGAAACTCGTGGTTGAAATGACGCCCTGAGTGGAGCGAGCTTGATTAAGATGATTAATAGCCGAAAACTATAAGGTTGGGACGGCTTTGATGAAATTCAATTATGTTTTATGATTCCATCTTGCGACGAATGCAGTGTTATGCTGTGATTTAGTTTTGAGAGACTTAATGATTGTGTATTTATTTTTAAAAGCGGAGGAGCGTGGCTTATTGATAGATTTATTTTGCCTCGTGCTTTATTTTCTTTTTTAATTCATTTAACATTCCGTACTATACGTACCTACTTTAAATTACTACTGATGTTTAATAAGGTCCTCTACTGACCCAAGGTAGTGAAAAACGTATACTTTTATTTAAATAACATGACTACAATAGATGTAAGTAAATTGCATAATTATTAATTATTTAATCGGAATCGTTAACACGATCTTATTGAACAAGCATTAAATTTGAAAGTTCTAAAATTTAATTTGTATGTCAAATTTAGGTATATCTCCTCTCATACGGAAATAACTTATAACAATGTTTAAAGTAAATTAAGAACCATTTAGTTTTAAAACCAAAAATTTATATACCGTTCATAAAATAATTCAGATTGTAGATTTTTAATCTCCATGTTGGTGGTAAATTTCTTGAATTCTTTTTAAACTGCGTGTATCTGTTTCGGAATTCCTCAAGATCCACCGCAAAAGGAGAAAAAATGCGGTATCCAGATTGGGGCGACTCAAAGCCATGAATGCAACATTGTCACAGAGTTGTGGGGTGACCAATTATCATTGGCACTTAAGGATATTCCAGGAAATCCAGATCTGATGAGATGTGGTGCCGATAATGCGTTTGCTGATTTGCAACTTTGTTAACTATTGCAACAGTTACCGATCTAAACTGCATATCTCAAAAGTTTTAGAAAAAAATAATGCTGTTTTTACTACAGAGTATAGGTTATCTGGAGAAGATCGCTTATTTCTAGTTTTTCTACTTTTTCTAGTGCTAAGTAAACTTTTTGGTGAAATGAATATTATTTACCTATAATTTTTTTTACTTACATACAAGTTCATAATTACATTCCAGTATGTGTGCCTCAGTGAACCCGCTAGTGAGCCTAAAATTTACACCAACAATCTATTCCAAAGAAACTCGTAAAAGACATCTGTTGCCATTATTAATCTGTGGCGCGTTAAGTGGCCACTTTATATTCAAGTTGTCCAACTTGTTGACATCTCAATCTGCAGTTATGGCGCTAGGGTGACCAACTTAGCCTGATTTGTGGGCCTTAAAAGGACATTTCTATGAGAATTGCGCCTATTATCCCATGATTGGTGTGAAGTGTTAATATTACTTGTGAGTTTGTTTTCTCACAAGTGTGTCTTTATAGCCTTAGGTTGGAGTGGTTAGTTTGTATTTTAAATTAGTTCTTCTTGTTTTATTCCTGGGATTAATTTTGAAAAAGGTTTTTTTAAAGTTAATAATGAGGTGAGTTTCTTTCCTTTTGTGCGATCGTTAAATTGCTCTTTTAAACACTGTCAAGAAAGTCGCTATAAATTTTATGGCTTACTTTAAAAATGTCTGAAGTAGTATAAAGTTAAAGATATTTCGTAAATGCTAAGTCGAATCCGGAGTTGTATTTGGCAAATTTTTAATGGGACGAAGAAAATCGTACATCTCATTACCTACATCATCATCATCAGCCCTTATTATCGGTCCCACTTAGGGCTTATGCTCTAGAAGCCTAGAAAGCTATTATTCTCTCCTGATTTCCATTCACCACAATACCTACTTAAAAACCTTTTGATTGTTACACTGGCGATTTTTTATAGCCCAACATACGATACAATTGACTTAAAAATAGGCATCATAGACATTTTTTGTACAATTAGGCGGTTTTATCGCTATAAACGGAATCTTCCAGACAATATTTGGGGAGAGGATAATCAAAAAGAAGGGGCGAAGTGTGTTATCAACTGATTCCGAATTGGTTATAAATAAATATTGTAATTAGGTCTTTGTCTTAAAGGTTTTAACTTAACTGTAATTTAAAACAGAAGGATTATACTATTATAACAACTATAAAACAAATATTCAGGATAGGTATTACGCATCTTACTAAAATGAGATGCCTAACCATTAATTACAATCGTGTAATTATTCAATACCACTTTCACATTTTTGATTAATAGTAATCACTATTTACGTGGCTCTCTCAATTGTTCTCTCATTGATTTGACGTCCATCCATCATTTTGCCTAATGATAATAAAATATTTGAAATGATTGCTTCCGACCGATTTCGGCCATGGCGACCACTTCGACTCCTAATCAAGTCTGCGCTGATGCGCACGAAGATGACTTACTTATATAGCCGATCCTCGCATCAAACTGCCGTGCACAATGTGGGCACGTTAGTCTGCCGTTCTCAAGGTGGTAAGTAATGGCTGCGGGCGTACAGGCTTTGAGCTCATCGCGTTTGGCATCGAGGTCAGCTGTACGCTGTTCCTCGAAGACGCGTACTTGCCGCTGCACATGCCCGCGCCATTCAGACCGTTGTGCTGCCAAACTCTCCCAGAGAGAGGGTTCGATGTTGCATCTTTTCATGTTTTGATGCTTCTGAACATCTTTATATCGGAGGAGTTGCCCTCCGCGCTAACGCTTGCCTTCCTCAAGTTCAGAATAAAAGATGCGCTTCACCTACTCACTAGGTAACTAAACAAAGTACCTGTTGTAACTTCGGATGCGTTTTGTTTACGTGTAATAATCAGCCTGAAAACGTCCCAATGACAATTGCCATTTGAAGTGATTTTCTTTAGTCACCACGCTTGGCACGCGGGTTGGTGACCGCAGTAGGTTTTATTTGTACCCAGGTTAACGCTGGTGCCCGTTTTCTTTAGTCGTTTTCCACAACAACCACGAAATGAGATGGGTCCTATTCTAAATTCGGAAACCAACCATACGGACAGACATAACTAGAATCTAGAATAATCCTACAATCCAGTATGACCGTGGCAACTGACAATAACTGACAGTATCTTTTTGGTAGGTACACTGGTCCGTCAAGAAGCCATAGTGGTGTGCTATGCTAATATAAAAAAAAACTAAATTTGGTATCCTTTGTTCCAGGATTGGAGTACTTAAGTGCAGCAAGGAGTTTGCATCCAGAACTGCACGCCGGGAGCACTCTGGCGAGCCAGGACTTCCAACTTAGTTTAGAAGGTAAGGAAATCGACTTGGTATTTCTTGATCGAAAGGTACCCAGGTACAGAATAAGAATGTCAGAAAAGTATTTAAAATTAAATCCACAAATACATGGATTCTCTATCAGACAACATTTAGGTCTGATACCAGATTTATTGGCAATGAATGTATAGAGAAGTACGAAAAAATATTCTATTTCCTTCTAGAATCAAACATCTTGCATATTTGCTTGCAAGAGTTGCAAGTCACAATCACATAATTGTGATCCCACGGTTATGATTCCATTCTTATAATTCCATGATTGTGATTCCATGATTATAATTCCATAATGTGTTGATTCCAGGATCAAGAATAGCATCTCCCACCCGCCTCCGGTTATCAGGGGGGACGATCGGTGCGTCTGTGAACAGGAAGAGGGCGGTTTCCTGGAGCCCGTACTCCGCTGAGTCTCTGGACTTGGCCGCGGTCATTAGGGCTTCGCCAGCCAGTCTGGCGGTCAGGGCACCTTCCGCCGCGTCTACTGGCAGCTATGGACATCTTAGTGCTGGTGAGATTTTGTTAGCTATTTAGTTAGTCTTAGTTGACGCACTGCGCCAGACGCCAGGTTTCACGACGCTTTCATATTGCAAAAGTCCGAAACAAATGGCGCAATTAATGTAAGGGTGGTGAGTAAGCGGGGGATCAAGACCCTCAGTAATGAGGAGCACGACGCGAGGAGAAGGAGTTCATTAAAGACGTCACACAAGAACATATGAACGAATTTTAAAAAGTTTTCTTAAATTGGTCCGAGCAGGAATCTATGACCTTCCGAACCTTAAAAATCTTGTCGACATACGGATTAAGTGTAAGTAGATCCGTATGGCCTAACCTGTCTCTTGGAAATGTCAGACCATCCTTTCATCATTGTTTCGTACCGAAACAGGTTTTTAGGATTCCGTAGCCAAGTGGTAAAATGTCCCCCCCCCCCCCCCCCCGTAACTTCAAAATATGGGCATGATAAAACTGAAAAAATATAGATATATATGATTAGCTATATAGTGGTACGAAACCCAACTTGCGCGAGTCCGACTCGCACTTGGCCGGTTTTTACATATTTAGTACAATTTTAATTTGAACGCAACACAGTTTAGAAATGGTAACAATAATTGTTAGTGTATTTGCGGGTAATTTGTAATAGGAGACGTGTTCCTACCCGCCGCCGGCAGAATAATGTCCGCTGTCATTGAAGCGGTGCATTCAGATTCGCTCTCGAGATTCGTAAGACGTCAGTCTCATATATGACACCAGCGTAGTTTTCTACGACATATATCGTGTTCTGGTTCGAGGTGCGAAATTACGTGTCCGCCAACGTGTGTGTCGTGAATTGTGACGGCAGACAGACTGCCGTGGAGTGTTGGTGCGATCGAAGTGAAGCTGCAAAAGTAGCACCCTATAGAAATTGTGTGTGGAGGTGTAGTGCGTTGGACTGAAGGCGACAAGACACGATTGTCCCGGCCAGCACGTCTGTATGCAGCGGAGAACGGTTAGTGAACATATCTCAAAAATAAGTTACCGTCCGCGTCGCCTTCACTAGTCCACTTCTTAACAAGCATTTATGACATATACACTAATATTACAAAGAGGAAAGATTTGTTTCTATTTTTGTATGTTTGTAATGAATAGGCTCCGAAACTACTGGACCGTTTTGAATAATTCTTTCACTGTCGGAAAGCTACACTATCCCCGGTGAACATATGAATATTTATAAAAACGTTAGGGATCCGTGCTCAAAGTTTAATAATGTAACCGAAGGTGTGAACAAAATTACCAAAAAGCTATCTTTCAAACTGACGTGTATTGAAAACGTTACCATAGCAACCTAAACAACCCGAAGCGAAGCGATGGCGGTTTGGATAGTGACAGAATAAAGAAACAAAAATTGCACTACCTTGTTTGCACACAGACTACGGTCTGCATTCGATTCTTCGAAAATTGGGTCAAGAAAGTGGTAATATTCTACTTGCGAATAAAGGTAGTACAATTTTATTGTAATTCTAAGAAGTCATCGGAATTGACCTGCTTGTGATAGACGGTAACGCGTTAATGATGGACTTCTAGTCCAGTCATGTATCGGTCTACTATAAGGTGTGTCAGTATAATGCTGTTGTACTGGTATAATGCAACAGGTGCAAGTCGTAAAAGCGCATAGGTTATCAATATTCTCAACCAGCGACTAAGAACTTTGTTGCGAACAATAGGTAAATTAAAATATTTCAAAGTCAATTCAAACATTTAATTTATTTAAACAGCAATAAATCATTTATGGTCTTATTAAAATACTGCAAGTAAATTTCAGCTTAATCAGGTTTTTTTATATTGACTCATTTTAACCGCATACTTGCAGTCAAAAGTACTAATAACCAATAATTTTCAGTCAAAAGTACTTTTGACTGATTTTACTAGTCAATAGTACTTTTGACTGGTTAAGAGTTTTGACTGCAATATATAAATATAAAATAAAATAAAAAGAATAACCCAAGACCTGCCACGCTGGGTCACACAGCGCCGTCTAGCCCCAAACTAAGCTGAAGCTTGTACTATGGGTACTAGACAACTGATAAACTTACTTAGATACTTTTTTTTTGTAAATAAATACATAATTATACATAGAAAACACCCAGACCAAGACAAACAGACATATACATGAACACAAATGTTTGTACTGTGCGGGGATCGAACCCACGACCCTTGGCTCAGAAGGCAGACGTCACTACCAAATGAGCCATCGAGCCAGTCAATATCCATGCCCTTCAATGTTCCAGGAGCGATATCCCCAGCGCTATCCCTGTCGCACGCGTCGCTGGCTCAGCAGCTGCTCGCGCGCGGGGGGGTGGTGGGTGGCAGCGGTGTGCTGGCCGGGGGGGTGCTTATGGACCCCGCCCATCAGCAGGCGGCAGCGGCGGCGGCGCAGCACGCGGCGCACGCGCATCTTGTAGCTGGTATTCATAGGTAAGTCTTCGTCTCTTTGCTGACCTGAACTATAAATTTTCTTATATTTTTATAAGAAGAGCTTACAGGATGACCTCACTCCACCCGATGGCAACCGGTCGTGAAGTCCAAAAGTTAGGTCGATAGGCATAATATAACAAACCCATTGCGCCTGTCGCCCTCACCCTGAAGCCCCACTGAGATGCCCTTTCACGCCCCGCCTAACGAACCCAGGATCGTAAGAGGAAGGAAACACATGAGCTGGAAGGGCATCCCATGACTTAATGGCACAGGGCAAGAACGAGTAACTACTTAAACCACTTGGTGCGCTCCACCATCGACTGGATGGTATGCGGATGACAACGTTGTCCAGCACGCACAGAAGCTAGTTCTTTTTTCTTTTTTTATAGTAGCCACGCTGATTGGCTAAGCCTTTCACAACGATGGTACCTCGCGGCCTGCCCGGCATGCCCATCAAGTTGTACGCGGGACGAACTGATGAGAGCGTCCGGAGGGGCGGTACGAGTGGAACTTGTTTAGTAAGGATGCCCAAGTCGCTCTGACAATGGGCGACAGAACTCTGTTTCCAGTCAGTTATCACAGCCACGGTTTCTTTCTACTTACCATGAAGTGCAAAGAAGTCTAGTATTTTCAGTTTTTCATTACACGAGTTTACGTCTTCATCTTTCTTTGATTTTTAAAAGCTAACCTTTATTATTATCCCTTCACCAGATCTCACATCTCCTCACCAACGCAGCTCCTCATAGGTGCTCCAGTAGACGTCAGACCAGGGTTGGGCCTGAACGGGACGCCACCTCATCACCTGCAACCTCAACAGCCTGAAGTCACCAGCATTATGGAAGCCGATAGGTATGGAGTAGTTTATGAAAGTGTTTTCTGGAATGATTTCCGTCCCTTAAAGTACAAGAACCTTAGACTAAATTATCCTGGTGGTGGACGACCTCTGCAGAAGCGAAGGCGATAGGTATGACTTGGAGCGAAGTGAAGCGCGAAGCTCAAGACCGATCGGGATGGCGACGTACTGTGGACCTTCTGCCCCATCCAGGGGACATAGGACAATAAGTAAAAGACTTCAGAGTCCGGCCAGCTTAACCGTTTTCAGTAGCCACATTGGCGGTTTGTTGGCACCATCGAACGCCGAACAAACGTCAGTGTAGCCGGATACAACAGAGGTTTTGTATCTGATGATGATAATGATGATGATGATCGTCATCATCCTGCAAACGACCACTGCTGGACACTGCCGGGGCGGCGCGGCGCCCGGGGGACGCCTCCCCACTAGGGCGCAGGTTGAGTTCGGCACCCCGGCGCCGAATATACTTAAGACGGCCCTGGCCTTAATCCACGCTTGACAGGCGGATTAGTAACCGCAGTAGGTTTTATTTGCACCCAGGTAAACGCTACTTCCAGTTTCCTGGTATTCCTCTAGACATCTTCTACGACACCCATAAAGATGATAGCGACTCCCAAATACATTTAAGGGCCATTACGCACTGTCGACTTGTCGCCGGCTACTCAGTCGCCGGTGACTGTGACTTACTATAGTTTAAATAGAGGCTTGCGCACTTAGTCGTCAGTCGCCTTTCTCTATTTTGGTCGCCGAGAGACTGAGTCGCCAGCGACAAGTCGACAGTGCGTAACGGACCTAAGTGCGTCAAAAACAAATCAAAACCTATGAATTTTATTTCAACGGTATATTTTTTCCAGTGCATCCAACATAACGCAAAGGAAGTCACCACAGAGCCTGATGTCCCGGGATAACATGCACAGTAACAAGCCTTTGTCCGCCGCAGCGGAGAGCACCGTCCATGATGGCCTGGACTCCAAGGACGAGCCTGGGGACTTCATTGAAACTAATTGTCATTGGGTAAGTTGAAGACAGAATTATGAAGAAATGAAGTGGATACCATGGGAATAAATGTGTAGTCTATATATATTTCTTTTATGCGAGAGGCGGCAGACGAGCATGTGTGAAGCCTGATGATAAGCAGTCGATACCGCCCATAGACACTTACAACTCTAATCGAGTTTTAGTTTCTGCTGGTGAGTAGGGTTTACGGAGCTCGTCGGGGGTTAGGGTTGGGACGGCATGGCAGTGGCAACTGACAGATAACTGACCAGTTACTTGCCAGTTGCCACAGCGACTTGGGTTTCTCTTTCGCTTTCCATCAGGCGTAGGGAAGTCATTATGTCGAGCTATTATAAAAAAAATCAACAATAAATAAGTACGAAATACCTATTGAATGTTCACCACAAAATCCTATGTATTAATTTTTCATTTTACTATTTTTAGGTTGACTGCAAACTCGAGTTCCCTACGCAAGACGACCTGGTGAAGCACATCAACACAGACCACATCCACGCCAGCAAGAAGGCGTTCGTGTGCCGCTGGGTCGGCTGCTCCAGGGACGAGAAGCCGTTCAAGGCGCAGTACATGCTGGTGGTCCATATGCGAAGGCATACCGGGGAGAAGCCTCATAAGTGTACCGTGAGTATTAACCATCTTTTATGTCAATCTTCTTCCTGAGTCTTTTGCAAAACTGTTCAATAAAAAATATTTAGTGCTAGAGTGAACAGCTGGGAGGATGACCTTAGTAGAACTGCTGGCAGTTGCTGGATGGGGTAAGCCCGGGATAGAGAGATGTGGCGTGAATTAAAGAAGGCCTACGTTCAGCAGTGGACGGACCAGGGCCAGGGTTGATTGTTATGTGTGATGTATATTGTTAGGAATAATATAAAAGACGCGGATCGCTTTATCGCTGGCGGTCAGCTAGTTTTCTTGCAAACTCCGTGGGACACTAGAGTAGTTGGGCCATAGTTTGGGAGGCGGCAGTGCGGCATTGCACTCATACTTACTGGTTGGCAGAGGCGTCTATAAAGCCCCGCATAATCGAATTGGCCATACAGCGGCCACTTGAGTGCGCAGTCTATTCAGTGTGTTCTCCAATCACCCTGGTCATACCGCCAAGAATAGGAATAGTCACATCATGTGGGTCCCTAGAGCGACGGTAGTCTAGTGGTTAAGGCAATACGGGAGGCAGCGGTTCAAGTGTCATCGCAGCAAGGATTTCTTGGCACCGTAAAATTCTCGTTTCTCTCTAGTCAGCCGCAGTCTCATAGATAATAATGGAATCACCTCAATTGCTCTACGACTTAATCACATTTACCATCTTTCAGTTCGAGGGTTGCTGTAAAGCATACTCACGCCTCGAGAACCTCAAGACCCATCTCCGGAGCCATACTGGCGAGAAGCCGTACACCTGCGAGTATCCTGGCTGCGCTAAGGCCTTCTCAAACGCCAGCGACCGCGCCAAGCATCAGAACAGGACGCATAGTAACGAGGTATGTCATCATCAGTGGTTCTTTTTTACGTCAGGTATACCTTGACGCATATACCTATTAAGTATAGGACACATTCCTCCGCGGCTGGTCAGGGCAGGCATGGATGTGGCCGTATGCTTCGGCGCTACCCGAATCCCTGCAAGTTGCTGCCCACTTACACAGGGGGGCTTAGTGGGTATGCCCTGCCATTCTGGGAGGTGTGAAATCCCACACACTTTTTTTTCTAGAGGGGAATGCGTTAGGCACCGTCATGCTTCCTCCTCACACCTTCGAAAATGGGAGGGCCCCACACGCTACGCCATCTCCTTTCGGAGGCGACTCTTCGCCCCGGGGTGCCACTCAGGATTCAACCCAACCCCTCCTCAACTCAGTAGCTCAATGCGTAAAAGTAGGAAGCACACCTCGGGAGGGCGTAATGGTATCCTCCCGGTACAACATCATCGATCACGTGTATCAGAAGACACCATGTCGTCGCCTTCTCTAGGTCATTGATCGGATCACAGGGAGTATTTTTTTTATAGTATACGTAATGGCTTCCCTACGCCTGATGGTAAGCGAAAGAAAAGCCCAAGTGGCTGTGACAACTGGCAAGTAACTGGTCAGTTACCACTGCCATGCCGGCCCAACCCTAACCCTTACGAGCTCCAGAAACCCTACTCACCAGCAGAAACACGACCCGGAGGTCATTTGGCTGCGGTATTCTATAGGGTGGGGGTCCTTCCCCGGACGGGCAGCTCAATTCGAGCGAAGATTCGCTATGCCCTACCTCTCTTAACTTCTAACAAGAAGCGTATCTTTTACAGAAACCGTACGTGTGCAAAGCTCCTGGATGCACCAAGAGGTATACCGACCCATCATCTCTTCGAAAACATGTGAAGACTGTTCACGGAGCTGAGTTCTATGCCAGTAAAAAGCATAAAGGTATGTTCTTTTTTTTTTTTCAGAAACTGACATTTGCACTCGAAACCATAATCTACTTAATCCTGATTTGGTACATAATGGCATATAGTAGATTTCTTCGCCTGCAAGCTGAAGGGACGGACTTTGGCTCAATTCCCAGTTTCCAGTGTTTCCTATTTAGTCTTTTTTATACCAATAAGGTAGCAAACAAAACAATACGGCCTGGCTGATGTTAAGCGGCCCTTTATAGTCTGTTCCCACCGCCTCTAGCCCAGAATGATGACTTGTTAATTATGTGCATAGTATTTCCAATCTCCATATTAGTATATACTAGTATTTGTTCAGTGTGCCTAGCACGAACACTTTCGAAAAAGTATGCGTAACGTAACCGTAAACAGATAATTATCACTACGTTAACGTACGTAAACGTAGTACCTTTTACGCACGATAGGGGCGCTGTACCAAGTTTCATACAAATGTTTACGGTAACGTTACGCATACTTTTTCTAAAACGTTCGTGCTAGGCACATTGTAGGATAGTAGTCTTACGCGCTTTAGCCAGTATTGTGAAGCGTGAAAAATTCGCGAGATGCCGGGTTTAATTAAAATTTGCTAGGAAAGACCGAGTACCATTCTTTACAAACCATTTCTTCTACAGGATGCAGTCGCGGCGACGACTCAGCAGAATCCGGGGGCGGAGGAGCAGGCTCCTCTCCCCGTTCCGAGGAGGGCGGGGTCCCCATCGGCGTTAGAGGGCACACGTCTTCAGCTTCAGTCAAGAGCGAGAGTCCAGCATCTCCATTACCGCTTGGGCTTCACACTCCTGCGCATCAGGTTAAGAGAACATGCAACGTTTTCTTAAAGATTTTTCTTTTATAAGAAGAGCTTACAGGATGACCTCACTCCACCTGATGGTAAGCGGTCGTGAGGTCAAAAAGTTAGCTCGACAGATATAATAGAACGAACCCATTGCGCCTGTCGTTCTCACCCTGAAGGCCCACTGAGATGCCGTTTCACGCCCCGCCTAAAGAACCCAGGATTGTAAGAGGAAGGAAACACTCATGTGTTTTCTCCTTCAGCTCATGCTGGAAGGGCATTCCATACGGAGTATCGTATTGTTTGTTATACCTAATTACCTACCATCATGGTTACAGAGGAGTGGCATATGTCCAGCAGTGGACTGCGAAAGGCTTTGATGATGATGATGGTTCCTGATATTTTTCCTTGGATGAATGCTGGATTAAAAGGGTTTTACTTGAAATTTACCTGATACGTAGTACCTTAGGTTTCGCAAGGGAGAAGGGACAGAGAATACCTACTAAAATCTGTGTAAGGCGGATTGATCACCCGCTGGAAATATTAACTGTTCCATACGTACTTATAGTGAGTAGTTGAGCGAAAATACTCGCTATGGTATCATTGCAGACAAGATTAAACTAACAACACTAATATTTTCACAGCTGTCGGCTCAGTGTGGTGGAGATCTGGACTTCGGCGGTTCAGGTCTTGGTGGATTCAGCGACGAGAATGGCGTTCCTTACTTCAGGATAGATGGCGAGGTAAGGCTCTTTTTATCTCACTAATATTATACAGAAGAATTATTTTTGTGTGTGTGTTTGTAAAATTACTACGTCTACCTATTTCAAAAATCCTTTACCTTTGGAAATATACATTCGCCCTGGGTAACATAGGCTATATAAATAAATCTATAGAAAATTTAAGGAACCTTACTTAAACGCCATCATATAACGGGTTCCGCTCCCAGTCCTGGGATGAACAAAAAAGTTTATCTGAAATACCCGAAGCGAAGCGAGGGTAAGTCGCTAGTAAGTATACGCCCTATCATCATCAACCTATTGCAGTCCACTGCTGGTCCTCTTCTGGTCCACATAGTCCTCTTCAGTTGTTCGCCACTTAGAGCAAACATTTGGAGGATATACCCATCATCGCCACGCTGGACATGCGGGTTTGGCTTCACGACATTGGTCTGTGGTATTTAACTACGCCTTCAATTGTGATGGTTACACCGCTACTAGGCGGTTGCCAGAGCCTCGTTTGTAATTCCACCACGGGCAGGTAAGGTGGCTTGAAGCGAAAGTATGATAGGTGGCTCCCTTATATTCCCGTGTATACGCCCTAGTCCAGGCCTAATCTACATTAGAGCGAGACCACGATAGCCAAATGCGTGTTGCTTGACTTTACTTTCACTATAGAATTCCCATGGAAGTATTAAGTAACTACTACTTCCATGAGAATTCCTTTTCAGGTACCTTTAGGCCACCGATGCTGAGTGTCTGATACCAATACCTTTTCCAGGTGGAACAAGAGGTGGTCGGCGAGGTGGGTCAGCTGCCGCTGATGCTGCGAGCGATGGTGGCCATCGGGGAGCCGCGCGCGCATCACCACGCCCCACGCTTCCCCACCAGCAAGATGGGCGTCGGCAGACTGATGCCGCCAGGACACCCGGATATTGGCGGAGGTAAATATTTCATTATTCTTCTTCATGAAAGAGAGAAAAAAAGAAGAAAGATAAAGAGAGGTAGGGCATAGCGAATTTTCCCTCGAATTGAGCTGCCCGTCCGGGGAAGGACCTCTACCCTATAGAATACCGCAGCCAAATCGGTCAGTGGTATTTATCTACGCCTTCAACCGTGATGGTTTGTCGTTTAACTACTGTTTAAAAATACAGTGGTAGAGCAAAAAGATAAATTCTGATCATTCTGCTCCACTTATAAGAAATAAGAAATAAGAAAAGTTTATTATTTTTGGACATCACAACATATACAGTAAACATACACTAACACTAATACACAAAAGTAAGATAAAACATACAACCTAATGCTATTAGACCGGACATGGGTGTTGCGACGTCCAAAACAAAAGGGCCTCACTCAGCATTTTGCCGTGGCCCCCGTGGAAGCCACGGCGCTGGTTTTCAATGAGTCCTGCTGAGTGAAACCCACGGACGATGGTGTGCGCTCTCATTTACGTACATAATATATATATATATATATAGATAGATACTCTTTATTTAATATACCTACACTATTATAATATATAAGGATATCAGTAAATAAATAAATACTAAATATCGAAAACTAGTAAAATAACTTATAACATGTCCCAAAACATAGATACATTACTTAAATAAGACAAGGCAGAATGGACCAATGCTAATGATACTTAAATATATAGATACGTTAAATAGATAATTGTGTATGTGACATTTCCATGTTACTGGTAATGGTGTGTGAAAAACACAACAGCACTTGAGGGTCGGCACTTTATAGTTTGTAGTAGAATGAGGTCGGCAAAGGGATTTAAAGTTTGGCCTTTCGTAATATGAAAGTAGAGGCGAAACGAGCACAGATTCTGCGAAACTGGCACCATATAAATACCAGTACCTATATTCCGTATCAGATGATAAAAAGGAGCGATATAAGAATCAAATTAAACAATTCCGAGCTCTCTCCAAAATGTATACCAACAGACAGGACTCATCCAAATTCTTTATTTTTAGGAGTGCCAGGTCGTGCGGAGTTGCATAACACCAATGTCGCGGTGGAGCTGAAGACGGGCGTCCCCAACACGAGACGGGACTCCGGGATCTCTTCCGGGAGCAGCCTGTACAGTGCCAGGTCAGTAAACTCAACATAAAAGTATGAAAAGTTTAAGTAATTTTTTTTTTAATTCAAAACTATTGACCACTTTTGGTTCAGTGGAAGTGAATACCTACCTCTGACGCAATGTTCGCGAATTCGATACCCGCACAGTACAGATATTTGTGTGCATGAACATGTCTGTTTGTATTGGTCTGGGTGTTTACTATGTCATCATCATCATCATCAGCCTATTGCAGTTCACTGCTGGACATAGGCCTCACCAATTGTTCGCCACTTATGGAAAACAGGAAAACACTTGGAGGCTTCAACCATAATTGCCACGCTAGGCAGGCGGATTGGTGATCGCAAGGCGTAGCTTCTTGCTTCGGGGACGCTGCTGCCCGTCATCGGCCTGTGGTATTTAGCCTTCAATCGTGATGGTTATACCGTCGCTAGTTGGTTGCCAGCGCCTCGTTTGTTATTCGGCACCACGTGCAGATGTGGTTGGCTTGAAGCGAAAAGATGATGGTTCTCCTTACATCCCCCAGTCTAGTCCCAGGCAGTCAGGAAGTCACTTTTGAGTATTTTTATATTTAGATCAATAAGAAACATTTTATTATACTCTGAATCATTACTGTGCAGGTCATCAGACATATCCCGCAAGAGCAGCCAGGCGTCTGTGGTCTCCGGGGCGGTGGCCACGACCACGGGCGTAGCCGGGGCGCAGCGGCTAGTCACACAGCACACCACCGTCTACGACCAGCTCTCACCAGACAGCAGTAGAAGGTGAGGGTCAAGACATTATCATCATCAGCCTGGAGAGGTCCAATAGGGATGTTTCCAGGGTCAAAATAATTAAATTATATTTAGTCCCTATTTAGATAGATTTAAAATTATATTGGACACGTATTTTTCCTTTTTTCATTCAAACAAAAAATAACAAAGATACAATGCATCAAAATTTAGGAGTGGGGGTCTTTGACGTCACTCAGTGGCGTAAAAGCTCCCACTCTGTGACGTCACGCGTAATTTTAACGGGCTGCATCTTTGTCATTTCTAATTTACAAATGAAAAAATATGTGTATTTTATTTTTGAACAATCTAAAAGACGGACTACTTAATTACATTTTTACGACAACAGGCCTATTTTGGACATAGGCTTCCCACAACGACAAAATGTCATTTGTAGGTCTTTGCCTTGTCACGCTTGGCAGGTTGTAGGTATAAGTTTAGAACCTAGGTAAACGCTGCTGCCCGTTTCCTAATATTCCCTTAGTCATGTTCTACGCAATCAAGAGAGGAGGCCTATGTCCTGCAGGGACCTATAATAGGCTGATGATGATGATGTTCTACGACACCCACGGCATGAGAATGGTCCTATTCTAAATTGGAATCCACATGGACATTGGCTCGTCAAAGGCTTTGAACCTGGCAGACAAATGACACATTCTAGAAAAACACTAGAACTTGAAAACTTCATCTGAGCTAGATCTGTCCACGGACCGCGGTCATGGTTTGTCGTATAATATGCTAAGCGGTGATAGAAACCTTCGCATGTGCGTTGTAGGTTCTCCATAGAGCTTAAATTTTAGTAGATAATGTACGGAGATTGCTTGTCGCAGAACGCCAACGCCATCTGTTGTTAGTCGGCGGAAGTAATGATTCTATGTTGTAGCGATATTTACATAGATATCGTTACGTGCCGCTACACATACATTAAGTGTAAATCTATATAATTAACATGATATGATTGTGTTCACAGATCTAGTCAAGTGTCGTGCGTGGGATACGCGCCGGCGCCGTCTTCAGCACTCGCCGCGGTGCAGGCCGTCAGAACCTCACAGGGCAACCAGGTAAATAGCTAAGGAATTAAGACTTACACTAAGTATAATACAACGGCACGAATTTGCCCTCTCCGGACCAGGAGTGCCGGCCGCTTGTCATCTGCGGCTGGCCAGGGCAGGCACGCTGGCTGGCAGGCAGGCAATTTCAACCATATCCATAGGGAGAACTATACAGAATATTAGCTGTTATGCTGATGATGATGTAGGACGCCCTCAAGCCAGGTGGAGTGATGATGTACGCAGGACGGCTGGCAAGTGCTGGATGCGAAAGGCCCAGAATCGACCTAAGTGGCGAATATTAGGAGAGGCCTATGTCAGCAGTGGACTGACACGGGCTGATGATGCTGATGAAAATGGATCCGACTTTAGCGATTCCTTTGTCTCTGACCTACTTTAAAGCATTCTCTCTTTCCCAGGCTGTTCTCCTGCGAGGCGTGACCTGCTCCGAGGTGAGGGCCGAAGAGTTGGCCCTGGAGCTGGACCCCAACATCCAGGTGAAGGAGGAGGCGCGCCGGCTCTCGGAACAGTCCAATCTGAGCGACCAGGCACAGGCGTACCAGCCCTACCCCTGTGGCGCTGATGATGTGGTGAGTACCATATTTAAACCATTGGGTGGTGAACTTGTTTCTAATTCTAGAATATACCTACTGTGTTCGCGTCCCATCTGAGACAAACTTTTAAAAAAATTACATTGTCTCAAGTCAAGAGAACAAGTGAATTGTGGCTAAGCGCAAACCCAAAGCGCAAAACAATAGAAAAAAATTGAGAGGGGTAGGGCATAATGAATTTTCGCTCGAATTGGCCGGTCCGGGGAAGGACCTCCACCCTATAGAATACCGCAGCCAGATGACCTCCGTCCGGGTCATTTTTCTGCGGCCCAACCCTAACCCACCACGAGCTCGAGAAACCCTACTCACTGGCAGAAAGACGACCCGGAGGTTATTTAGCTGCGGTATTCTATAGGGTGGAGGTCCTTTCCCGGACGGGCGGCACAATTCGAGCGACGATTTGCTATATATGCCCTATCTCTCTTATTTTTTTTTATTTTATTTCTCTTAAAACCTTATCAGTAGGAGAACCGGTCACAATGTATATTTTCTTACCTTCTTCATTAATTCCTTGTATTCCTCACCAGGGCGACGCCTCATTCCCATTCAAGACGGAGGACGACCACGACACCGTGACGTACAAGGGCTCCCGTTCCAACTCCACCACGACAGTGGTGATCACCACCGCAGAGGTCCACCATCCCAACCAAGAAGTGAACTTGGAACAGGTAAGAAACGAACTCGCTTAACATCTCATAAGACTTGCCTATAATATGCCGTATCCATATTCCAATAGTGTATGCTTCGTATAGGGTTGACCTTAGAAGAAATGCTGGCTGTTCCTGAATGGTGGAAGCCCGGGATAGAGAAATGTGATGCAAATTTAAAGAGTGGACGGACCAAAGCTGCCGATCTGACCTGTTGATTCGATGATACTGAATACTACTAATACTGTACACAGAGTATATTCATATACGTCGTGATACCACGACGTATACAATATACGATGTGATACAAAATAAGGATATACATTCTTGAGCCTAAATCAATTATTACTCCTACATCAGACCTAATCTCTAGACCCTTTCAATTGATAGACTACTCGATCAGACAAACATTGGTGAAATAATTAGTCTATTAGCATTTAGGTGTAGTTTCTGAGTTATCACAATTTGTTAATCTCAGATAAGGACAAAAACACTTTATATGAATGAGACGTCAGATTCTAGCTTCATTATTACATACCTGCACAGAACGATCTCATACAATACAATGTCATTATTTCAAATGTTACTTTTACTAAATACATACTTCTATTTACAGGTTGCAGAAGGTGAAATGGTGGAGAACAAGCTGGTAATACCAGACGAAATGATGCAATATCTTAACCAATCAATATTGGCAACCGAATCGGCAGCACCAGCTAAAACCGACTCCACCAATGCACCTGAACCCGATAACAACCCAGACACTGACGCCGCGAACAAAGACAATGCGACCAGTGACATACAAGCCAATACCAGTGACAAAATTAGTGACGTAAATACCAGTGACGATTCTCTACTCAAAAACCTAGGTGCCATAGGAAGTGATCTCAATATAAGTGATATTCCAGTCGATTTAAGATCATTAGACGTTAGCATGTCCGGTAATAGCGGCTCCATTTTAGCTACCAAATCGCCGGACGATAAGAACCCACTTCAGGAACAAGTCATACCCGAAGTGAGTACTGAGAAGTGCGAACAGGACTATTCTAAACCACCGACCAGTAACGTTAATACAAACCCGTTGCAGTCATTGCAGACAATGGCTGCCAATCAGACTGAGCAGTCAAACAGAATGAGAATAAACCAGATACCTCAGAAACAAACATCTATGAGTCCAAAGACTATGGTGATGAGTCCACAAACTGTTCTGAGCCCTCAGAACATGGCTCACAGTATGCTAAGTCCCCAGAGTCTCCCTCATAGCACAATGAGCCCGCAAAGTGTTATGAGTCCCCACAACATTCCCCACAATGTCATGAGTCCGCCGAGTGTGTATAACGTTATGAGTCCCCAAAGCGTTATGAGTGTAATGTCGCCTCAACATAACGCTATGAGTCCACAAAGCATGCAGAGTCTAATGAGTCCTCAAATGCCTAACCAAATGATGATGAGTCCACGACACAATAACATGGGCAGTCCAATGTCCCAGAATATGGCAGGTCCAATGGTAAATATGGCAAGCCCGATGGCTCAGAACATAGCGAGTCCTATGAGCCACGGAATGCCAAGCCCCATGCACCCTGGAATGCAAAGTCCTATGTCTCAAGGTGTTCCTAGCCCCATGGTCCAGAATATGTCAAATATGACAATGAATGGGCCAGTGCAAAATCAAAACACTATGATGAATATGAACATGAATCAACAACCGCAAATGCAAGGAGTGCCTCCAAATTACATGAACAACCGCCAGAATTGCAATAATAAGATGCCCAATAGGAACAATGTTCCCAACCAATACCAAAATCACAATTACCCACAAGCTCCACCCTACCCTATGCAGAACCAACAAAACATGGTTATGAGAAGCCAAAACATGCAGAATTATCCAGCAATGCAGCAGTACAATCAAAACCAAATCCCAGTGATGCATCAAATGCAACAGAACCAACCAAACATGGCGTACAACAACCAGATGATGAATTATCAACAGCCAATGAACTACCAGAATCAGAACAATCAAATGCATCCGATGCAAATGTCAAGGTCTTCCATGATGAGTGTTGACAACAGCGGGAATATGAGTAGAGGTGCAATGAACAGCTACTGCGAACAACAAAATCCACAGTACAACCAAAACATGCAATATCCCCAACCACCACCGTACAATGCGGTTGTGAATGCTGCTAATGTGATGGGACCCCCGCCTCCGAAGAATAATCATCAATACAACCAGGCAATGATGAATAACAACCAATATTACAATCATCAGAGGCCGTACAATCAATGGGACTATCCTGGTAATCAGTTCAATAAACACAACATGCAGAAATCGGTACAGAATTCTGTGAACATGTCAACAGGAAGCCAAAAACCGAATGGGGTAAGGGCACCGATGAATTGCAATCAAATGGTGAAGAATATGGGGGAACAGCAGACGGATTGCAGCATGAATAGTTTGAGGAGTCAGAATAACCAGCCCAGCGATGTCCAAGTGTGGGATATATCTCAGTCTCAGATAGAAGCGAATAATGGCAGGAAGAAGAACCAAAATAGCAGTAATACTATGAGACAGGAGACATATCAGAGGACCTTGGAGTACGTCGAGAATTGTGAGAACTGGAAGAGTTCAGAAATGGTGTCGAGTAGCACACACCCTCTGCAAGGCGGAGATAACATGGTTGTGAACGATCTTCAGACTTCTTTGTCGTCGTTTTATGAGGAAAACCAGTATCTTCAAATGATTCAATAGCTTTTGCTTGTACTATGGAACATAAAAATCGAAAAGCATTACTTTTTGTTGTGTTGCACAACAAAAAGTAATGTACAAATTGCATGTATGCATTCATTTTTACAATATTTTCAGGAGTAATCAGGATTTCTCCTTTTGTATTTTTAAATTTTAAGATCAGGTTTTCAATCGGCGGATTTTTCAAGAATCTGCCCTGAAAAGTAAGACGAGTTTGTTTTTGTCACAGACAATAATAGTAAAAAAGTATGCTCTTTCGATATATACGTAGTTCCGTAGTTCTTAGGAAAATATTTTGGAAACTCAATGGTGCATATAGAAAATAAAGGTTGTAAAAATCTCTTGTGGAGACTGACTAATTTTAATATTGTTTCTAAATTTAGATCGACTAAATAAAGTACATTATTTAGTTCTAAAGTTAATGTTTTAAAAGACACGCACACTTTCTAAAATAATGTAAATATTGTTTCAATGTCTTCCACTGTTGTTTAAGTACAATAACTTAATTATGTAAATGTAATAATGCATTTAAATTTACCTTGGGTAAGTAACTGTAGAATTTACATGTGCCTTATACGTATGTACATAAATTGTACATAAATGTCGAGATGTAATGTTGTTAAGTATTCCTTTTTAAGTTTTGACAGTGCCTGTAACCCTTGTATCCGTTGACAAACTTAGGTATGTGTTGTAATATTCTTATAATTTGCAGAATGTTAAAGTCACCTTTGAGATTATTAGGTAAATAAACAAAATTGTACAAATAGACATTTTTCTAGTATTTTTACAGCGTTGTTAAAGTTTTTAGTGTTAATTAATAACTTTTAAGAATAGTCTGATATCGAATCTAGCTTGTACTATAGTTAAAAGCAATAAATGTATCATGATTTCCTTCTAGTTTTTATAACGGAATCTCCTAGGTTAATAATTCTATAATGAGATTACTAGGTTTAAGTAATTGTTAATTATTTTTTATTTAATTCAATACGAATAACGTATCGAACGCACAAAATAATTGTAATAGAGCAAGAAAATGTGTGTTTTGTAATAAATTATTGTTTTACTGTTTGGATGAGAATGATTGTGGAAATCTGTGGCAACATTTTAATGAATCTATCAAATAAAATTTACCTATCATGAAAATTCGTTTGTTATTTTTCTTCTTCATGTAGAAGAAGATCACTCACTGCTCGGATCCTAAAGTAAGTAGCTTAAGCTTCTGTGTTATATAAAAAAACGATACCACAAAATAAGATGGTATAGGTAGGTACATAAAGTATAAACACCAGACACGGAATAAACGCAAATGTTCATCACACGAATGTTTGTCCCGAGTGTCCTCGCTCCGGTGACGCTGCTGCCTGTCTTCGGCCTGTGGTATTTCGCTACGCCTTTATCGTGATAGTTATAGCGCCGCCAATCTGTTGCCTGAGCCTCTTTTGTTATTCAGTAGGGTACACCACGGGCAGGTGAGGATGGCGTAGAGGGAAAAGCTCGCTTCAGTGACGCTGCTGAAACTACATATTATATAGTTATGTTTTTTTTTCTGAAAATTAACTAACGATTAGATTTATTTGTTACATCAGACGGCGCTTATTTATTTGTCCAATGCCGCAGCTTAGGGTCACAACACATAATATTTTTTATTAAAAATCATAATTATTTACAGTAGAAGGGCTAATTGGGCATTTTTACAAATATAAATCCCACAGGGTCTCCTGAATAAAGTGTTAAAGAGCATACCAAACTTGATGATACTAGAACTGAATAACTATTCAAACCATCAGTATCTAAATGAGTAATTGACTTTATGCATTGAAACTGTAGGACGCCCTCAGGCCAGCTGGAGCGACGATTTGCTAAAGATGACTGGCAAGTGCTGGATGTAAGAAGCACAAGATCAATGTGGAGTATTAAGTCCAGCAATATACTGCGAAGGGTCGATAAATAAATAAATAAATAACCCAAGACATGCCACGCTGGGCCACACAGCGCCATCTAGCCCCAAACTAAGCCGAAGCTTGTACTATGGGTACTAGACAACTGATAAACTTACTTAGATACATTTTTTTTTCGTTTTGTCGATGATGATAAAATGAATAAAGGATCAGCAACGCGCGTGTGATAGCCCTGGTATTGCAGGCGTCCGCAACACCAGGGGCATCGCATGCGCTTAGCCGACCCTTTAAGAACCTACTTACTTTTGACTTGAAGTGCCCCATACTGTATTCCCCTGAAAGAACATCGGCAGCTCATTCCACAAACGCAACGTTCTCTGGAGGAAATTCGTCTAAAATAGGACCGTGCGTGACCAATTAGGCCTCAATGTGTCAGGATGAACACCTTACCAATGACGTGCGGTGCGGTGATAAATGAAGCTGTTGGAATCATTTCGAACAGTTCTTCAGAACAGAACCCGTTAGTTAACCAAGATTAAGATCCAGTGTTTTACCGAACCAGTGACAACCACAAAACCCCACTTACCCGACTTTTTAAATAGACCTATTTTATTGATGCCGCGTTAGCTGGCAACGTTTTCACAAATAATACGTCTATTTTAACGTCCGCTGTGACGTAGCCGAGTGGAATTCACACCAGCGTCGCAGTTATTTTGAGCTGACGTTATGAATTTTACCAATGGCGCTGCTTTTTGATATTGGCCTGTAACATGAGTGTTACAATTATAAACATCGGACGTAGATTGATCTTTTCTTTTCTGGACATTTCCCTCTAGATTTTTGTCTTTGATACCACCAAAAAATCACGCTATCTTCGGAGGGCTGTTGTGGAACTCAAATCTCCTAGAATGGAAGGGCATACCTATTAAACCCCTTTGTGTCGCCAGTAAGCTGGGCAGCAATTTTCAGGGACTCAGGTAGTACCTACTGCATCCTTGCTTGCCCAGATGACAGCCGGCGCCCCTGGTCCTTGGGCCAATATGTTCCTTCATAGACCAATGGAGTTCCCCCTGGATGGACTTTGAGTAACGGAGTGGCTTCACCCACGACACCGTTTTGCGCCATTGAAAGGATTGCGCCTCTGCGCTCACCATCATCAGTGTATCACAGTCTACTGCTAGACATAGGCCTGTCCAGATGTTCGCTACTTTGGGCAAACAACCAGAATCGCCACCCTGGGCAGGCGTGTCTTCTATCACAGGGCATCGCTTGAATTCCGGTGACGCTGCTGCCCGTCAACGGTCTGTCTAGCTACACCTTCAATCGTAATGCTTCTACCGACACCGGTCGCCTCTGCGCTCAGGACTTGATAAGCATTTGGTATGTAGGTAAGGAAGCGGCCTATCAGCTTTTCGCTCCAAGCCAACCTCACCTGCCCGTGGCGCATCCTGGCGAATAACAAACACAACATCACAATTGAAGGCGTAGCTAAATACCACAGACCGGTGACAGGCAGCAGCGTCACCGGAGCGTGAAGGTACGCCCTGCGATCGCCAACCCGCCTGCCGAGCGTGGCAATTGTGGGTATATCTTCCAGATGTTTGCCCAAGTGGCGAACAACTGGAGAGGCCTATGTCCAGCAGTGGCCTGCAATAGGCCGATTATTTATGATAATATGATAATTGTGAAAATGTGGAGTAAGTAGTCATTATTAGTATTAAAACGAAACTACTCTTCGTTGCTTTCGACTGCCATTCAATAATCCTTCCTTGACAGCGGCGGAATGTGATCTATGGCATCATTGCGTTCATTAAATTTTCTAAGAAACACACACCTATCAATTTCAATTTGACGTTTAAACATACCTATTATTGTATCGGGAAGTGTGATCGAGTAACTACACCATTAGATAGATAGATATTCAATATTGCAAATCATACAGTTGACTTAATAACTATGTAGGTATGATAGACACCTGTTGTTAAATGTGTGGGATGTAAGGGAGCGGCCTATCATCTTTTCGCTCCAAGCCAAGCTCACCTGCCCGTGGTGCATCCTGCCAAACAACAAACGAGGCGCTGGCAATCGACTGATGACGGTATAACCATCATAATTGAAGGCGTAGCCAAATACCACAGGCCGATGACGGGCAGCAGCGTCATCGGAGCGAGAAGCTACGTCCTGCGGTCGCCAACCCGCCTGCCCAGCGTGGCGATTATGGGCATATCCTCCAGATGTTTGCCCTGAGTGGCGAGCAACTGGAGAGGCCTATGTCCAGCAGTGGACTGCAATAGGCTGGTGATGGATGATGATGATGATAGTAAAATGTAGGGTAGATTGTAATATTTGTTCTTTCAGACAACCTATGCGTAGAAGAAAGTTGAAAGATAAGAAAATGAAATGATATTATTATGAAGGCGGGTTGGTGACCGCAGTACTTTTTATTCGTACCAATGTAAACGTTGCTGTCCGTTACCTGATATACATTTAAAAGGCTTCCTTTTCGGCATCCACGGGAAAACGGCCCTGAACACCTATAGAACCGTTTTTTCTCATAAACACCCATGTTTAAGGCTGAATCCCCTTCAGCCTTATACCTTAGACTTTAGAGCATGTTTAGTCAGGCTTCGAATGCGCTCTCCGCCAAGGCTCTCCCCCAAGACTACAATATGGGTCCTTCCAAAAGAGGAAAGAGGAGAAGAGGTTTTTAAGGGTCAGCAACCCCGAGTTTAGTGGGATAACCTGGCTCCACACACCACCGTCTGGCCCCCTGTGGCAAATGGTGAAGATCCGAAGAGATACCCTCGAAAAAAAAAAGGGTCGGCAACCCACGTGTGATACCTACCCCTGGTTTTGCTGTCCATAGGCTGAGGTAACCGCATAACATCAGGCGGGCTGTGAGCTTGTTTGCCACCCTAGTGGTATAAAAAAACCCTTTTTCTATAATTTAGGGTTAGGTCGTTATGCAAAGTGTCAAGAGTTAGGCAAAGTGATTACACTTAATTATTAGATTAAATGCTATCGTCTAATACCGTCTGGTTTATAATTTGATATCACAGCGATCAATTATGCAGTACAGTCTGAGTCGTGCCAAATGCTCACCGTTTTCGTTTTGTACAGAACCCGATTTCTCGGAAACAATTTATTAGCGTCAGATAATTTGGATTAAAAGATTTAGGACACTGGCTGCAGGTCTATTGTTAAATTACTGTCTGGGCGGTATTGCCAAGTGCTTTGAGTTCGCAAAGGTTCACGGCTGACTTGAATTTGTAACTTTGAGGTGGATGGGTGAGCGCAAATAAAAGCAAAGGTTTACACAGTCAAGAGATTTTGCGTTCTTATGACGATCATTACTCTCTAAAAAGTTATTTTCCCTTTTCCCCCCTTCCCTCTTCCGCTACTAAATCAGGCGTAGCTATACCATTCGAGACCCTTGGCACATTTATAGGATTTTTACTAACTTTGTAATGTTGGGAATTTTGTATGGGTCGTAGATTCGTTCCCCATCCAAGAAAAACATTATAATGTGTTGATCATTTGTGTTTATTTCGTGTTGGGCTTATTACTTAAATTTAAAGCGTATTTATGTACATTATATATTTGCATATTTGTGGTACCTTCGTGACTCCGATGATCATAACAGAACCTCTTAAAGCCAGATATTTTGGAATTGGATCAATATATGAGATGTTGTCTGACATATTTAGGTGATTATAAAATAATATGGCATATTTTTTTTATTGTAGCTCGACATAACTGCTTCCCTACGCCTGATGGAAAGCGAAAGAGAAGCCCAAGTCGCTGTGACAACTGGCAAGTAACTGGTCAGTTAACTGTCAGTTGCCACTGCCATGCCGGCTCAACCCTAACCCCCCACGAGCTCCGGAAACCCTACTCACCGGCAGAAACACGACCCGGAGGTCATTTGGCTGCGGTATTCTATAGGGTGGAGGTCCTTCCCCGGACGGGCAACTCAATTCGAGCGAATATTCGCTATGCTCTACCTCTCTTTACATATACGTTTATAACGAGAACGCCTATACTTAGAACCGTTTTCTCCTAAACATGCTCTAAGGTATAATATAATTCAGCCTTATCCTTATACCTTAGAGCATGTGTGGTCAGGCATGCGTTTACGTACAATACAACGTTTTATAAATTTATTACCCACATTATACAGAAAATCACGAGAACTTTACGTCACCACAAAAATTGTGACACCCACTACAAGTTGCTTGATAGAAATACTGCCGTTATTTATTATTTCCTCTCGGTTGTACATCCGTCAATATTATGCACAAATTACGTGTCTTGTTATGCATTATTATTTACTACTCCTTTGCGTTCATCATCATCCTATCACAGCCCACAGCTGGACATAGGCCTCTATAGCTTTTCATCACTTTAAGCAAACATCTGGAGGCTTTATCCATAATCGCCACGCTGAGCAGTTGACGATCGCATGATGCTCCTCGAAGCATGTAGAGGCCTATGTCGAGCAGTGGACTGATAAAGGCTGATGATGATGATGCATGGAGGTACATTACCGCCAACTTCCTGACTCGGGAACTGCTACTGAGTAAATTCTTGTCGGAAAAACTCAGTAAGGTCCGACCTTAGGCGATATCTCCTACCACTAGACCAAAAGGGCAGTTTGAAGGCGTTATCAAATAATTATATGTCTCAGAATAAGAGAGTCAGCGGTGTTAAACCCATAGACTAGCAAGCACCCACAGCTACTAAGAGATCGTGTAGATATTATCCGTTTAAAGAAACTTTTTGCCACGCACATTTATGCTATGAACTTAACTCTCCGTCGAGTCTCCGAGACTATAATAAGTATGGGGTATTCAAAAAGGTTTTGAAAGGGTTGGAAATGCCCTTGTGGTGGTTGATACACCCGAGCTGTTGCAGGCAACCATAGGCGGCGGTAATGAACGCCATAATTTAACCTTGTTTGCCACTTTAAAAAATCGGTCAGTAAAAGTATTAATATTAAGCGAAAAGACCTAGAGGTTTATCTTTCACATAGAAAGTTTAGTTTTATTCGTAAATACCTATATTTTATTTTAAATCACTAAATCACCACCGTCGTAAATCCTGCCCAAGGCTCAAAAATCGCATAGAGCTATAGATCGCTGTCAAAAAAAACATGTTTACGCCAATTCGCAAAGAAAAACAATAACCAGATAGTCGCAGTGCCAAGTAACTACCTACATTATATGTTGTTAGCAGCTATTAATTGGTCGAGTATTTTTGTCCCGGCTAAATATAATCAGATGTTAACCATTCAGGTGGGAATACACCTGTATTTTTATGACAACTTTAAATTCATGGATTCGAAGATCCCCGCAGCCGTATTTTATTAAATGGTAATTCTAAATTCAGAGATTCAAAGTCATTTTCATAATCTATTAGATTAGATAAATAGATATTCTTTATTGGGACACCATACAATTCTTTTTTATTTATAGTAGCTCGACATAATGGCTTCCCTACGCCTGATGGAAAGCGAAAGGGAAACCCAAGTCGCTGTGACAACGGGCAGGTAGCTGGTCAGTTACCTGTTAGTTGCCACCACCATGCCGGCCCAACCCTAACCCCCCACGAGCTCCGGAAACCCTACTCATCGGCAGAAACACGACCCGGAGATCATTTGGCTGCGGTATTCTATAGGGTGGAGGTCCTTCCACGGACAGGCGGCTCAATTCGAGCGAAGACTCAGATTTAAGTAGATCTTTGTTGTAAATTGTACAAGGCGTTCTTATAATGCTCATAATCATCATCATCAGCCTATTGCAGTCCACTACTGTACATAGGCCTCTCTAGTGGTTCGCCACTTAGGGCAAACATCTGGAGGATATTCCCATAATCGCCACGCTGGGCAGGCGGGTTGGCGATAGCAGTGCGTAGTTTCTCGTTGCGGTGACGCTGCCCGTCATCGGTCTGTGGTATTTAGCTACGCCTTCAATCGTGATGGTTATAACGCCACAAGTCGGTTGCCAGTGCCTCGTTTCTTATATGACAGGATGCACCACGGGCAGGTAAGGTTGGCTTTGAGGGAAAAAATGATAGGCCGCTCCCTTACATCCCCTTATTAATGCCGTGAGCTATATCAGTGACTTTGGTTCTCTGCCGGATCACCTCATTTCGGGCCCGATCCCGCAGAGAGACGCCGAGCATAGCCCTTTCCATAGCTCGCTGAGCGACTTTTAATTTGTGGACTAGCCGTACCGTTAGTGTTCATGTTTCGGCTCCATATGGTACACTTAACTTTGTTTATGGTATCCTGGCAGGTGAGGTTGGCTTTGGGGGAAAAGATATATAAGATAGGCCGCTCCCTTACATCCCAATATCTATCTATCTACAAATGCTAGCCCGATCTTCGCTTGCTACTCTCACGTAAAACAGTTACTCAGAGGCTAATTTCGTTAACATTTCACGCAGATGCCAGATACTAAAACAATTCCGTCTGTCTAGATATCCTTGGTTATGTCTAGTCTAGATAGATTACAACAATCGCGTGTAAGCTGAAATAATATTTTCCGAGATAATCTTAGATCGTTTTAATGAGGCGAGGTGAAATTAATTACAATACAATATACGAGTAGCTATGTAATAAAGGGAAGTATGGGGGCGATATTATCATCTTTTCGTTCTAAATAAACTAAATAAAAAATATTTTATTCAGATCACTAGGATTCATATCCTATAGCAGTCCACAGCTGGACATAGGCCTCTCCAGATGTTCGCCACTTTGGGCAAACATCTATAGGATTTACCCAAAATCGCCACGAGACAATCCCAAGGCCAATAACAATTCGTCAAAGGCTTGAAAATGTCCAGCAGTGGACATTTTCAAGCTGATGAACACACTTATTTTTTTTATTTTTATAGTAGTTCGACATAATGGCTTCCCTATGCCTAATGGAAAGCGAAAGAGAAGCCCAAGTCGCTGTGACAACGGGTAAGTAACTGGTCAGTTACCTAGTGGCAACTGACAGGTAACTGTACAGTTGCCACCGCCATGCCAGCCCAACCATACTCACCGGCAGAAACACGACCCGAAGCTCATTTGGCTGCGGTATTCTATAGGATGGAGGTCCTTCCCCGAACGGGCGGCTCAATTCGAGCGAAGATTCGCTATGCCCCACCTCTCTCTTATCTCTATCAAGAAACAATTCGGTCACGTTGATCCGAAATAAAATATCGGACTGTCTTCATTCGTATCGTAAAGAATGTGAGAATGTTTAAAAATAATACGTGCGCCGGTACTGAAGAGACGATACTGAAACACATTTACTGTTACCTGAAGGTCGCTGCCGCCTGGACGCAATGTTGCTGAACAGAATTTGTGTTCGTCTGTTTTTTGACAACACATACAATACATACATGTACATATGTTTGTATCCTGATCCTATGTATATGTATGATAAAAATATAACCCAATATGCCATACAAGGACATTTTACAAAAAATAAAATACATAAAATGTTCTTGATGCCATTCTTGATGCAGGCTCGGTGGCTCATTTGGTAGTGACCTCTGCCCTCTAAGCCAAGGTTCGTGGGTTCGATTCCCGCACAGTACAAACATTTGTGTTCATTTAACATGTCTGTTTGTATTGGTCTGGGTGTTTTCTATGTATAATATGTATTTATTTACAAAAAAAAATGTATCTAAGTATGTTTATCAGTTGTCTAGTACCCATAGTACAAGCTTCGGCTTAGTTTGGGGCTATGTGGCGCTATGTGGCCTAGCGTGGCATGTCTTGGGTTATTTATTTATTATTATTTTATTTATATAACCCAAAAACACATCGCCACCTAGTCTCAAACTAAACCAAAGCTAAGGGGATGATGATAGGCCACTCCCTTAGGTACATACTCGTTATTTTACATCATACAATTTTACTGAGAACGAGAAAAGTATCAATATAAAAATTGTTGCTCAATTTAGGTATATAAAAATATAATTAATTTATGTGGATATGTTCTATTGCTTTAGGACACTAGAAGTAGCAGTTAAAAGTTAAGTATCCTATCAATGTACCTAAATACCACAGACCGATGACGGGCAGCAGCGTCACCGGAGCGAGAAGCTACGCCCTGCGATCGCCAACCCGCCTGCCCAGCGTGGCGATTATGGGTTATCCTTCAGATGTTTGCCCTGTGGCGAACGACTGGAGAGGCTTATGTCCAGCAGTGGACTGTAATAGGCTGTTGATGATGATAATGATGATCCTATCAATGTCTAAAGAAAAATAAATTATAAATAAAAATAATGTTTCAGAATACAAAAATCCTCTAAATATTCCTTTTTATTGGCTATCCAAGTTACATTATAATAAAAGTGTATAAACTTCCAAATCTACATGAATTTTGTATGAAGAAATACTGAAGAATCAATTCTCTAACGTTTCAGCACTCCGTACAGGATCTGAAAAGACAAACTCTCGTAAATGAAACGACCGGTCAATTTACAGACTTTTACTCTTTTTTTAACTTCTATTTCACACAATAAGCCACTTGATATAGTGTTATATCTTGACATAAACTGTCCTCAACCAACCAAAACAACTATGGGGACCAGAATTCCTACTAAAACTGCTGCAACCGATGCTATTTTGTACTTATGCTTTCTAGCGTTAACGTTCATATACGCTTCGAATCTCTGGAAACCGTTGATGTCATAGTTCAATCTCTGGTACTCCTTCAGCTGATTCACGAAGCCGGGGTTGGGGTTGATGAACTTCCTCCTCTGCTTGACGTAGAAGTAAGCCTGTTCGAAGGTCAAGCTGTACTTTTCCATGATATACGCGATAACAATGGTGGCGGACCTTGACACGCCGAAATGGCAGTGGACAAGCACGTTTCCTTTCTGCATTCCTTCCTCAATAAAGGCGTTGGCCATTGGGAAGTAGGAGAGGAGATTGGTAGAAGGAGTGTCCTCGGCCCGAATGAAGAGAGTGGATATGTTTGTATTAGCGAAAGTTGACTTCGGAAGCCGATGCGCCTCAATGGTGAGTACATGGGTGATGTTAAGCTGTCTAAGCACATTCTTGTCTGCTGCGGCCCGGGCATTGCTCAAGTAGAGGCCTGGGACGATCTGGCTGTAGCAGGACTGAGTGCAGAGGTCCACTCTATGGTACAACGCCTTTCTAGACCAGTTCTTGAGGCCTGAGAATGCTACTACGGGATTTGGGATGCTTAGGAAGGCCACAATGTAAGCGCTCCTAACCATCACCATAAATAAACCTCTCGCACTTATCATAATTATCCACCATGGCCTCACATTGTAATATTTTTTTGTGTTTTTTAGATTTTTTTATTGAGAAACGTTTGTTCACGAATTTTGACGTGACATTTGTGGCGTCCACGGTGACATTTGATTTATTCTTTTCTGTCGTGTCTGGTTGAGGTTGGGATTTGTCATTGATTCTTCTTTCTGGTTCGTTTTATTGTGTTTGTCTTTGTGAGATCGTTGAACTATGGACTGCTCTATTTTGTATTGAGTGTAGGCGAAATTAGTCATACCAATAGAGATACAAGCAACGTTAATGGTGTTTTTCTATAATATGAAACTTTTCTTAATGAAGTGTAGTGTCAACCATACATCTAAAATTTTTATAGTCAGCATAGTGCCCCTTCGTTTAATGGAAAACGAAACAGAAACCTAAGCAATCGCTTGTCAATTACCGCCGCCATGCTATAAGTAAAATCTCTGGTTGTAAATATCTCTGGTTACACAGCTACTGATCCCGAAACGCGAATGAAGTTATTTCACAGTTGGATCACCAATTGTACGGTGATCGCCAGATTGGCGGGTACACTCTATAAACGACTCACTGGCTGAGATGCAGAAATTATTTTCCCCACGTTCATGTAAGCTCTGGAATAAGCTCCCAGCCGCGGTGTTTCCTAATCGCTACGACTTGTCTTTCTTCAATCGTAGCGTAAAGAAAGGTCATAAAGGTCATAGTTGGAAGCGACTTAGCTATGCCGCTGGCACTACGAAGTCTATGAACTGCAGTAACCAGTAACATCAAACGGGCTGTCTGCTCGTCTGCCATCCCCTGAAATAAAATAAAGTCTCAAGAAATCCCTTAGGCCTCGTCACACCCGAGTCGAATGTCATACCATACTATATTTCTATATTCATATTATTCACAGAAATCTTGCTTTTTCAAATAATTCAGACAAAAGTTATCGCACAGTCATTTGATGTCCCATAGTTTGCCAAGCGTCTCATACATTAAAAACTATAGTTTGATGAACTTCAGTAGATTACATATATACCTAACTCGGTTTTAATGCGTCAAATAATACTAACTCATCATCATCATCAGATTGCAAACGTCCACTGCTGGACATAGGCCTTTCCCGCAGTAGGTTTTATATGTACCCACGCAAACGCTGCTACCCGTTTCCTGATATTCCCTTAGTCTAAGACACCCACGGGATTAGATGGGGTAGTCCCGTTCTAAATCCAGAAACTTCACGGACAATATAGTCAGGAGCCAGTTTTATAGACTATTTTAGTTCTTCTTCTTTCGAAGCAAAAGCTGTGTGCCAGGATCGTCGCAAATGGAAGGACGTGGTCTCTGCCTACCCTTCTGGGAAAAAGGCGTGACGGTATGTAGGTATGTTAAGTAGTTCTTCTTTCTCCCTCTTCTTCTTTTCTAACCTATGTTGTCCCACTGCTGGGCAAAGTAGACCCCAAACTTTTCCATAGCTCTTTGACTAAAGCCAGAGCCTGCTATTCCTTTGATTGACGGATCAGATCATCATACCTTCGTTTCTTGAGCCGTCCCCTTCGGCGATAGTCTTCTGGCACCCATTGTGTGACTATCCTGGTTTTTGTGTTATGAAAGATTTTCAAATCTCCATTCTAAACCATTTGTTGAACTAAACTCTGAATACACGGCCAGACAACCTTATGCCATGTTGTGATTCACTATTTATAAATCAAACTTGTTTATGTCTTTCATAAACTTGCAGCTAATTTCGTTATTTTCTACCATGGCTACGGTAGGGAATTATTTCGTGAAAATGCTTTTTATTTCATAATAATACTTTTATGACTGAATTTCGGCCTCAGTAGCTAAACCCCAAGAAGACTAGCAAAGTACCTATGTCAAATCAGGCGCTGTTAGGCTTCCCTAGCCCATTTATGTAACCAACGTACAAATAAACAGTTGCACTTAAAATACACTAGCTTTACTCATATTGTTTAGACGACCTACATCAATCAACACATTTTTCTAAACTTCTCAGCAGTGTTGCCAAGTCCCATCGTCTAGCACGTTATGCATTTAAAATGTTGCCACAATAAAATTGTCACACCATTGTGCAAAGGACCATTTGTTTCAGTAATAAAACAGCTAGTTATGTATCAATCTTAATAATTCCTCGTCTCTACTAAGTCACCTCGTAATTATTTAACAGGTATGACAAATTGTTGTATTTATCATTTCTTAAGCGGATTACAAAGGCTAGTTGAACACCGCGGGAAATCAGCTTGATTTGTTATGTAGTTCGGTGTTTAATTCATATATAATTTAAGAGAGGTAGGGCATAGCGAATCTTCGCTCGAATTGAGCCGCCCGTCCGGGGAAGGACCTCCACCCTATAGAATACCGCAGTCAAATGACCTCTGGGTCGTGTTTCTGCCGGTGAGTAGGGTTTCCGGAGCTCGTGGGGGGTTAGGGTTGGGCCGGCATGGCGGTGGCAACTGACAAGTAACTGACCAGTTACTTGCCCGTTGTCACAGCGACTTGGGCTTCTCTTTCGCTTTCCATCAGGCGTAGGGAAGCCATTATGTCGATCCACTATAAAAAAAAAATATATATAAATTATTTAGAACGTTATATTAGCCTCTCGCCCTTTACTTGTACGTTACCTTACCTTAGATTAATAATACTGTGCGCCCTGCGTTATGGGGTGTAGAATACTACGAAGGTACCCCTGCCTTTCTTAGGAGGCGACTAAAAGGATCGAGTCACTCTCGACCTCCCTCAGACAGAGCGTTCGTAGCGGATCACCGTAGGAATCGGGAAACGAACAAAACATCATTAGGCTGTGGAGCTCTCTTCCAACACACGTGGTAACACAGGGTCTCTTAAACGGGGCGTGCGAAAAGATGATAGAACGCTCCCTTACATCCCTCTGTATCTGCCACTTCCATCCTTCAATGTTTACGTACTATACTTACTTAAATATAAAAAAGATAATCTCTCGGTGATAAGCTACCCATTGCATAGGAAATCACATTAAAGCGTTAGTTTTGTCCTAAACTCCTGGGTGTAAGGGAGCGGCCTATCATCTTTTCGCTCCAAGCCAACCTCACCTGCCCGTGGTGCATCCTGCCGAATAACAAACGAGGCGCTGGCAACCGACTGGTGGCGGTGGCGGTGGCGGTATAACCATCACAATTGAAGACGTAGCTAAATACTAAAGACCGGTGACGGGCAGCAGCGTCACCGGAGCAAGAAGCTACGCCCTGCGATCGCCAACCCGCCTGCCCAGCGTGGCGATTATGGGTATATCCTCCAGATGTTTGCTCTAAGTGGCGAACAACTGGAGAGGCCTATGTCCAGCAGTGGACTGTAATAGGCTGATGATGATGATGAAACTCCTTCAATAGTTCAACATGACCGGAAGGAGATTAGGCACAGAAACAACGGCTTAATAAAGCTTTCCGAGGCACGGAGTTCTGTCACCGCCCAACTTGGAACCTCCGACTTCCACTAAGCAATTTCTTGACAGAATAACCTATGTACTAAAAATCCCACGGTTAGGACCTGAAACCTCTTGATAGCGTTAATTGTGACCAATATGTGTAATATGCAACGAGTCATTCAAAAGTAATCGGTGAAAAAGTCGTATCGTGCTGATTTATTTCTTCCTTAGGGCACGAATGAACTAAGCATAGCGGTGATCTATAAATTATGTCCGCTAATCATATTTCCTACTTATATCGTGATTGCGAATGTTTGATTGGACGGATAGATGTTTAATACATTTTCTCGTGAAAACTACAGGACGCATTTTATTTTTTACAATACTCAATATAGCTCAAACGTCAGATTTACACATAGTCTAACGTTTATTAGGATAGATATTGCCATTTGTATGTATAATATGTATTTATTTACCTAAAAATGTATCTAAGTAAGTCTATCAGTTGTCTAGTACCCATAGTACAAGATTCGGCTTAGTTTGTGTGGTGTGGCGCTGTGTGGCCCAGAGTAGCATGTCTTGGGTTATTTATTTATTATTTCATATAACATTTATCACGAATATTCACGCGAGTAAAACTGCTGACTAGGTAAATATTTCTGGATTTATTCAAAAGTAATCAGTCTCCATTGAATCAGATCTGACCTATACCTACAACGGATCTTGGGTTCTAGAGCTGAAAAATACTCGACACATGGTGCCACTTAAGCATTGCACCATTGATAGCTAGTAAGTATGTGAAACCGATATTTCGAGTTCTGTGAACAGAAACTCACCAAAAGTTCACCGACCACCCTCAAAACACCGTCTATCCCCTAAGTTGAACTCCCAACACGAGATTAGCTCCACCAGATCGCCACAGTAACTCAAAACTAGATCGACGTTTTAAAATAGTCCCGAAATGGGAACACGACAATGTGCATACGGTTGCAGTCAGCAACCACCATCCAACAAGCCGGTCGCGTTTCCTCCAACCTCTGCAGTTCAGTTCCAAAAAGTATATATTTAAATTTTATACTAGGTATTATAAGTGTTGTGTACACAATGCGGGGTATTTTTGGAGCGATCTGCGGATAGGGTCCGGTCGCTCAGTAGGCGTTCGGATCGTGCGCGAGCGCAAGCGTGCTTCCATATCTCGGTCGGGTGTTCTAGTGCTACAGTGTAAGTGAATAGTGCTTATTAATCGATTAATGCTTGTGAGGAAGTGAAGTGGCAGCTTCGGTGCTAACACACTAACGCATGCGTGGGCGGGAGGAAATTTGATAAGGTGGTTGGGTCGCCGCTTTTGTATACGTAGCGTTGCGCGAACTATTTTTGTACTGGGCGGGCGTATTTCGACTGCTGTGGCGGAGAGCGCACGCGCAGACTCGGATTCGTGCAATGTAATATGTGTCTATGAGCGAGGATCTACCACGTCCTGCTAGCGGACATCTTCGTCCATTAACTGATGTGTTATGCTCCATATGAGACCTTTTGAACGACGCTCGAAGAAGCACTTTTTGCAAGCATGGCGGCGGTGACTGACAGGAAAATTTAGATCACTTGGCCGATATAGTTTTTCGTTTACGACCAGACGGAAGATTATGTGCTACTATCAAAATTACATATTATCTAATTGTATAGCTTAAGTACATACTTATATTATGGAAATCAGAACCAAATAAATATTGTACCTGTGTATACCCGTAGTATCAGTACGAAATTGACGTTCGTCAATGTTTGTAACATATTAATTTTTAGATATGACTCTGTGTTCAACAGAGGCCTTCCTTTGAATGAAAACGAAATACAAAAATGTATGAAAACTATTAATTTAATTTAATTCTATACTTAGGTACTTCCGATTTCTATAATACAACCTATGTACATACTTAGTTCAACAACCTAGCCTATGTGAATTATTACTTATTTTGATTGGTTTTGATTTGGAACTAAAACATTGTAAATTAGGTACCTAATTGCTCTTATTGTATTATAATTCATAAAATTTTGCTTTTACTCGACTCTGACTATTTTAAAATACGGTCTAATTTATCAACTTAAACTTAATCTGTACTCAACTATAGCTTTTGTAGTCTTTAATGAACAAAACTCGCTAGAAGCTATTACTGGGTATAATTTTTTTGACAAACACGTAGTTTCTTATATTTTTTATATTGCATCATAATTATGACGTCATGTTTCTCATCATTTAAAGACAAGTACCTACTTAAATAAAAGTTCCGTACCAATATTTCATATTTCAAAGTGCAATACTGAATTATTGTTATAGAGTCACTTCAGAGTAGTATGCACTATTTTACTTTGTGACATCATGTCAGTCTGAAAACTCTCATGTTTGTCTTTTTAAACTTCGTTATTTTCTTTTATTAGTAAGGCTTTAAATTATTGACTAGATATAATTTATCTCACAGTATCCAGGAAGTAATAACGTCATTAAAACAAATATGTCAATATGAAAATGTAGATGCAACGTGCTAGAAATAAAATTTCAAACAACTCTCTCTTACACGACATGTAACAAATACTTCTAAATCAAAAGACGAGATATAAAATGACAAAAATATTGCGGGCACGTGTCTAGCCTCCAAGGCTAATAACACTGGCCTAAATAATCTATTCTGATCTTGACACGACAACAAAGTAATGCCACAATAATAATACTGAACAGGTGACTCGACCACCTGGACACTTGGATAGTATGTGAGAGGAACATTTACTCTGTAAACTTTTTTATTTTCAAACGCAACCTTCGAATTTTCACACTTTTCACATGACTCACTGACGTTTTAGGTCAATAGGTCTTTATTATAAATATGTCGTTATGGTCTTTACCGACTTTCCATTATTTTTCGTAGCGGTAGAGAGTTCAATCGGAAATTAGATCGAAAATATCTTTTTGTTAATCATCATCATTATTATCAATAGCCTTTCGCAATCCACTGCTGGACATAGGCCTGTTTTGTTAATGGCAACAAAAAATGGTTTGATACAGGAATCTTTCTCAACCGACTAGGCACATAATACTTCGCATTAATCTCGAAACTATCAGTTTCTCTTCAAACTACTTTTCCTTATAGGGCTATAGAAGGTCTATAGCATAAACTAAAAACCATAATTCTTAAAAAAGGTTTTAAATACTTTAGAGAAGCAATAGCATATTTTTTTAAATCCGGAATAATATTATTCTTATACAAAGCATCCTGCTAATACATAAGCCAATAATACGTTTAGTTGATTTTGGACCTATTCGCGAAATGACTTGCATTCGTTTAAGGACTTATTCGCGAAATGCCTCATTAATATACTTTGGACTCATTCACTAAGAGACTATTCTTAAAAGGATCTATTCGTGAAATTTCTACAAAAGTTTATACTACATCCTAATCCCGGCCTTATTACCCAGGGAAGTCGAGAACTCTCGCTTTGCCAGCTAACATTACCCACTGTTGAGGAATCTCTTACAACTAGGTTAAACTTTAAGGGAAGTTTATTAAAGTATTTCATGAAACTGTTGTCTCTTATAGAGAGGTAGATTGTTCTACACTCTATGTTCATCATCGTCATAAAAACTGTTCGTAGTAGGTATATCTATCTCTTTGACCAATGTTGGGCCATCTGCATCCAACAGCCCCAGGTACTGGGTTCATCCAATGGAAGCCACCCCGCACCACTTCTTTCATCTCAGCGTCGCCACACGAATACCTTCCGTAGGTACCCATCAATTTATTGGTGAATGTGGCTTCCTCAAGTTGATGATCCCTTCAACCACAATAAATTGTGATCCTCCTGCATACATATATCGTCAGTTCTGTTGCAGAGACAGAAATTCTCACTCCTCCCAGCTGCAGTGTTTCCTGATTGCTACAACATGTATTTCTATAAACGTGTCTAAAGAGAGCTCATTCCCCACGGTAGGTAGGGGCATGGCTGCTTCCCCCAAGCATAAAAGAAACTTCGAATCTGGCTAGGTTAGGGATCTAGCGCCTACGCTATAAGGAAAGCTTTCCTTACCCTAGTAAGGAAAGCTTTCCTTATAGCTTACTGAAGGTTCTTGAATATAAACATGCTCGCACAAAGGACTAAAACTTGTATTTAAATGTATTACTTATATCATAGAGAAAATTGTATACTACTTATGAAAAAGCTATCCTGGCTTACTTACAATTGGGCGATACAAATTCAGCTAGTTATGAAATAAATAAACAAAATTAAAATACTCCAATTATTTAAAGTGTTGTAGATTATTTGGGGATGTAAGGAAACGACCTATAATTTTTTCGCTCCAAGCCACCGAGTGTTTTCCCTAAGTGGCTAACCAACACCTTGAAAGACATATTGGTCTGGGTGTTTACTATGTCTATTATGTATTTATTTACAAAAACCTATCAGTTGTCTAGCACCCATAGTATATTCTTCGGCTTAGTTTGGGGATAGATGGCGGTGTGTGGCCCAGCGTAGTATGTCGTGGCTTATTTTTATTTATTTATAAGTCCAGCAGTGGACTGCAATAGGTTGATGTATGATAGTATTATTTGTTGATCACTCCCGGAAAGTATTGAAATACACGTGTAGGGGTCGACTCGTAATAAATTAACACGAACATCGACAAGCAAGAAAGTGTCATATAAATAATAATTTATCTATCAGTGCGACGCTGGCTGCCATATTGGTTTCCGTTAGAACCTCGACGTTGATCGATGACCCGGCCGATCATCGAACCCGCACTCGTGCCAAAACGCCGCTCTTCTGCTGTCAATATGTTAGGAAATACGGTGCATGCGACGATACAAGATACTTTGTGGATGTTCCAGAGATGTTAATTAACCTACTTATAGTTACCAAATGGAAAATTGAGAAACTGACCACTGTTCTGAAATGAACATTTGGAATTAATTTTCCGTCGTGTATGCCTTTGCGCATACACCAGGGCCCTGCGTAGGAGTTATGTGGGGCTCACTCTTATCAAGCGGATATACCCACTGAACCTGATTGTGGTGCGTGGGGTCGGAATGCCCGCAGGAACAAGACGCAATCTGTGGGGGAGCGCGGCATCGCTGCGTCGCCCAGCGTGGGCGGCACAGCAACGCTCTTTTAGTCGTCTCTTATTACAGGCAGGGATACCTCAGTAGTATTCTCAGCCCTATACCGTAGGGCGCATGATCATTTCGTTTGCTTTCGGAATAATCTAATTTGACGTGTCTCCTTTACAACAGCCAATCGCCAAAGAGCAATGTACGCAGGACAAGTGTGTGCGCAAACACACGTGCAGTCTCTGTTCCTTCACTCTGATAATGCGATGAGACGATAGTTCGATACAACCGCAAACATATCGGGCGCAGGACCGAGTCTTATACTACTATATTACTATACTGAATTGACATAGCATTTACAGGCTCATAAGAGTGAATCTATTAATTTAATACATATTATCATCTGTAATTTTTTCTAGCTAATAAATGAATTATTCTAACCTGAAAATTGTCTGCAAAATAAGTTTACTACAGTGTGTCTGAAATACCTACTTACCTTTGAGTTAAGAGGGTCTATAGTTGTTTACCATTAAATGGATTCTCATACGTTTAAACAATTTACGTAACTTTGGCTTATATTATTGAGAGGAATGGGGAAACTTAATAATCTTAATAATGTACATTCATCACCTTCAGCCTTTCGCAGTCCACTGCTGGACATAGGCCTTTCCAATTGTTTGCCACCTCGCTCGATCTCGGGCTTCTCACAGCAATGTAGATAATTCATGCAAAACTTATCTCGTCTGTCTGTCTTTGAGTATTACTCTCCGAATAATAACATACACTCGTACATAAACTTTACGACACCGAAACACTGCGCGTAATATATTTGACGTTACAGCAATTCTGGACTACACTAATAATACACAGGTTTTATTGAGCGTGCGTTAAGACATCTTGATGGCCGTTGCAATAAACTCAACGTGAGTATTGTCGACTAATTAAGACGGCCCTCGGATCTGTTTGGTATTACTTAACAGTTAATTTTTAATTTTTTTTTTATAGTAACGAGACATAATGGCTTCCCTACGCCTGATGAAAAGCGAAAGAGAAGCCCAAATCGGTGTAACAATTGGCAAGTAACTGGTCAGTTGCGTGTCATTTGCCACTGCCATGCCGGCCCAACCATAACCCCCCACGAGCTCCGGAAACCCTACTCACCAGCAGAAACACGACCCGGAGGTCATTTGACTGCGGTATTCTATAGGGTGGAGGTTCTTCCCCGGACGGGCGGCTCAATTCGAGCGAAGATTCGCTATGCCCTACCTCTCTTAAAAATTTGCAATACTTCGGTCATGTTTATAGGCACATCACTTCATATACCCTATCCCAGGAGATGGGGTACACGTTTAAACTTGTGACTTAGTTTAATGTTGGCCGAAACTATAGATTCGATAATATCCTTGACAAAAAGGTTCCTACACACAGTGCCGGCGGTACGGGCCGAGCTAGCAGCCGACTTTGCCGCACAAAGGGGCCACCGGGGTGTGCCGACGGGTTACGCGGCTTGTCGGAGTCAGTTCGTGCCCGGCATTTCTATATGACTGTCACAACCGGAATGATGCTTGGCGGCTTTGTGCGGCTTGTGCCGGCGGCATAGCCGCTCGGCATAAATCCGGCGTTGTTGCGCCGGCATGTGTGTAGGAACCTTAAGTCGCTGATAGACAGAAACGCTCAAAGTGCACTTCTGTAGTAGGAAATATTCATGAAACTTGTATTAAAATCTAACTCTTTGAATATTGCACCTGTTTCATCACCCAACTGATATCATCAGACAATAAATCTTCGACTACACAATTGGTAACAAAATAAGCAGTGCAATTAACAAGCACTGGTAGATTGCCAGATTAGACAAAACGTATTATGAAATACAGCAATTAGACACGAAGAACAGATCTTTGTACATCACTGCCTTTCTAATAGGCTTACAAAGCCAAAATGACTAAGACTAATTAAATTAATATGTCGTAGAAAATAAAAGTCAAATTTTGTTCGAACGACTAGTCCGGTGTGTCAATTGGTAACCCCTGCCTTCTGAACCAAGGGTCATGGGTTCGATCCCAGCAAAGTTCAAACATTTGTGTACTTATTGTATTAGTCTGGGTGTTTTCTATGTATACTATAGTGTGTATTTATTTACAAAAAAAGTATCTAACTAAGTTTATCAGTTATCTAGTACCCATAGTACTATGTGGCTTCGGCTTAGTTTGGGGCATGTCTTGGGCAATATTGCTCCAGTACTGGAGCAAACTGCTTAGATACTTTTTTCAGGATATTTGCGATTGATCAGCTAAATACCAGCTTGAGGCGCTAGAGACCATGGATAAGCATGACAATAGGTTCATCGGCAACGACTTGTTTTAAGACTACAAGGTCTTTATCAATGTAGAAAAGTTGCAAATCTATCAGTTTTCAACCTTTTGCATACATTTAAGTTGGTTACATTTTGGGGAGTGTGGGACTGAACTACACTCATAAAATTTGATTTCCGCTGCCCTTTTTATCACCGGACGAGTAGAGATATGGGAAAAAGGCTTCGGTTTATGGTACAAGTCTCAAGGACTCGCACCGTACGCTTCGCCTTATGAACATTTAAACTATGGTACTCCATGCCAGGTGTTTGCAGCTTATCATCTTGTCAAACATTTATTTCTGGTACTAATCTTTTTAGTGTAACTGACCAGCTACTTGCCAGTTGTCCCAGGGACTTGAGCTTCTCTTTCGCTTTCCATCAGGCGTAGGGAAGCCATTATGTCGAGCTATTATATAAAAAAACGCATGTTACAGAGGTTATACCATTTATATAACACTGACATAATATTTCGATAATTATAAACCAGAAGCACTGGGTATTTATGCGAGTCGCTTGGCAAATGAATTAACATATTACATCGCGGTTAACTCAAATGTTCATTTTATATAAACAGTGAAATTAATGTTTCGACCTCGCTAAAATAGTTAGATTAGATTCAAATCTCTTGTGGGTAGAGTTTTATTTCCTAGTAGCCCTATTTAGATTGTAAAATTATTTCGTTTGAACTTAGATTACTTGGACTTAGATTTGAAACGTAATGTTTATCTGTTTAGTCATATTTCCACTTGTTGGTAAGGGCATAAGTCATTAAATTAACACTAATTCTAAATTAAATTGGCTTATAATAGGATGATACTTATTGGTCGTAAAATATTTTAAATACCTATATTCTTTTACTATGAAGCATGAAATGATGTCAGAAATAATGTCAAATGATACTATAAATTTAACATCTATGATGATCCTATTAATAAAGCTATTAAATAATATTTGATTTGAACCTTTCAACGTTTGTAACTTTTTTTTGTATATGGGCTCTATCACGCGTATATGTGACGCGGATAATTCGCTAATGTCAAGTGTTTAGAGACACGTCAAAACTCAGTTGTTTGTAAAATCAATTAAAATGCACATTTAAGATGTTATAGACTTAATTTATAGTCGCTGTGAATACAGCTAGTATAAATGACAGTTACAATCCTTTACAAAGTAGACGATAAAGCTCAGGCAGATAAATTTTTTAATAAAAAGAAAAAGTGAAAAAAAAAATTAACCACAAAATTTCTCTGGCGAAACCTAAACTGACAAACTAATGGCTAGTAACCTTCAAACAGAGGAACAAAAATAACCAGCGACTGAACCGACCGACTATTCATAGACGAAATCATAGCAACAGAAGGCCTTAGCATAAATATTTTTCACACAAGATTATCACCTGTCCCACTCGCACTCAACCGAGACCATAACACTGTCTCTTTCGACATGGCCAGTAGCCAACAAGTCGTCACTTCAGTTACGAAATATGAAATCTAATTATGAAGATCGTTATTAATAAAAATTGCATTTGTACTTTCTAGCGTGCGCTCTTTGACAGTTGTTACACGTGTTATATGTATCGTTCATAAATTAGAATGTCAATTTGCAAAATCACTTTCAAATGTCATTTTATGAAAACGTTAAAAATATTATGCAATACAAATCGTTGAGTATGAACTAAAAACAACAAATCACAGCGAATTTGTTTTATAGAAATTTTAGTTACTGATCTAGTGACAAAGTGAAAAGATATTGTTTCAAAGTGAACCAAGACATACTTAACAGTTATGATTGTACTAAAATGAAAATACCTTTATTCACATAGACTTAAAATAAGTACTTATGAATCGTCAAGTTAGCAACAAATAATGCAAAGATGTGTAAATAAAAGTAATGTAAAAGAAGCTACCGCCGTGTTCGGAAAGTAGATTTCTAGACCTAGAAGTCTACTTTCCGAACACGGCGGTAGTTTTAGTTAGACCGAGAAGAAACGGCAAGAAACTCGGTAGTTACTTACTCTTTTTCAATCGCCAATTGTTACAACATGTTTTTTGTATTACAATATCAATATTGAATATATTGACCCTGGAAACTCTCTCTCTGTGGTCGGTCCCTCATGTCTGAGGATCGTGGTCAGCGTCAGGGTCGCATCTGGAGCGGATAACTTGCTTCCACCGGCCCCTGTCCAGCGCGTCTCTTACCACCGTGTGAAACTTGGACCCTGGAAACATCCCTGGGCTATTGTCGTTGAGCGAGACCTATATCCAACAGTGGACATTTGACAGATTGATGATAAATACAGTGTATTTGCTTGCATATTTATGATAACTGCATCAAAGCTTAATGGCGTTACATACGCGCCGACACTTATTATTCATTCAATGTTACGACCAACATTACGATTATGACCAATTACATCTTTTATCTTGCTATTAACCCAGTTCTTAAATAGCACTCCAGTGTCTGCATCAACAGTATGATCGAAAGTAATGTCATTACAATTTAATACTAGCGTTTAAAAATCATGATCAGTGTTTTCGAAAATTTTCTCCCCTTTTTATGACAACTAGAACTGCAATTTGTATTAACTTTTGTTACTTGAAATTTTAAAGTTTTGCGTTTCCTACATTAAAAAGTTGATTATCGTGACTAAAAAGTGACGTTTAGTATGAAGTACTTTCAGTAACTTTTAATAGTGTTACCCCAATTTCACTGTTGACAAAATGTTGTTTCAAAAATTCGCCAACACTAAATGTGACAGTCACAATACTAAAAAGTAGAACTCATTAAAAACACTATGACGATGGGTTACTTTACAAATTTCACAATCGCGTTTGTCACTTTTTGTAGAAATGTTTTCCTTCGAGGTCTTAGATCTAAAACTCTGACAATTAGATCAAGAATGTTACCGTCCGGATCTTGTTTTATGTTACTAAGGAAGTCAGTCGAAAAAACGGCCTGTTCATTGGTTACCACCGCTCATAGACTCTGCAATGCCAGGGGCGCAACCAAACCGTTGTCATCAGGAAACACCGCGGCAGCTCCCTGATCCGGAGATCCTTCCAGAGCTTGCATATAGGTACGAGGAAAAAATGATCCTTGGAAATGAACAGTTTTTGATGGGAAAGTTTCTTTGGTTTGGTACGTTAGAAATGGCGCCGCTTAATTTGTAAATAGCAACTCACTTGCACATTGCCACAAGATTTACGATTTCCCGTTCCTTTCATTTATCATCAGTCCAATGGGAATCTGACATTTCAACAAGTCTGTCAATTACGGGGTTCAGCTTTAAGGTTGCCGATTAATTGCCTGGCTGACATTTTAAAACAATTTTCTTTCGTCTATTTTAAAAGCACAATAAGATAGCAATTGTCAAAAACTGTTACTCAATTAGCCACAATGTCAGTGTTAATTTAGAAAAATGTCTTGGCACAAGTGCGAAATCGGAACACTTAGTCATATTCTGTGCAAATAATGTATTACTCGATATTAAGGGTCTTTCCAGTATCATTATTCTTATTTGAATTTGTTTGCAACCACCGTTATTGAATTGTAGTTTTACCTTTTTGGCAAAAATTCTAGCTTCTACATTAAAATTCCAGTAGCAGTAACCAAAACACTTTTTTTATATAGTAGCTCGACATAATGGCTTCCCTACGCCTGATGGAAAGCTAAAGAGCAGCCGAAGTCGCTGTGACAACGGTCAAGTAACTGATCTGTTACCTGTCAGTTGCTACCGCAATGCCGGCCGGACCCTAACCCTCCTCAAGCTCCGGAAACCCTACTCACCGGCAGAAACACGACCCGGAGGTCATTTGGCTGCGGTATTTTATTCGCTATTCTTTTCTCTTCTTCATTCTCTTTGAAGAGACAACAGACCTTCGCGACCACATGCATGATCAGTTTCTAGAAATGTTCTTTTCAAATAATGTTTTTTTTTTTCCTATAGGGGCAATACCAAGAGGTCTAGGAAAACCTGTCCATCCTTTGCGACAGACCCCTCAAAATGCCCCAGTCTCCCCTACTAGTTTATTTAAATCCTGAATGAGACGATGATTACATTCAAATTTTAACTGCTTCTATGAATCGAAACATTTATTGCGTCCGGCAAAATCGCAATTTCTTTCATTGCTTAGCGGTTGTGTTTTTGATTACCTTTGGATATGTGCCTGCAGATAAATTGGGCGGGTTGTAAAGAGTTTTACTAGCAAATTAACGGGAATTTTAATGTTGCATTTGCACGGTCGGGTTTATTGAGTCTCGCCCGTGGCTCTGCTGAGCGGATGTTTCGATCTTTTCACGTAAATATTAGTTGGATCCTGGATGTATGCTGATTTACCTTGACGATCGACGGACATTCGTGAATCTGTGGTCTGTAGAAGCTGATTAGTTATTTTTGTACAAAAATTCTGATTTTTTTTATAGTAGCTCGACAAAATGGCTTCCCTTCGCCTGATGGAAAGCGAAAGAGATGCCTATGTCGCTGTGACAACTGGCAAGTAACTGGGTCAGTTGCCACTGCCATGCCGGCCCAACTCTAACCCCCCACGAGCTCCGGAGACCCTATTTACCAGCAGAAACACGACCCGGAGGTCATTTGGCTGCGGTATTCTATAGGGTGGAGGTCCTTCCCCGGACGGGCAGCTCAATTCGAGTGAAGATTTGCTATGCCCTACCTCTCTTAAATTTTACATGTAGGTTAGTTGTAGTTATATAAGATTTCCTGAAAGGTTCAATCGTATACGAATGTAGAAAATTATTAATCCTGTCATTATATAGGTATCAAGAATAAGAGATATCACAATTTCACGTATGAAGATTTTTCGAGCCATTTTAATTTCCTTACGTTCTTGAGAATTTTTTAAAGCACAATTTTAAATAAATAATAATAAATAAATAAAATAATAAACTATAATAAATGGTAATTTCATGAAGTTTGCACACAAAACATATTTAATTATTTAGAAACAGCCATAAAAACACTTAAACTATAAAAATCTAAATATCTATAAGATATTATAATCAAATATTACATTAAAAACACATTATTTAGTGTTTCAAAATAGAAACAACATAAGCTCTGTCTACATATACCTACGTATATTCCTTGTCGATATGTCGGTCGAAGCTTATTGAAAGCTTCCGGTTAGAATTAATGGCCACTGCATTGGTAATGAAAACAAAAAGCTTTCATATACTAATTAGACAGAATTCCACTGTACCTACAATGAATTTTATTGCATCCGGCATTATTTACGTATTGTTAGTAGTTATTATAATCGTAACTTGTTGTGATCATGCTCGTGTAGAATAGTTTTTATTTACTTTTGTACTTGACGGTGAACTTAAGTCTATATGAATAATTTTCCATTCTTTTTATGAGAAAACTGGTACATTGATCGATATACTTACCTACAATTTTGCTAGGCGATAGGTAATCAATAATTACATTAGGAATACTTAAGTACTGTAGCAGACAGTGCTTGATTGTAATTCTAACGCCATCAGACAGTCACCATATGACAGACTTAGTGACGGCGCATACGGGCCACATGCGACAGCCACAAACGCCGCCACAAGATGCAAGAAAAGGCCAAAAAGTAGCAGTGACGATTGTATCGTGTGCCGGCCACCGGCGTCAACCGTGTGCGGCGAGTCCATATTAGATGTATGAAAACTATAGGAAATATGCCGATAGCGGCGTTTTGTGGTTGTGGTCGGTGGCCGGTGTGCGCGGACACTCAAGAAACCACTTTCACCTGATAGAGACTTCAAGATAACAGACTATCAATTCATGCAAATTTTTATATAGATCAGGATCGCACTCACACTTCACTTTAAAGTCATAAGATTCTCAAAAGTCAAAAGGACATTCGGTCCTTTTAAAATCTAATCCTAGTCTATTGTTAGAACTATTTTGTTTGGAAATCTCGTTCTTGCAAATGGAAGGAAAGAAAAAATATACAAAACAACAATTGGTTTTGAAAAACATTTCTAATTTCAGAAACTTTAGAAATAGGTAAGCCTTGTAGTAGTACAATATTCTTAGAATCTCTAAAATTTCCAGCGTATTTTTAATAGAATTCTGCAAATGATCACATCGGTACCACCTGGATAAGAGAAGTCCAACTAAATATTTACCGAACCGATCAATGCAGCGAAGGCGTGACGTATTGTTGTTACTAGCCGAGATATTTTAGTCCCAATCTATGTTTAGTATCAACGAGAAGAGTCTTATACATAGACAATAACTCATAATAATCGTAAAACTGATATAAATTATCTAGCAGTGAAACGGGAGCAAGTGCCGCCTTAAAAGCAATGGTCTTCATCATCATCATCTTATTGCAGTCCACTGCTGGACATAGGCGTCTCCAGTTGTTTGCCACTTAGGGCAAACATCTGGAGGACATACCCATAATCGTCAGTCTGAGCAGGCGGATTGGCGATTGCAGGGCGTAGCTTCACGCTCATCACGTCATCGGTCAGTGGTATTTAGTCACGCCTTGAATTTATTGTGATGGTTATGCCGCCACCAGTCGGTTGCCAGCGCCTCGTTTGTTGTTCGGCAGGATGCACCACGGGCAGGTGAGATTGGCTTGGAGCGAAATGATGATAGGCCGCCCTTACACCTATGAACTTTAGTAAGAAAATATTGCCTTCTCAGTTTGTACACACTGAGAAGGCAATATATTCTTATTCTCATAAAATCTCAGTCCTGTATACGTTGTCGTCGTCATAGTCCTGTAGACGTCTCCCTCAATGCTTTCGCAGAAATTGCATCAGGAGAGTATTATTAATCACAATAAGAAAGACAAACAATTGGATCATGATAAATCAATTTATCCAATACGTCTGGCTAGAAAAAGAAGCAAGTGCATATCCGGAGTCCAGAGCCGAGACGCAATCAATAACGTTTTAAAATAGTTTAACCGGAACGTCAATTTGTTATTTATAGTCGGCTACTGGTAATCTTGATACGCCGAAATAGCGCTCAGGTATCAACAATGTATGCTGACGTGGCGAATAACAAACGAGGCGCTGACAACCGACGAGTGGCGGTATAACCAATCCAACACAATTTAAGGCATAGCTCGAAGGGGCAGCAGCGTCGCCGGAGCGAAAAGCTACGTCCTGCGATCAGCCAGCCTCTCCAGTCATTCGCCGTACTTTGGGCAATCATCTACAGGATTTTACTTACCCAAAATCGCCACGCTGGGCAGGCGGGTTGGGTATCGCAGGGTGTAGCTCCACGCTCCGGTAACGCTGCTGCCTGTCATCGGTCTGCGATATTTAGCTACGCCTTCCATCGTAATGGTTATACCGCCACAGCTGGTTGCCTGAGCCTCGTCTGTCGTACAGCAGGATGCACCACGGGCAGGTGAGGGTGGCTTGAAGCGAAAAGATGATGGGTCTCTCCCTCACATTACCAACGGCTTAAAAGCTGAGATCTCGGGAAGTCTTAACTTGACACCCATGCTACGGGAACTAAACAAGCGGTGATTTACATTCTATTCCGGATAACCAGAGTTTAGAATGATTTTATTTGTCACATGCTACCTATTTATACGCGGTTTATTTACATCACCTGGCTACGTGACATCCCGAGCGTTGACAATGGTTATAGGTTTGTTTTGTTGAATTTGGCTCTATTCTGGGATCGGCACACCTTGGCCTTTTGTTTCTAGTATTGTTTTCCAGAAACTGTTGAAATACATGGAGTTAGTTATGATTCATCGTACACTTTGGTAATTTTACATACAAATAAATCCTTATTTTTCTCAGTCACTGTACAATTCGAGAACCGTAACCGTAGAGACATTCGTGAAGTTAAAGAATCGAGCGTACCTACTCCTATTTAAAAGGCTACCCCAGAACTTGATTTGAGTTGCGGTCTGTGGGCGATGTTGACTACTTACTACCCGGTATCACAATATGCTCGTCTGCGTCTCTTACTTACTTACTTACTGCGCTGGCTCAGCGACCCAAAGTGGATCTTGGCCTCTGACACGAGATTTCGCCACTCTGCTCTATCTTCACCCACCTGTCGCCAGTCTGCGTCTCTTGCATAAAATATTTACGGTCGCATTTCGGGATCAGAAGGTGTATGTATTATCCTCAACGTCATCAGCCTCTCCCGATCCTCTGCTAGACATATGCCTCTATAATTGTTTGCCACTTTAATCGATCTCGGGCTTCTCGCATTCAGCACTTGCCAGCCATCCTGCGCCAATCGTCACTCCACCTGGCCTTAGGGCGTCCTATACTACGTTTGCTGATCCGCCGGTATCCACTCGTTTCACCCCAACTCGATCACCTTGTTTCTCTCTCGGATCACGTCATTTCGGATGCAATCGTGACTGATATTTATACCATATTCTAAACATTTGAATACGATTCGAAACCTTTTTCTTACAGCTCAGTGCCAATAATTGCATTTCAGTTAATTCAGTGGGCGTGAATCGAAAGTATTTGAATCGCTAACATACATCGGATACTATGCATACCTAATATTGACATAAGAAAATATATTATGTGGGAGTTAGGTGTCATGCCAAAACTTCTTCTCAATGTTTACTTGGTAAGAATTCAGCCATGATCACCATTTCCTTTAACTCATTAGTCAGCTATTAGAGGAGCCTCGTGACTGCAAACCCATGAGCTCGTCCCACTTACGAATACTTTTTATTTTGACTGACAGTTGTTTTATTTATGCGAACTGACTGCCAAATGAGCGAATGGTCCAACGGAACTCGGCTATTTGGAATCGGAAACTTTTATTTTTTTATTAGATTATGGTCTGTTTAAGAAGTCACTGATTGTGATATAAATGAAATCCAACACATACTGGACCACATAGCGCCAGCTAGTCGAAGGTAAAAGTTCAACATGAGTTAAAAGTTGCTTTGAATTTTATCTGCCAATACAATTTTTTTTAAATAAATATCAGACAACATCACATACATTGCTCTAATCCCAAAGTACTTACTTACTTTAGCTTAAGCACTTGTGTTATGGGAATCAGAACAACGAAGCTACCACAGATAAATACTTAAATACAAATTATACGAGTAAACACCCAGACACGGAACAAACACTAGTATTCATCACACGAATGTTTGTCCCGGGTGGGAATCGTAACCACGACCCTTGGCTCAGAAGGCAGGGTAACTACCAATTGAGCCACCGACCCAGTCAATTAGTTTCTCGGTAGGTCTTAGGAACTTGGTGGTAATCTGTGCATCGGGTTCAAGCACTAGATTTAGAGATCTTTTTTTCTAGAGATAATAAGGCCGATTTGGTATCAATTAAAGGAATCCTAGGACCAACGGCTAAACTTATTTAGCATAACCATTTGGTTGTGTCGAACTGTAATCTGTTTTAATTTAATTAGCTACTTACAATGCCCTTTTTCCAAACACATAACTGTTGTACGCCATATTGTGTAAAATTTTGATCCATAAAGAAACGCTTGATAAACTAAATTAATTAGAGTTTCTTGCCGTTTCTTCTCGATAGAAATCTACTTTCCGAACACGGCGGTAGCTTCTTTTACATTATGTACTTTTATTCACATTTTTACATTATTCGTTGCTTACTTGACGATTCATAAAGGTACTTATTTTAAGTCTATGTGAATAAATAAATAAACGTATTTTCAATTCATTTCATTTCAAATTAAATCAGAGTTTTGGTTTGGCGGAATTCGGTGGTGTAGCAACAAAACTACTCTTATTAAAGAAAACATTTCTTGAAATAGCATACACGAAATAAAAACGACTTCATCAATGGACCTACACACAGAAGCTCATTCGTACAGTCTCACAGTCGATGGCCAGTTGTATTCAAATGGAAAACACACCTTACTACATTGACTTAAGATTCAGCTACAGCAGTTTCTACTCAAATTCACGCATAAGATTCGTTGCCAACGAGGCATCATGTTTGGCTATCTCGTTCGTTTACCCAAAGCAGTCTGTACACTTACATTGATACTTGTTTCCGTTGAAATCAATTTTGTTTACTTTTGCCAAACGTTGCGTTGAATTCCACGATTGCGTCACTGTTGTTCGTACTTACATGTATATCTTCTTATATCTTTTCTTGGTTTTATGCAATCATTTAGTATATTTACTTATATTACAATCCTATCCTATCCTACTATCCTATCCTACTAATATTATAAATGCGAAAGTTTGTTTGGATAGATAGATGGATGGATGGATGGATGTTTGTTACTCTTTAACGCAAAAATTACTGAACAGATTTTAAAGAAACTTCACAGTAATATAGCTTATACATTGGATTAACACATAGGCTATTTTTCATACGAATAGTCACGCGGGCAGAGACGCGGGCAGCAGCTAGTAATTATATAAATGCATGTTACATGTGACTAATATCATAAATTTACTTGCCTTGCAGTTGCTCCTATTATATTTTCTGGGGTCGGCGCAATATGTTTTCTTCTTCCATTCATCCCTATCAGCCGTCACGGACCCATTCACCCCCTTTTCAGCTATATCCTCATTCACGCAGTCGATCTATCTTCAGGCTTCATTGCCACCTTCACTCAATCACACTCATGAGCATCTACAACTATAAAATTAAAAAAAAATCAACACTTTCCTACTACGTATACCTATATTTTGTCTTTACGCTTTATTAATCTCGGGCATCGACAGGCTCGGTGGCTCATTTGGTAGTGACCTCTGCCCTCTGAGCCAAGGGTCGTGGGTTCGATTCCCGCACAGTACAAACATTTGTGTTCATGAGCATGACTGTTTGTATTGGTCTGGGTGTTTTCTATGTATAATATGTATTTATTTAAAAAATATATATATCTAATTAAGTTTATAAGTTGTCTAGTACCCATAGTACAAGCTTCGGTTTAGTTTGGGGCTCGGTGGGCCACAGCCCATCGTGGCATGTCTTGGGTTATTTATTTATTATTTATTTTATTTTGCCTTTACGCTTTATTAATCTAAGCATATACATTTTGCCCAGTATATCGGTACCAATTGACAGGACGTAGATGCCTGCCCAAGGCCACAGCGACTTGGGGTCCTTTTCTCGCTTTCCACCAGGCGACTAAGAAACCACTAAGCTGTGCTAACATAAAACTAACATAAAAAAGACCAGTTAATAAAAACACTAACATTAAAAAAGAGGTTTCTGAAGGCAGCACCGCTTATTCGCGATATCAAAACGTTTGCACTAAACCGCGTCCGGCTTGTATTATTTCTGGTTTATAGCGTCACAGAGGTGGGAGGATCACAAGCAAATTCAGGGTTTAAAGCAAACAAATGTTGCGCCCACTCCGGAGTATTTGTGGCTGGACAAAACATCCGGTCACCCATCCACAGCTGTTACCTGCAACAATACAAATGCATTGTTATAATAGCGTAATAAATAATGAAAAAATTATTTTTAAAAAAAAAATTAAACCGACTTCGAAAAAAACACAAACGACCAAAACTAAAAAGCGATAAATAACGTAAGTAATTCCATCCTTAATACATAATTATTTAAATATTACAATTATCACTTATTTTTGAAGTCGGTGCCAGCCTCTCGGTACCTAACGTAGACTGTTGTTGTATGACGCGCGCGGCCGGCAAACACGACAATATATTTATTTGTTTGGCACCGACTTCAAAAATAAGTGATAATTGTAATATTTAAATAATTATGTATTAAGGATGGAATTACTTACGTTATTTATCGCTTTTTAGTTTTGGTCGTTTGTGTTTTTTTCGAAGTCGGTTTAATTTTTTTTTTAAAAATAATTTTATTTCTCTATTTTTAGTTGCGTTAATGTGCTGTGAACTTGAATAAAGGCTAATTAATGACCTTATGAGTTTTACTTAGGAATGAAAAATTTTGCTTTAAAGTCGTAACGCCCAGACTTCCAGACACAATAGATGAAACAATAGGAATTGGATCACATGAGAACATTGGGCCTTACGAGGTTAAGTCAAGTGAAGACTTTGCGATCTAGAATCAAGCAAATCACTTGTCCAAATCACCTGCCCTCTTAGCCCTGCATAAGTACATACTACTACCTAGTTTAATATCGACCAATGTCAGTACTGTCCCCTAACTCCTAACCGTTAAGGAGTTCTGTGGCTTCATCATCAGCACCAGATGTTGACGCCCGGAAGCATATACCTGAGTAAAATATAATTACGTAACAAAAACAGCATATGAGCATACAATTTTCGGTTGTTGCCCTCAATTTCTACAGGATCCCATCATCAGATCCTGACTTGGTGAAAATGGGACCACCTCGGAAGTGTCCTCTGTCGAACTGTCGAAAAATTTTTGAAATCCATCCATAATTGACGGAAATATCGGTGAACAAACATAAAAAAAAATAAAAAAAAAAAATTATACATACAGACGAATTGAGAACCTCCTCCTTTTTCGAAGTCGGTTAAAAAATAACCCAAGACGATTGATCGCCAACCCGAGAAACTGTCTAACCCGCCAAGATCGATCGAAATGAACCCGGCGGCATTGCCGCCGGCATGTGTGTAGGAACCTTAACAGAAGTGTTTCTTCATCCCTTTTTTCGCAATAAAAGGTAGCCTATGTCCTTTCTCAGGGTCTAAAGATTGTCTGTGCCAAATTTCGCGAGAGGTTTAAACGGGAAAGCGTAACAGACAGACAGAGTTACTTTAGCATAGGCATGATGACTAATTTTTGTTTTGAATTAATATTGATGCATCACCCAATTATAGAAACATAGGTGAAAGAATTACTTCGCTTGTATGAACAGTCCCCGAGTTATCACAATTTCAAAATCACAAATATGAACTCGCCCAAAAACGCCTAATGCAAACTGAAGCGAAATCGTGACGTCACGCATTCGTATTGAGTGGTGTTTTGTATGCCTTGTTTAAGAAGCTTGTTCGATGGCTATATTAAATAGTGCGTTTATGTTATGGGTTTCATATCAAAATATGTTTTAATTAATGTACCTACCTTAAACAGTGTTATAATGATTTTTGATTAATTTTACACTTTTGAAATTGACTTTCCCCATGAACTTTGAAGGCCTATCGCGCTCTCAATTTGCAAAACCATTTTGTTGTGATTTCTCAAATAAGTGTTATTTTAAAGGTTCTTTCTGGCAACCATCAAATAACATGGAAATTCAACCATGGTCATCTACCCTATTGTAAAATATCACACTTAAAACCAATAAAAATCTTTTAAAATAATAACAAAGTAAGTAAATTATTAAACCACGACAATGTAGTAACATAATTTTGTCAATGAGAAAGATAATATAAATTTCGCGAGAGAAAAGAATTTCCAGAAATTGTGTGTCCACGTTCACGATGCCGTTATTCGAGTCACATGACGGCCTAAATATATCCGTCTCGTGGTCATATCACTCTGTCACGCGACTGTACTCGTGATTAAATCGGTGCGAGTGAAGACGAGGACTTTATTTCCAGACTGGGAGGGTGTGTTGAGGAAAATGATGAAGACGTTAGTGGGTGAACTGTTTTAAACAACGTGGAAATGCACTGGTGTGCTTGTGCAGAGTTATAATAAGGATATTGTCGAGGGATTAACAAGACACCTGCAGGGCCATTCACGATGCATATTTCAGCTTGAATCTGGAAGCTCTCTCGACCGTTAGTTCAAATTCAATCAACTTAAAACTAGTAAAATGGACATTAGTTATACAATTAGGCGGCGTTATCGCTCCAAGCGATCTCTTCCAGGCAACCTTAGGGTAGAGGATAAATTAAACAGACAGGGTGAGGTGAGCTATAGACTGAACAGAAATTGATGATAGTAAAACATAAATATTAAATACATGAGTATATAATAATACACTATACATATATATAAAAATAGATATAATATATACATAAATAATACGTACATATATACCATTATATAAAAACGAATTATGCAGTGCCAGCGTCCGAAATCATGCAGTGCAGCAACATACGCCATGTTTGAAAGATGTGGGTATACGGATTTTTTTATAATCAAGAATCAACATATCAAATTCCCTTAACGTCATGTCGTCGTTCGTCCTGTCTTTAAGGCATGAGTTGGGTTGGGTATTCATGTTGGGCTATGATTTTGGTGTTGGGTTCACAAAAGTAAACGGTTTTGGCCTATCACCAATACATATAACGAAGTTGATGAGCATTTTCTGTTGGATTATAAGATTTAATCGATGTGGAATGTTTGTTGTAGAGAGATCGTTATTGAGTAACAATTTATCACTGTCAGAAATTCACGCGAACGATTTCACTGGCACCGGCTAGTAAGTTTTAAGAAACTAAATGACCCTAAATCTATTGTACCTTCAACACTCTAGTGCTGTATTATTTATGCGCTCGTCATCGCATTGTTTCAAGACCGTAACAATTTCAATAGTTACACGGCCTAATTTCAGCAAACAAATGTTATACAGTTTTCATTACTCATAAATCAGATGGGCCGTATATTGTTCGCACTATTTTGTACCGTCTGTTGGCAACAGCTGGAAAATGAAGTCTGATGATCAGTAAATCAGGTGATGGTGTGTCATGATGATGAACAGTTGATGTGGACACTGATGAATGGAGGTCGTCACTTGTTTTCGGTTTAGTCAATATAGATGATGGAATATCCAGAGAATACATTTGAAGAGATGTAAACACAAATGATTTGGTCGTATCAAAAGCTTAATTTCTGTTAATGATAACACATGATTGTTAAGTGTAAATAAAATTTAGGTAAAACTATCAACATCGTGCGTAGTTAAAACTCGTATAACATCCATGACCGATTCTCTGACTTTGTTAGTAACTATTTATTAATCTGTGCTTTGGTCAAGGATCGGATCCTGAATACCAAAAATATGCCCTGTCTCTGAACCACAGTTCACGGGGAACATCGGTTTAGAGACCTTATGAGCCTCTGGACTTCTTACAAAAGTCACAGCTATATGTTATTACTACATTCAATATGTACATTAACTGTGCCCATTTACTATCTCCCGAGTTTATATCCACATTTTGCTCCAGTCAAATCGTAGCCAACTTACAATCGACTACTGTGGGCTCGGCAAGTAAGCAATTTTCTCTTTTGAAGTAAATCTTCTCAAATTTGTGGTGACCGAACTTTACATCCAAATATTAGACATATTGTAATTATTTATATTACACAGCAAATAAAGAAGTATGTTAGAAGTCATGAGGATTAAGTCAGAACGGTTGATTTATTTTGTGCTAGAGTAAAAATTATTGCTACTTGTAGCAATTTTAGCTAAGACACCTGACGGAAAACAATATATTCCTTGTTGCCTGTAGGAAACAGACACGAAAATGAATCAGATACAAATGTCTTATTCCCAGCAGACAGACACACAGTATCTGTTATTTCAAGCGTTATGGCATACATTTTCATATACAATTTCGTCAGACACGTAAAACAACGAGGTTCAAATGAATCACTCACTAAAATTTGCGTACTGAAAGCTTGAGATATAGCTTTTGTATAAGGGCCACTTACACTAGAAACAATTCAACCATTAGATCAGCTTCTATCTTCAGCGGAAAACACCTCTGCATCGCGACGTCACCCCATGACGAGTCGTTATCCAACCAGCGGCTGCAGGCTGCCCACGCGCATTCCGTCCCGCCCGCCTCGGCCGTACGCCAAAATTTTCATAGTTTAGTTACGATTTCGAAAACGACCCGACGCGTCCCGCCGCCGGCGACAAAACCGCCCGATTTCTCTAACGAACCCAGTTTCGCATTGCCTTCGTCAAGTTCTCGATTTACCGTAATCGACTGTTCTTGTGATTGTGTTTTGACTCAGTGTATCGTGATACCATTGGATTAATTAGTGTGTTTTTTTAATTTTATTTGGTATGTTACTTTTAATTTTATTTCTCTGTTTATTTTAATAAGTCTAGACCGTTCGATTTTTTTTTGGAAATTCAATAAGTATGGATCCAAGACAGGCCCCTGTGCGAATGCTCCATTCCTTGCCTAAATAATGTTAGCAAATTTTTTCATTTATTTATTTCTGTCACAAGTTTCTGAATTTTGAAGTAAAAGTATTGAAATTGTTAGGTAATCGTAGGAAGTAGACGATGCAAGTTATAAAAGTTCTACGCCGCACAGAAACGCGAGGGGCCTTCACTGTATACAGAAATAGACCAAAACGTTTCGTTCACACTTGAGAAAATTTTAACACAGGACACCCACTCGCTTAAACTTCACCTTGCCAACAGATGGCGCTGACCGCGCTGAGTCATTTTGCTTCTGAGACGATGATAGTTCAGCCAAAGTGCTTTGGTCGATATGCTCTATGATATATGGATTAACCGGTCAGTGTTTGATGGATCTAAGCGTAGTGTTGGTTATGAATCAAAGAGTATGTTTGTCTTGTCTGGTATGATTCAAGAGACGTATTCTGTGAAAGTAATCTTTGATGATGACAATGTCTTTGACGATATTTTATAGGTAGGTGGTGCAAACGGTAATATGCTACTTCTGGACTACGCTACTACTAAGTAAAATGTCTCAGAGTTTGGTGATTATGCTTTTGACATTTTGAGTTTCTTAAAAATTAAGTTAGGACATGTTTCATTATTATTTTTAAATTATTGGTAGACTACTGTGTAATTTTCTATATAAACTCAGTTTAATAAAATATTGAAATAACTTGAACATTAGATGCAATAATGGATACTTGTACATTAAAGAGTTAGAGACTTTGTGAAAATTATACCTATCATTTTCATAGAGTCCTTGAAGTCTAACTTGGTTATTATGACGACATATTAGTACAAAGCACATTTTCCAGGACCGAGTAATGTAATAATGAATTAAATTAACGCTCGATCTAAGATTTGAATTGATATTTTTCAATGACATATTTTTAATAACAAAAAAATGGTCCATGGTGTTGAATCGGCAATATCGTCATAGATATGTTATGCATATTATTACTTGTGCAAACTACCCTTTTGTCAAAGTAAACTACGAGTATAAAATTAATTATAATTAGAGATTTCCATCCACATAAACCGTTTCGTTCATATCATTATAGTAAAATTTAATCATCATCATCATCAGATATTAATAAATAATTTCAGCCCACATCCACCCACTGCTGAGTATAAGGCTTTTCTTTCAACCGCCACTTTACACGATCCCCCACCAACCTCGTCTGATGTTTTTCTGCCACCGCCGCTATGTCACTACCAATTCTATACCCCTTAATAGGGTTATTTCCAGGGTAGAAATACTTACATTTTATTCAGTCCTTATTGTAGATTATAAAAATTTTAGGCACGTATTTTTTCTCTTTCGATTAAACAAAAAATAACTAAGATACTAGGCATCAAAATTTAGTCTTTCGTCTTTGAAGTCACCCCTTGTGAAAAAATGCCCCGAGGAGTGACACCACACATAACTTTAGCGAACTATATCTTTATAATTGTTGGTCTAATTTATAAAGTAATTAAAAATACGTGTATTTTTAATTAGTTTAAAAGACGGACGGAATTACTTTTTTACGGCAACAAGCCTATTTTTGCCAATTTCAGAAATTCTACAATTTTGCTGTCACTAACTAAATAACTGGATTCGTTTGCACCAAATCGTACAATTTTGCCTCTTTCCATTCTTTGAGTCACCAAATGGATCTCATTCTTAAAATACTGCAAGTGACAAACGGCAACAAAATAACATTTTAAGCATCCATTGTCTTACTCAATGCAACAATCTGTTCTAAAATAAACTCTGCTTTCACATGATATAATAAATACCGATGTGCCAAATGCATTAACCCAATTGGCATGCGGTTCCCTTTCGATTTCTGAAACACTTGCTATGTTTCCTATTTGTATTGTTTATTTATTTGTATTTCTATGGTACTCTGTTTATTAGTTCTATCAGTTTCTTTTGTGTTTCTGAAATATCGACAACGACCACTCCGTCAAGAGTGATAATAGACTAAGAGGAAGATAGGTTTCTGCGCGAACTATAAGGTATCATTTCTGTGTCGCTATTGCAATGGTTTATGAGGAATAGATATCTTTGTTCTGTGTTGTAGGTGCAGGCAGAGTGTTTCTGTATAATAAATTTTACCAAATTAGACGTTGAATACGTTATCCGATCATGGTTTAGTTTATCGATAAGAATATTGCTTTGATTTGATCGATATGTTTTTCAGAGTTACCTTAGGGTATATATTTGTATTTATTTGTTTTAAGGAAATGAGTGGACACCGTTTAGTGTCACGATGAAAATTGTTTTATCCCATTGCTCATGTAACCTGTATGTGACTCTAAAAAACGTTTTTCTATTCTATTCTATTCTAAATTGTCACCATCATCACTATGCTGTCCAACCGTATTGTTATCGTTATTGTGGTATGACTAGCAAAACTGAACTTCAACTTGAAGATGCAGTATTAGTCAACCTTTTTCATCACACGATCCCTTGAAGAAATATTTCGCGACCACCCTCTGCACTTTGTATCATTTCAGTCCTCTTAATCGTCCTGCTAGAAGTAAGTATCCCTGTCACCCATCATCGTACCCCTTGATGCACGGTTCAGACCAAGATTGTTGGCATTGCTTACCTTGTTTTTAGCCTTTTAAATGTGTAAAATTCTGATACTTCTGCAAAGACGTTCTCTGAAGGCAATGTCGTGATCCCTTTTAAGCTTTTGTACTATATCTTAACTAATATTATAAAGCTGAAGAGTTTGTTTGTTTGTTTGAACGCGCTAATCTCAGGAACTACTGGTCCGAATTGAAAAAATCTTTTTGTGTTGAATAGACCATTTATCGAGGAAGGCTTTAGGCTATATAACATCACGTTGCAACTATTAGGAGCGAAGAAATAATGGAAAATGTAAAAAAAAGGGGGAAAAAATAACTATTCCACGCGGACGAAGTCGCGAGCACAGCTAGTTATATTATAACATCATGAATGAAATGTACATTCTAACATTACAAATGTTAATTACAAATTTCATACTAATTAAACATTAGCTAGTAGTGACTTTCGGTGTACCCTTAAGTAAAAGCTCTCAATATTTGTTACCACTGCGAGTCACATAACGATACCTAATAACAATCAAGCTTTTATAGCCTTAGTTTTAATATAGGGAACCTTAAATCCGTATGTTCTAAATCGGTAACAGAATGGATTGCATTAGTTTTAATGTACACAAACACCGAGAACCGGCTGCCCCAAGCCTGTCTTTTCCAATACTATTTTATTTATGAGCATTAATTTAACGGGCATAATAGATAAGAAACTCATCTCACATTTATTACGCAAGTTAAATTAATCCAATTAAACTATTCATTGAGAACAGTTTGCACTACAAATGACATTAAGAATAAGAGGTCGCACACGCGAAATGGAACGTTACACAATAAAATAAAACAGTTCTTGTCAATGTTCAAATACATACTACTTACAATAGGTGGTTTTCAGAGTGGGCGTATTATGTCGTTGGTTTTAACTACACGTCTCTGTCGAAAAAGTTTTCTCATCCCTGCTTCCATGTTTACCAAATGTATTGCTAAAAAACGAAGCATACTACGAAGCATGCTTCGTTTTTACCTAGAGGCTGGCACCGACTTCAAAAATAAGTGATAATTGTAATATTTAAATAATTATAGTTAAACATTTAATATCTATGTATTAAGGATATAATTACTTACGATATTTATCGCTTTTTAATTTTGGTCGTTGTGTTTTTTTCTTTTTAAAAATAATTTTATTTCTCGTTTTTATTTGCGTTAATGTGTGTTGAATAAAGGCTAATTAATGTCCTTAAGAGTTTTACTTAGGAATGAAAATTTTTGATTTTAGTCAAGTGAAGACTTTGCGATCTAGAATCAAGCAAATCACTTACCAAATCACCTGCCATATTAGCTCTGCATAAGTACATACTACTACCTAGTTTCCATCTACCAATGGCAGTACTGTCCCCTAACTCCTAACCGTTAAGGAGTTCTGTGGCTTCATCATCAGCACCAGATGTTGACGCCCGGAAGCATAATATACCTGAGTAAGATATGATTACGTAACAAAAGCACCATATGAGCATACAATTTTCGGTTGTTGCCCTCAATTTCTCCAGGATTCCATCATCAGATCCTGATTTGGTGATAATCGGACCACATCGGAAGTGTCCTCTGTCGAAAAAAAAAATTTTTTGAAATCCATCCATAATTGACGGAAATATCGGTGAACATACATAAAAAAAATATAATACATACTGACGAATTGAGAACCTCCTCCTTTTTCGAAGTCAGTTAAAAATACAGATCATATTAGTGTAGATAGTTTAAATTTAACCACGTTTTTTTCCTTTTGCAGGTCAACTATCCTCAGTTCAAAGGGGCCCTGTTCACCACAGTGATGAGCAACAGCTAGCGTCATGGGGGTGACCGAGGACTTGGCCCCGAGCTTCACGCAGAAGCCCCAGCTGCGGCAGGAGGATGACGGCAACAAGCTCGTGTTCGAGTGCCAGTTGGTTGCCGCGCCCAAGCCGGAGATCAGCTGGTACCGCAGCGATGAGCTGCTCAAAGAGGATAATAGGACAAAGTTTAAGTGAGTAATTTGTGTTACTAGATAGATAGATACTTTTTTTATAGTTAGTAGCTCGACATAATGGCTTCCCTACGCCTGATGGAAAGCGACAACAACTGTTGTTACAGCGTCTTGGGTTTCTCCTTCGCTGCCAGTTACTGGCAAGTAACTGGTCAGTTACGTGGCAAGAACCCATTTGAAAAAATCTAAACTATCAAGTTGTTGTACTAAGGTTTCCTGGAAGAGGTCGCTTGGAGCCGCCTAATTGTACAAATAATGTCTATTATACTAGTTTTTAAGTCAAATGTATGGTGTGCAATAAAGTTTCTACTAGTGAGTACAGTTTCCGGAGCTCGTGGGGGATTAGGGTTGGGCCGGCATGGCGGTGGCAACTGACACGTAACTGACCAGTTCCTTGCCCGTTGTCACAGCTTCTCTTTCGCTTTCCATCAGGCGTAGGGAAGCCATTATGTCGAGCTACTATAAAAAAAGCATGTTGTCGACCCTTTAAGAACTATTCACGATCTTTTTGAAGGACCTCATACTGTAGTCTCGGGGAAGAGCATCGGCGGGAGTTTAATCCATAGCCCGAGTGTAAATGATGGCATCTGTTTCGAAACAATAAGAGAATAGAAATAGATCACACAACCCATTTTTTGGTCAATGCTGTAAGTTCAAAATGTACTGCATATTATATGTCGCATTGAGTTTGAATGAATACAATTTAACACTATAGTGTAATTTAAGCTATAGCTTAAAACCTTTCACGTCCTACGGCTGAAATATGGCATTCCCAATCAACAATTAAGTCCGCCTTTTGTACAGTACTTTACTATGCAATAAAGATTAAATAAATAACAATAGAGTTGACATTCATCACACAAATATTAGGTCTGTGTCTCATCACCTCGCGTCTTACGATATACGTCCATACTGCTTTGATGTACACATCATGTCTGGTCAAGACGGCTGGCACACTTGGCAAGGTGGGCACATATTTGCGTCCTTGATTGGCAAAAGAATTTACAGACCTGTCTGGACATTATCGTTTCGGAGAGCGTACAGTTCTGACAGTTTTATGATGATGATATTATGATAACACTACATTTTAGCTTCTAATATTTTAAAAAAATGTTTTATATGCTCTCTGGGATTTCCTAATGCCTGCTAAATTCGAATGATCCAAAGAGAACTTGATAACTATTTTTTTTTTTACTTATTTATAACATATTTATTATACTCGTAAATTTATCTTTATTAATAAAAATCGAATGAAAGATTGTATGGTTTGCCCTCACACAGACAAATTTCAAACATAATAAACATGGAGTTATAATTGGTTGTTCATTTGACGGTTACATTCAATCGTTGGAATAGCGCAATTCTGGGATGTAAAGGAGCGACTTATCACCTTTTCGCTCCAAGCCATCCTCATCTGCCCGTGGTGCATAATGCCGAACAACAAACGAGGCTCTAGCAAACCGACTGGTGGCGGTAAACCCATCACGATAGAAGGCGTAGCTAAATACCACAGGCATCGGACCGACGGGCAGCAGCGTCACCGGACCAAGAAGCTACGCCCTGCGATCGCCAACCCGCCTGCCCAGCGTGGCGATTATGAGTATATCCTGCAGAAGTTCGCCCTAGGTGGCGAACAACTGAAGAGGCCTATGTCCAGCAGTGGACTGCAATAGGCTAATGATGATGAATTCTTGGATTGGTTGTCGAATTAAATAAAATAATTAAGTAGTGGGGCGCGTCATTTTAGATTAGACAATCTCTACTTTGCCATTAAGTACATAAAGAAATATGTAATCTACTGCTAGAGTCTATAAAGTCAGCTAAGTTAGTAGAATATATCGTAGCTTGCTCTACTACGCCGTAGCAAACCGTAGTACCTACATCGCTACGAGATTTACACGCTACGAAACCACGGCGCTGTGAACAAATGAAAATGAAACGGCATCTCAGTGGGCCTTTAGGGTGAGAGCGACAGGCGCAATGCTTTTGTTGACTTAACCTCACGACCGCTTACCATCAGGCGGAGTGGGGTCATCCTGAAAGCTCTTCTTATAAAAAACAATGACGTGTTTCCTCGCCTGATACGATAGGGAACATTTTTTTTTCGCAAATAACGCGCTACACTCAATATACGTGACGCTACAACGTTGCATAGAGTCCCGCAACATGTCCAGCATCACATCAATGGCCTAGCTGTTGAGGAACATGTTCCACATGTTTCTCCATTTGATCCGTAGTTGGCCTTGTATTTATCGGGTATCTAATACGCAAACCGGAATAAATGGAGCGCTGATTTGCATTCTTTTGTCACCGCACGAAAAAACATAGTAACGAATAAGTAAATAACCCAAGACATGCCACACTGGGCCACACATCGCCATCTAGCCCCAAACTAAGCCGAAGCTTGTACCAGCAGACAACTGATAAACTTACTAAGATCCTTTTTTTGTAGATAGAATACGATTATATTACATAGTGAACACTCAGACCAATACATGAACATGTTTGTGCGACAATCGAACCCACGACCCTTGGCCCAGGAGGCAGAGGTCACTACCAAATGAGCCATCAAGCCAGTCAAAGTGACAAATAACCTTATTATTACCAATATAATGTCAATACATTAGAATAGAATCGGGCCTAATCGTAGATAAATATCCGTAGTCTCTAGTGATGACCTACCTCCTTTAAAAATTAACGTTATATAAATACAAACCACATAACTCCACATCATTTGTATTAAGCAAATAACAAAACAAAGCCGTATATTAAACTACTGAATTACACAAAGAAACGAACAGCGTAAAATGTTAAGCTGTGCCATTATTTATGTTATATGGACTGTTAAATTTTTAACCACGAAATTTTGAACGGGTTCCAAGAGCAAATTTATCTACAGATGTTATCATAATATGCGTGGTATATTGTCAACATGTATCTGTGGATATGTCGTACAGTATATAGCTACGAGTACATTCATTATTATAATGGCCGTGAGGGCGCACCTATTAAAATGTAAAGTATAATTAAATACACTAATTCCCCAACTGTATGTCATGACTTGGTACTTTTTATTTAGTGTCCATGTTTCGGTTTTCCTGACTTAGAATAGGGATCTTATGCTTCGTGTCCCTGCTACTTGCTGCCCACTGGCGACACAGGGGGGTTTAGTGGGTATGCCCTCCCATTTTGGGAGGTGTGAGTTCCACACACCATGCCGACTCCTCCCGGAGACGGCATGAAGGTGCCTAATGCATTCCCCTCTAGAAAAAAAATGGATTTATGCTTTGGGTGTCGTAGAACATGACTAAGGGAATATCAGGAATCGGGCAGCAGCGTTTACAAATAAAACCTTCTGCGGTCACCAACCCGCCTGCCAAGCGAAGTGACTGATACAAATTACAATTGTCATTGGGCCTGATGCCTATGTCGGACAATGGACGTTTTAGGCTGATGATAATATCACACACAACATCACATACATTGCTTCGATCTCAAAGTAGGTAAGTAGCTTAAGCACTTGTGTTATGGGTATCAGAACAATGAAGGTACCACAAATATATACTATCTAAATAATGACGCTTTATTTATTTTAGTGCTTGTAACAAGTGGTTTAATATACCAGAGATTTAGTTCAATTTAGGAGTTTCTATTAAGGGAGCAGTGGTTTAGGCTATGCGTTGATAATCACTATGTCAGTCAGTCAACTTTGAGTTTTATATATTTAGATTAATGTCTGGGTGTTTATATTTCTATTTGGGTATAAATATTTGTGGTACCGACCTTGTTCTGATCGCCATAACACAAGTGCTTAAGTAACTTACTTTGGGATCGGAACAATATATGTGATGTTGTCTAATATTTATTTATTTACTTACGCACTTCAACATCTACATATTTAGCTAGTCTCTTAGAAATTGGCCATTGTGACCGAATTCGGTCGGAAGATGAGATATCCCATATAGATAGATAGATATTCTTTATTACACAAAAACAAACCTTTATAGATAAGTTATCACAATAAACTAGCGGTACAATTTAAGCGGTCTTATCGCTAGTAAGCGATCTCTTCCAGACAACCTTCAGGTAGAGGAAGTGTGCTATTCTAAAGACAGGGGCAAGGTCGTGCAAACTGTTTAATTATATACCTAAATAAATATATATAAATATGTACCTACATATGACAAGCTCGATGGCTCATTTGGTAGTGTCCTCTGCCTTCTGAGTCAAGAGTTGTGGGTTCGATCCCCGCACAGTACAAACATTTGTGTGCATGAACATGTCTGTTTGTATTGGTCTGGGTGTTTTCTATGTATAATATCTATTTATTTACAAAAAAAAAAAAGTATCTAAGTAAGTTTATCAGTTGTCTAGTACCCATAGTACAAGCTTCGGCTTAGTTTGGGGCTAGATGGCGATGTGTGGCCCAGCGTGGCATGTCTTGGGATATTTATTTATTTAAATATATAAAAATAAATACAAATATTGACCGTTCTCTCCCTATCCTTCAGGATCCAGAGCATCGCCAACAACAAGTTTCTGGTGGTGCTCGAGCTGGACGACGTGATCGAGACCGACGCGGGGCTGTACAAAGTTAAGGCCAAGAACAAAATGGGCGAGGTGGCCGCCTCCATCAACCTTAACTTTAGCCGTGAGTATACTTCTTTTTAGGGTTCCGTAGCCAAAATGGCAAAAACGGGACCCTTATAGATTCGTCATGTCTGTCTGTCTGTCTGTCCGTCCGTATGTCACAGCCAATTTATTCCGAAACTATAAGAGCTACATTATTGAAATTTGGTACGTAGATGTATTATGTGAACCGCATTAAGATTTTAAAGTGAAATCAGAAAAAAATCCAAAATTTTTGGGGTTCCCCATACATAGAACTGAAACTCAAATTTTTTTTTTTCATCGAACCTATACGAGTGGGGTATCTATGGATAGGTATTTGAAAATGATGTTGAGGTTACTAACATCATTTCTTTCTAAACTGAATAGTTTGCGCAAGATACTCTTCCAAAGTGGTAAAATGAGTGTCCCCCCCCCCCCCGTAACTTCTAAAATATGGGCATGATAAAACTGAAAAAAATATATCATGTGTATCACTATGAAAACTACTAACGAAATTTGGTTTGAATGAAATCTAGCCAGTAGTTTTTTTTTAAACGTCATAAATCAAATTACCTAATTTTTTCATTTAATTAACTCCAATATAATAAAACGTAAAGAAAAACATTTATTTAGCTGTAAAGTGGTACGGAACCCTACGTGCGAGAGTCCGACTCGCACTTGGCCGGTTTTTTTATTCGAGAAATACAGAGAAACGACCCCAGGGGAGACCACAAATGCGTTGGAAAGACGACGTGAAGAAGATCGCCGGCTCAAATTGGATGCAGGGAGCGCAAGATCGCGTTGAGTGGAAAAGGTTGAAGGAGGCCTACACCAAGAAAGAGAAAGAGGTAGAGAGAGGGAGGTAAGAGTGGTAGAAAGAGGCTAAAGAAGAAGATACTTATTTTTTATGCAAGAGCAAATGTGATGAAGGCAGACAAGCAAATTTGATGCCTGATGGTAAGCAGTCGACACCGCCCATGGACACCCGCAACTCATATCGAGTTCTGCGGTCGCTGCCGGCCTTTTAAACAGGAGTACCAGTTACTTGCCAGTTGTCACAGCGACTTGGGCTTCTCTTCGGCTTTCCATCAGGCGTAGGGAAGCCATTATGTCGAGCTACTATAAAAAAAAAGCTCGTTTCTTGAAGGGTCCCAAGTCGTAGCTGTTCGGAAAGACTGTCGCGGAAAGTTGGTTCCACGAAACCTAAGATGCGCGAGGCAAGAAGTTCCTCATAAAGCGTACAGTGGAGGTTGGTTAGATGTTAATAGGCACCTGATAGCGTGACCTCAGGTGAAATAGGTTCCCGTGGGGTTACATTGTGTGACATCACAAGCCTCATAGTATCGAAGCCTTCAATCCTAGCCTATCGTTGGTAATAACTTGATGAAGCATTAAAAATCTCAATTAGTACGATGTTGTAATTCGACCAAGGCCGAATAACAGACATATTGCAACACCACATTTCCATTAAGACATATCACAAACACTGGCCACCTGACAACTTCATAAAAAGCCGACGAAAGCATTTGCCACACAACGATACCGTATGATACCGAACATTTGTCATAACATTCGCAGTAATCCAATACTGGGCCAATAAAAATACCTTCACAAATAACGGTATTAGTCATAGACAGAAATAAATGTCTGCAAAAAATTAGTGTGGTGGAACCCACGCTTTAGGTGGTGAGCCAAGATGCGTGAGCGCAGACTATAGGGTTGGCGCTACCCTTGTTTAAAAAATATGTAAAATTTTCGACATATTATTATGATATATTTTTTGGCTTAATTAGACTTTGTTTGGTCCATTTTGTGAAAAGATAGTCTGAAGTACTCCATAGGTTCCGGGTTCGATTCCCGGTTAGCATGATAATCTATCAGTCAAAACCATCTTCTGGTAAGTATCTACTCTACTCAGAAGTCTCCCGGTGAAGTCTATTGCTCTCATGGCTGAACTGAAGGTAGATTGTGAATACAGACCAATAAACGGTATATATTAGTTATGACAATGAACAAGTCTGAATTTCCGGAGTGCGAAAGAGTAGGAACATTTCTGAACATAACCGATGATTAGTGATTCTCCAGAAAATATGACTTTAAAGCTATATTTTTATATCCTAGCACGGGAGGTTTGTTTAAAAACTAGCTTATCTACTGATATGATCCCCTCTACCTATTTCGTCCTGCAGAGAGTAAATTTGGGTGTGGTGAGTGTACAAAGAGAAACACGGTGAAAGAAAAAATGTTTCATTCATCAAATAAATTTTTCTCATGTGACAGCCCTATCCAGCAGTTTGAATGTCAGGCGCCCGACAAATGTCAGTTAACGACAATCGCCCGACAAAAATACAAACTTTGTAAACATGGCACTGACGAAAGTCCAATAATTAATATCTTACTCACTACAATGGCATCTTAAATGTAATTAGTATTGGATCATCGATATTTTAGTACTTGTTTATTGAAAACGCTTTACGAATGCGTAATGTATGTAATATCTGAGTGGTGATTCATTAAGTAACCACAAAAATGTATCAAGGATAGATCGTATTTTTTTTTATAAGTAACCTTTACTGTCCCACTGCTGGGCAAAGTATGCACTTAATCAGGTGAAAACTTTCCGCTTCCCTGCAATCCGGTGATGATTTGTCATTTGGCAACATTGGCTACCAACGTAGTCATTTAGGAAAAAAGCAAAACGTATGCGCTAAAAGCGTAACTCAATCTTGCTGCAAACGCCCACAGCTGGACATAGGCCTCCCACAGTTAAAATTGCCATTTGGGGGGGGGGGGGTTGCCTTAGTCACCACGTTTGGCAGGCGAGTAGGTGACCGCAGTAGGTTTTATTTGTACCCAGGTAAACGCCCTACTCTTTAAAAACTGGTGTACCTTGGGGATAATTCGCCATAAAAAAGTATCTCTTGGTCTATAAAAAACAGGATTGGACATAACGTGACATGACATCGTCATGATACTGATGATTCCATGACAGATTCAAATGAGTGAAGCCTGATAAAATAATCTTGTCTAAATCTACTTACCAGAGACTTATCTTAATACACACTGAAAAATGGGTCAACTATCCAAAATAATTCTACACTTGCACTATGATTAGCAATGTTTATGTCTGGCTTCTGCCTACAAACACACAAACACAGAGATCTGTTCCCGATAGGAATAGCTATTCCCAAGGCAAAACATTCTTCACAACTAGACTTATTTATTGAAGTCAGATATACAAAATCTAATAACATTTTCGTTTCAATTTTCAGCCGCTGACGAAGAAAAACAGAAGTGAGTATTGCATACTTTACTCATTGATTAGATTGTGGTTTCTAAATTAATCATCATCATCAGCCTATCGCAGTCCAGTTCTTCGCCACTTAGGGCAAACACCTGGAGGATATACACATAATCGCCACGCTGCTGGGCAGGCGGGTTGGCGATCGCAGGGCGTAGCTTCTCGCTCCGGTGACGCTGCTGCTCGTCATCGGCCTGTGGTATTTAGCTACGCCTTCTATCATGATGGTTATACCGCCACCCGTCGGTTTGCCAGAGCCCCGTTTGTTGTTCGGCAGGATGCACCACAGGCAGGTGAGGGTGGCTTGGAACGAAAAGATGATAGGTCGCTCCCTACTCCTAATCTAAATTATTATGAACACCAGAAACAAAAGTTCTCATACAAAGCACGCCTCAATAGGACCCTGAGCATGGTCACAGTACTACCCATCGGTTTCCAGACCCTCGTTTGTTGCGCAGGATGCACCACGAGTACCTACCCGTGGTGCATCCTGCGCACTGATGCCCTCATCTGAGTGCAAATGATGGGTCGCTCCTTTACATCTTAAATGCTTCAAGCTGCTCGTATATGGTGGGCCTTCCATTTAAAACGATGCTAACGCACAACATAGAACAAATCCCATTCTCACCATTCACAATCCAGACTAAATCCCAATTCTATATATTCCAGACAAGTGGACGGGAAAGCGCCTACGTTCGCGCGCAAGCCGGCCATCAGGCAGGAGGACGATGGCAAGCGGCTTATATTCGAGTGCCGCATCGAAGCCGAGCCGGTGCCCAGCGTGGCCTGGTTCCACAACACAGGCGAGGTCAAACAGGGAGCGAGGCATAAGGTGATACATATTTCCATTTTTTTTTCTGGCTTCAGGGGGATACGGCGTGGTGTGTGGAACTCACATTCCCTAGACTGGGAGGGCATACCCTCTATACACTATAAAGCCCTGCTGCACCGCCAGTGGGCACCAACTAGCAGGGACTCGGGTAGCGCCGAAACATAAGGCCGCTTCCCCGACATGTTTGCATAGTTGTTCATATTCTTCAAGCCTCTCCAATCACTGCACTCTTACTTTAATTTAGCAAGCAAAACCTTAGGATTGTAGCAAGCTATCAGTAGCTTGCTTAAAACCCTAAACATTTTGGTACATTTGTAAGTCTCTATGTAATAAATGTTTCAATAGAAAATCCAGTCGAAACAAGCAATACTTCTAAAACCAGCGCAGCAACGTAATCTTTAACAAATCCTTGCGAAACCAATATAGGTCATTATTCATACTCCAACGTGAGAAATAGCAAGTGATGTCATATGTAACGACAAACTGACAACCAAAATAGAACACTAATTCATTACAGCGAGGGCGGAAAATAGAAAAAAAGCGACGACTGAAATCGAGAATGTAAAAATAAGTACGAGAATAGCAGATGGACTTATTCTAAAGCGTTCAGAGATGGCCTTGACCCCGTTCTACTTGGCTAGTATCAACACCAGGTGTTGATTCTATCGCACGACGACCTCTTGCCCTAAATTTGAATTAATAATTTTATCGAGCTCAAATTTTACAAAACGATTATCGATCAACATCATCTCGATGTTTAATTTCACTTTTAGCTGTATCGCGTTTATCGTTCGTGTAGTTTTTATAATTGTCTTTGTCTATTATTGTCTCGTCATTATCTTATGTGGCCTTGAAATATACATACATACATAGACTTACATCAAATTTATGGCTGGGTTTTATCAATCCATATTTTTTTTGTTTACAACAACAATTTATTAATTTTTTTTTTCGTTTACATATTTTAATTCAATTACGTTAACCTGTCTCCGTCTCTTTTGTTATATTATGGTTAGACAGGTAACTTAAAAAGGGCATCCCAATTGTGACTTTAGTGAGTTCATTAAGTAAATACTGTGAGAAAGGGGACCGCTATATTTATCCCGATTTTTGTTGTGGATATTTTTTTGTGACTAGCATCTGATGTTAAACAGTTAGCCAACATAAATGCGCTTATAATTTAAAAATACTTCCTACTTTTATTGTAAGTACCAGACAATCTAGATAAGAACCCGGAGCCTTTGATTAGTCGTCGATGGTTCAGGCTTGACACTCTAACTATTGCCGAGGTTATCAAATGTCATAGCTCTGCAATCCCGAGGGGACAGCCGAGCCACCGTCTTTTGAGGTTCTTCGAATTTAGGACCAAATTGAAAAGTGGCTATTAAAGTTAGAACTTAACACAGGATTAATATTATGAGTATCAAACTATCGTACGTTGTATATTGACACTTTGTGTTCTTTATGTCCACAGTTGACAGTAACCAAAGATGGCAAGTCATATCATGCCTCGCTCGAGATCATCAATGTGACCGTCGAAGACGCTGGCAAGTACCGAGTTACGGCCAAGAACGAACTCGGCGAGAGTAACGCCACTATAAGCTTGAACTTCGACAGTGAGTATCAGACACATTACACAAAATATTATTATAGAAAGTAAACATTCTCATTGAGAAGTCGAATATAAAATCAATGTTCATAATGAAAATGATTAACTTTAAGAACTATATTCATTTGATGTTCATAATGTCGCAAATGCAAACTCTGGAAAGTTAAATTAAATTATTAAAGATATGAACGATGAACATAAAACAAATACAACACTCCAAATGCAGAAATATTTCTGCAACTAACTGTGAAGTCCGTTTTGTTAGTTACGTTACATTATGCTTTAAGTTAACATTTGCATAAGTAATCGTTTTGTGTGCATCTAATCCATAATTTGTTATAGATTATATTTTGTCTGTAAACGTAGAATTTGCAGCAAAGCTTCTGTAATCAATCGACTAATTCTTTCGATATATCAATTACTCTACATAATACACTAGAAATCTACGTTTATTACGTCTGTTTTATGATCTCTATATTAATTTAAGATGTTTTCTTAATGTCTAATCATTGTTCCGTTTATATCATTACACTCTACACATGACACTCATAATTCCCATTGTCTTAATTAATATAATATAATCAACCTATTATTTCTTTTTTATACTACACACTCTACTTCTTACTCGTATTCACTCAGCACGTATATTTCTTATTTGATGTACTTTATTAATATTATTTTAGCACGTTTATTTATTATAATAAGTAAAGATCCACTTTCGTTTTGTTTATAATATTTTTCGTTGCTATTACGCTTATTAACATTATTACTTTCCCTGCATAAGTATATTTTGTAGTTAGTAATAACGAAATTTGTGCTTCAGCAATTGCACATAACGTGATCATTAACAGAGGCGACTGTAATGCGTACTGATATTTAGACTTGGCGTAGAATGAGGAAATTACACGTATAATATTTAAATTTATATAGTATGTATTTATTGGACTACTATCTACTTCTTATAATCCTCCTCGATTAACTTTATTAAATACCAAAATTAATATTGGACTATGATTAATCTTACACGAAACTAAAAGAAAACATCTTAAATTTATCGTCAAAAAGGCTGCTGCAAATCTTCGAGGTTATAGACATGTTCATTTTGATACTAATGAGTGGATTCATAATATAGGCGACGAAGCGCCCGTGCCTGAAGACTTTATCAAACCGACATTCACGGAGAGACCCGTCATCAGGCAATCGGAAGATGGTACCAAAATCACTTTCGAATGTAGATGTGTTGGCAAACCGAAACCAACCATCGCATGGTAAGATACAGCACATGAATTTGGATTCAGTGTTATAATACAAAATATTCCACTAACGTTTTATAATCAAAAATACAGGTACCATGAAAAAAAGCTTATAAAAGAAAGTAGTCGATATAAAATAACACTAGAAGAGGACCAAACATTATACCATATGGCGCGACTAGAAATCATAGGCGTAGAGAATTCGGACCGAGGAGAATACAGGGCATTGGCGAAAAACAAACATGGTGAAGGCGTAGCAAAGATTAACTTAAATTTCGAGGGTGGAGGCAAACCTAAGTAAGAACTTTTCCATTTTACTTTACCACACACAATCCATAAGTAGGATTCCTATTAAATTTTTATCTTTTGAACAGAATCCCCGATGGTAAAGCACCGAGGTTTCCTAAGAAACCAACAATTAGACAAGAAGGGGATGTACTTATAATGGAATGTGTGCTAGAAGCATACCCGTTACCAGATATCACGTGGTTCCACGGTGATAAGGAAATCAAAGACGGTGCCAAAATGAAGATGTCTCGAAAGGCTATCGGAAAAGATACGTTTAATTTGACATTAGAAATTTTAGGACCCACCAGGGAAGATGGTGGGAACTATCGATGTAACGCTTTCAACTTGTTTGGCGAGAGTAATGCGAATATTGCTCTCAACTTCCAAGGTAAAACAGGATTTTATATTTACCCATGTGGTTTAAGTACGCATACAGTAGCGGTAGCATGTAAGGCTTTGGGCTTGTGAGCTGCATGAGGCTTCTTAAAATGATGCAATAATTTATAGTAACCCAAACTGTATTGTTTCTTAGGTGGGGATGACGAGAATGGTTTCGCTCCGTCGTTTATCGAGAAACCTCGAATCATTCCCAACGAAGATGGAACCCTTATCTCAATGCGTTGTGTTTGTAAGGCGAAGCCGGCGGCCGAAGTCACGTGGTACAGAGGCACGACCGTCATCAAGGCTAGCAGTAAAATTGAAATTAAGTCATCAGAAATGGGCGAAGACGTTTATGAATTGGTATTGCTTTTGTCTAACCCAACATCAGCGGATGGTGGCGCATACCGCTGTCATGTTAAAAACGAATATGGTGAAAGCAATGCTAATCTTAATCTCAACATTGAGGCCGAGCCGGAACCAGAAGGCGAAGGCCCAACGTTTGTTGAAAAGCCCACAATCCAGTCTAGAGATAATGGCAAACTCGTAATTATGGGATGCAAAGTAAAGGCAAGCCCGAAGCCGACGATCGTGTGGTACCACGAGGGCAAAGAAATCAGGGACTCGTCGAAAATTAAGACCAGGGTCGAGGTCAAAGAAGACATTTACACAATAACTTTGGAACTAATTGATCCTGGTATTGAAGACTCCGGATTGTATAAATGCAATATTAAAAATGAACTTGGGGAGCTCAATGCAAATCTTACGCTCAATATTGAAAGTAAGTTAAATTGACGAAATAGGTTTGTCCAATTTGAGTGTCTTGGTAAAAAAAAAACAATATTGTAATAATTTTCTTTTTACTTACAGTCATTCCAGTTATCAAAGAGAAACCAAAGGTCATTAAGATAATTAAAAAGAAGACTGTTATTGTTGAATGTAAAGTATTAAGTAAATTTGCGCCAGCATGCACGTGGTTCAAGGAAGCCAGTGCTGTCAAGGAAGACTCCAGACACACTGTGCTTATAGAACCTCTGAGAGAAGTAAGTACTAATCTGTTTAATGTTTACTTTAAGTTACGTCTTATTTACATGGACGAACTGTTACCCTTTTTTTATAGCAAAATTCTATTAAAATTCTACTCGGTCATACGGGATATAAATACGGGGTATTTTGAACGTGAGCCTCCGTAGGAACATGAGGTGCGATAACGGGAAATCTAAATGCTAGGAGGCGAGGGATATCAGCTTTAATATTAGGGATATTCTAAACGCCCAAAGCCAAAAGGCGGACTTATGCGGCACTTAAGTCCGCCTTTTGTACACTATTTCTTTTGTGCAATAAAGATTAAATAAATAAAAGCCAAAGATACGGCCAAAAATCAAGAAAGCCAAACAGTTACAAAGCCCAAGATATGGTAGCCATAATATACCTCAACTCTGAATTATAATGTAGCAGTTATAAATGTCTTTTTTTTATTACAGGGCGAATTCACTGTAAAATTGGAAATCTCAAACGTGTCACAACTAGACAAGGGATCGTACAAACTCGTCGCCAAGAACGAAAAGGGTGAGGCGACATCACAGCAAGTGGAAATACAGGACATACCAGAAGAAAAGGGTGACAAGCCCCAGATCATCAAACATTTCAGAAGTTTGGTAAGTATTAATAAATATTCACATATTAAACATCAAATAATAGACGTAGTCCAGGAAGAAACTTCATTTATGAATATATCATATCATATTCAGCCATTTGGCATCACACCAGTTTATACACTTATGAGCTACTGGCAGGCATTAGAACGAAAACAAAGTGAAGGGGAGATTATATCTTGGTGCAATTCAGCGTAAGGTACTTAACATGGACGTATAACTTAGTATAAATGGTAGTTCCAAGTCGTTATTACATACAAAATGAAATAAAGTATACGCTAAACATACATACATCCAGACATTTAGAGCACAAGAAGTCCATAAAACATTTTAAAAATCAACCGAACCTCCTTCATGTTTTTTTTTGAAGACGGCTATAAACGAGAACTTACTTCTACTCTCTACTTTTAATTTATATTTTATAGGCAAGAAAGGAAAACGAGGAAGCTGAGTTCGTTGCTGTCCTCAAGACTTCAGATCAATCGTGCAGATGTACTTGGTACAAAAACTCTACTGTGATCAGAGATTCGTCTGAGGTGAACACCTCATTCGATGGCACCAATGCCAGAATTATAATCAGGAAGGTGTCTTCCAAGTACGTCGCTAACTACAGGGTCGTGATCAAGAACGAATTCGGCGAAGATGAGTCAAGCGCTGACTTGACCCTCGTCGAAGAAAAGGTAAGTAATTTTTTATTAGTTGGTTCTTATTTTAACAAGTAAGTAGTGTAAATAGCAGCGGTATTTCTAAATGGATATGACTAAGAGACCCTCAAGAAGCGAACCTACTGTGTCGAACTCCCTGATCTACTGGTATGAGCTTAAGTGATCGCCGACCACCAGGTGACCTTTACCTCGTTTACCCCCTCTGTCTTAAAAATGGGAAACTGGAATGATGTCTTCAATATTATTTTGAAGCTCGTTTGAAGTCTATAAATAATTGAATTTGACTTTTTTGTTTAATCACTATAAGATAAATCATTTTTTTGCATTTAAAGTACCCGAAAGCCCCCATTTTAATATATGAAGCATACAAAACCGTTAATATGAAATTCACTTTATTAGAAAAAGAAGAAGGAAGAAGAGGAAGAGGAAGAAAAGACCGTCATTGAAGAATCTGAAGAAGAAATGTCTGTCGTAGAAGAAAAATCTATCATTGAAGAAAATCATGTCGAAGAAAAGAGAAAGGTAAGATTTTGACTTTTTAAACCTATAGTTAAGCACTATGATTTAAGCATAGTTTTTCTCAAACATATGTATTTCATTAGGAAGAGGAAAAGAAATCCGCCAAGAAGGTGGTAAAGAAGGAAGAAGAAATTGAAATCGAAGCAAAGAAATCGGAATCTAAAGTGGAATCAAAGAAGGTTTCCAAAAAAGAAGAGATCACACAGAAGGCTGAAATAGAAATAGAAGAAGCCAAGACGGTCCTAGAAAAGAAAACGGCCAAGACAGAAGAAGAGAAAAAGGCTCTTCTTGAAAAAATTGAAAAGAAGAAAACAGAACCTGAACCTGAAGCGAAGATTGAAGGCATTCCAAAACTCAAACCAGTCAAACCAAAAGAGGAGGTTGTCGAAGAAAAGAAAGAGGCCGTTAAAAAGACTGAAAAGACCGAAAAGAAGGTGGTCAAAAAGAAGGTTGTTGCAAAGAAAGAGGAGGTAAGTACACAATTACAAATACTAAAATTAGGTATAATGGCTATGTAAAAAAGCAAATAGAATACAAATTAAGGTATATAACCTCTCCCAAGTTAAAGTTATACGCCTGAATTTGTAGTATTAATATACGTATTTCTGTTTCACCTATAGAGGTGATACTTATACATGCTACTAGTTTATAGAAATTACAAAAAAACCTTTAGACAAATTCCTAGATGTTAGTTGTGAATAGAATTACAATTGTAGTCTTGTAGTGTCCTACAGATCGATGCTACAAAAGAATGATCTGCGAGTTAGTTTTATAGTGACATTGTTTATAACTTATTTTTCTGTTGTGTGTCTGTGTTAACATCCCATGTGCTAAACTGTCTTTGAAAATAGGACGAAATCGAGTTCGTCGATGATTACGAGCGACCCGTATTGGAGAAGTATGAAAAGATTACACCGACGCCACTCGATAAAAAACAAAAAGAGGATGTCACTCCTAAGGTAATCACACCACACTACACTACACTCACACATAAAGTATTTTCTATTTATGACAAAATAACTAAAAATAAAATATATTAATTCACGTAGGCAAAACGCGCGTCTGTATCAGAAAGTGTTAAAAGCGAACAAGAAAGCGAAGATGAACCATCTGTCGCTGCACCAGTTCCAGAGAAAAAACCAAAAGCACAAGAAAAGGTATTTCATTATATTCCAAACTTAAAAAGTAAACGATTTACTTATGAAATTAATTTAAATATACAAAACCTTACAACGTCTTCTCATAACATAGGTTGAGGAAGAAAAAACTGAGCCTAAGAGGCTTAGCATCAAAAAGGGTGTCCGTAAACCAGAGGAGCCCGTTGATGAGCTCTCACAAGTTAAACTGTCGAAAGCTCCAACAAAACCGACAGAAGAAAAACTTGAGGAACCACAGGTTGCAAAGGCTAAAAAGCCAGTTAAAAAGGTAATACTACCTATTCAATTAGAATGCATCAAAACATTTTATAGGGACGTGAAATTGACAACTTATTCACTTTTTCATAGCCCGAGCAAGAAAAGGAATTCGTGGATGATTATGAGAGACCCGATCTCGAAAAATACGATAAAATATCACCTACTGCTACCGATAGAACTAAAAAACAAAATGGTGTTCAAGAGGTATATAAATCACTCTTTCTTTTTAATTACGTTTCCAATGGTAAATTTTAGTAAAAAAAAATAAACAATATTAACGGATAGACATAAATATGACATTTGTTATTATAGCCTGAGCCCGAATTCATTGACGATTACGAAAAACCTGAGCTCGAAAAATACGAGAAAATCACTCCTACACCTAAGGACAAACGTCGTCCTAGTGACACTAAGGTAAAAATTAATTTACAAATATAAACAAAAAAATATATTGACTTTATAATAAATGTTCAATACACATTTCAAAAATACCATTTTCTGTAGGATGATACTGAAATGATGAAAGGAAAAATTAAGCCTAAGGGACCTGAAGAGGAAGCTGAAATGCCTACTCTTCGCAAACGTCCTGTCACAAAGGATAAGGTACATAAAATTAATTACTTACAATATACATTTAATGAAAGTGCATTATTACTAAATAATTTCAATACTTTTAACTAGGAGGAAGAGAAAAAGCCAGAGGAGAAACCAAAGGCTAAAACGACAAAGACAGATGACATTAAAACTAAAAAACGTGCTTCACTCAAAGATAAAGAGGTATATTTAGAAACATCACTTATACACTTCTATTTATAACAACGAGTGGATTTGGCATCGACGTTTAAATACTTTTAACACACGCATAAGCTTAACTTTACACAATACTACGCAATAATCCTCTATCGCGGACAATCATTCGGTGATCTTTTCGACTTTTTAATTGAATTTCAGGAAGAAAATGTAAAATTCGCATGCACGAAGACGCTGTGAAATGCTTCGCTTTTATATGTAAACTTTCGATACTAATTGGTAAATAGAAAATTTGTTGATTTATTAACATAATAAGTACTATCTTCTTTGACAAAAGGTTGCGGAGGAAGAGTTTATTGATGATTATGAGAGACCAGTGCTCGAGAAATATGAGAAACTTATACCTACACCCACAGACAAACAAAAGGTACACATTCATTCATATAGGACTGAATAGAGTTGTAATTAAGTTGCAATGTAACAACTTGAATTATTGATAATCCTTGCAGTTATTCGGGAAAGCTAATTGATCATGTTAAAGTATTATACACATGACTATTAGGAAGCTTTCTTATGAACTTGAAATCTAAATCATTTTCTGCGATTCAAGATGTTAAAAATTGTACCTTTATTACAAACCTATTCATATACATTGCATACATTTTGTTGACATCGATACAAGTTATGTAGATATAATAAACGTTTTATATGACAAAATTAGGACGAAGAGAAGAAATCAAAAGATAAACCTGAGGCTACACCTAAAAAGACAGATGAAGAACAAATTAAAAAACGTCCCTCACTCAAGAAGAAAGAGGTAGAACACTACTTTCTACAATACACTTAATTTTCAGCAAATCTTTAGCTTCCATTATGCTCTTCTTTATTTCTTCTAAGATATTCTTTTCATTTTCTCAATATTTACTTAATTGCACTCATTTTATTATTATTTGCGTGCTGATTTTCAAATCTTTAAAGTAATACAAGTTGCACTTTGATAAATTACCTCATAAAAGCTTCTACACTTCTTTGAGAAAAAGCAGTTATATTTAAAGTCTTATCTCGTTAGGAGGAAGAAACAAAACCAGAGTTTAATCCAAAAGCTAAGTCTAAACCAGATGAGCCTGAACAAAAACAAGCTGACAAATTAAAACCTATTCCTTCGAAAGTCGACGATTCTAAGCCGAAAAAACCTACAGCAGTTGAGGACATGGAGGTACACACATTCGGATATACAAAGCTAAACTTCTTACAAAGCACACTTAAGTTTATGAATGAGTTTACGATCTTTTTAATTCCTATCTCAGTTACGCACCATATTTCTAAAAGCTTGACAAATCTATGCAATAACTCTCGCCTGCAACCCTGGTTTAGGGTCCTAAGTATTTTTTATACAGTAAGTATAATGTACAAAAAATAACAACAATGTTTGCATGATGCTGTACAATGCTTAGCTTTGGTATTAAGTTTCCGGGGCAGTTGTTTGAATGTTAATGCGTTTTTTTCTTTATAAGGTCTATTATGTTATGTCATCGATACAAATTTGAAGATTTCAATAGGCAATTTGAACGTTTAACAAAGTCTAAAACTGAATTTGACCAATACAAACATGTAAGTATCACATACTACGAGTATACAATCCATTTATTATACCCGACCACTTTATTTCCAAAAAAATCTATTAATTTAAATTTGGTTTTAGACTTTGTGCTTTTTTTAAATATATTCGTATTTACTTTAACGGACGACATAATTGGCATACAACTATTGTACTTATTGGTGAACCTACCTAGTTTTAATATTTTGTACGTCCGGCACCAAATCTTAATGTACAAATTGCATTTATCAATATACAATAATTTCAAGGTTGATGAGGAGGAATTTGTCGATGATTACGAGAGACCTGTTCTCGAGAAATATGAGAAAATTACACCTACACCTACTGAGAAAAAGAAGGTATACACTTTATCAAACCTGCACACATTATTAGTCTAGTTACTGCACCATAAAAGTAGATATTTAAATAACAAATAAAATATAATTCGATGATAGTTCTATGTATCACAATAATAAATAAGCATTATTACTGTTAGGAAGCAGACAAGAAACCTGAAGAGAAACCAAAAGTAGCCCCTAAAAAGGCAGAAGAACCTCAAACTAAAAAACGTCCTTCGATTCATGATGACGAGGAGGTAATACTTAAGTATTATCTAGATTAATCTCAATTTAGTACCAATACTACTACGAGGACATATATTTAACGATCATTAACTTAGAATCTGAAATACAGAATACTTAAATTAACTTTTTCAAAAGAATTATAATGCTTTTATTGATATAGGAGGAAGAAATAACTGAAACAAAGGATAAAACCAAAATAACAACAACAAAGAAAGATGAACCCAAAAAACGTTCTTCGCTGAAACCAGAAGAGGTACCAATAGTCTTTTTTTTCACAGTACAGTCGTAAACCCTTTGCACACCAAACTTAGTAGCTGCTTTAAGAGAGAATAGCTATAACCATAAAAATTAAATGCTTAGTTAATTTGTCCTTAAGATACAAACGTTTTAAATAAGCTTTACTGATTATACCACATTATTGTACAATTTCTAAGCTTCGAAAGAGGGTAAGATATGTTATAAAGACACATTAACACATACACATAAATAGCAACTACAGTACACTATTCACATTTAGGACACTGATGTTAAACCAGCTGATAAGACAAAGACCATACCTGTCAAGCCAGAAGACAAAAAACATGTTTCTCAGGAAGACAATGAGGTATTTGCATAGTATACTAAAATTTATTAAATTACACTCTTTAATAAAATTAGTAAGCAAATATCATTAATATAATCCTTCTATGTTATTAGGAAATAGATAAACATGAACGTAATACAAAGACAAAGTTCACACACAATACAGAGGAATCTCAAGTTAAGAAACGTCCCAGTCTACCTGAAAAGGAGGTACTATATTATTATATTCATATAACAAATATAAGCACAAATGTTTCAATTACGCTTGAAAAGCGTTTCCAAGTTAAAATTCATAATAACAAACAACGTAGTTAATGATATTTCAATTATGCTTTTTTTATAATACAAAATAGTTATTTCTACATAAAATCTATATATATATCATAGGAGGATATGAAAAAGCCAGAAGATAAGCCAAAGACATCTCCAATGGAGACAGATGGGCCTAAAACTAAGAAACGACCTTCACTCAAAGAGCCAGAGGTACACGCCTAATCATTTCTATGCATTCAACCATTATTATAGCAGTAGAGTTTTGTTTGGAATTGATAAAATATAACCATTCAATGAAGAAAGTCAAAAAGTGACTCATAATATTATGTTCTAGATGACTTCACATTTATTTGAAAAATTTTAAATAAACTATTCTAGATTAAAAACACAACCAACACTAAGAAATAAAAAACACTACACACACACAAGTATCCACCATTTTAATAAGCACTTGCACTTTTATTCAGTTATGCACACAATTCACCATACACTCAACACTTGTGACAATAACACACACATTCACTCACTCACACAAACATCCATTTGTGTCTTTACGTTTTCATTTTACCCTCTCTAATTTGAGCATATAATTATTATGCAAAATGTTAATGATCATTATAATTAGGTAAATGAAAATAAACCAGAAGAAAAACCTAAGGCATCACCCGCCAAGACAGAGGAGCCTGAAATCAGAAAACGTCCTGTACCTAAAAAAAATGAGGTAATTAGCAAAGATTTGTTAGACATTTCATAATATTATCATGCAATCATATAACAGAATTGTTATGAGTCAATAATGATTCATAAACCTTAATGTACATTTTGCTGTTTATAAGAGTCTTTTTAGAAATAGATTACATGTACGAGTATATCAACGTTATACATATTTAATCAACTTAGGCCAACAATAGCTTATAAGTAATAAAAATCACATAAATTTTAGTAAAAAAAAATAAACAATATTAACGGATAGACATAAATATGACATTTGTTATTATAGCCTGAGCCCGAATTCATTGACGATTACGAAAAACCTGAGCTCGAAAAATACGAGAAAATCACTCCTACACCTAAGGACAAACGTCGTCCTAGTGACACTAAGGTAAAAATTAATTTACAAATATAAACAAAAAAATATATTGACTTTATAATAAATGTTCAATACACATTTCAAAAATACCATTTTCTGTAGGATGATACTGAAATGATGAAAGGAAAAATTAAGCCTAAGGGACCTGAAGAGGAAGCTGAAATGCCTACTCTTCGCAAACGTCCTGTCACAAAGGATAAGGTACATAAAATTAATTACTTACAATATACATTTAATGAAAGTGCATTATTACTAAATAATTTCAATACTTTTAACTAGGAGGAAGAGAAAAAGCCAGAGGAGAAACCAAAGGCTAAAACGACAAAGACAGATGACATTAAAACTAAAAAACGTGCTTCACTCAAAGATAAAGAGGTATATTTAGAAACATCACTTATACACTTCTATTTATAACAACGAGTGGATTTGGCATCGACGTTTAAATACTTTTAACACACGCATAAGCTTAACTTTACACAATACTACGCAATAATCCTCTATCGCGGACAATCATTCGGTGATCTTTTCGACTTTTTAATTGAATTTCAGGAAGAAAATGTAAAATTCGCATGCACGAAGACGCTGTGAAATGCTTCGCTTTTATATGTAAACTTTCGATACTAATTGGTAAATAGAAAATTTGTTGATTTATTAACATAATAAGTACTATCTTCTTTGACAAAAGGTTGCGGAGGAAGAGTTTATTGATGATTATGAGAGACCAGTGCTCGAGAAATATGAGAAACTTATACCTACACCCACAGACAAACAAAAGGTACACATTCATTCATATAGGACTGAATAGAGTTGTAATTAAGTTGCAATGTAACAACTTGAATTATTGATAATCCTTGCAGTTATTCGGGAAAGCTAATTGATCATGTTAAAGTATTATACACATGACTATTAGGAAGCTTTCTTATGAACTTGAAATCTAAATCATTTTCTGCGATTCAAGATGTTAAAAATTGTACCTTTATTACAAACCTATTCATATACATTGCATACATTTTGTTGACATCGATACAAGTTATGTAGATATAATAAACGTTTTATATGACAAAATTAGGACGAAGAGAAGAAATCAAAAGATAAACCTGAGGCTACACCTAAAAAGACAGATGAAGAACAAATTAAAAAACGTCCCTCACTCAAGAAGAAAGAGGTAGAACACTACTTTCTACAATACACTTAATTTTCAGCAAATCTTTAGCTTCCATTATGCTCTTCTTTATTTCTTCTAAGATATTCTTTTCATTTTCTCAATATTTACTTAATTGCACTCATTTTATTATTATTTGCGTGCTGATTTTCAAATCTTTAAAGTAATACAAGTTGCACTTTGATAAATTACCTCATAAAAGCTTCTACACTTCTTTGAGAAAAAGCAGTTATATTTAAAGTCTTATCTCGTTAGGAGGAAGAAACAAAACCAGAGTTTAATCCAAAAGCTAAGTCTAAACCAGATGAGCCTGAACAAAAACAAGCTGACAAATTAAAACCTATTCCTTCGAAAGTCGACGATTCTAAGCCGAAAAAACCTACAGCAGTTGAGGACATGGAGGTACACACATTCGGATATACAAAGCTAAACTTCTTACAAAGCACACTTAAGTTTATGAATGAGTTTACGATCTTTTTAATTCCTATCTCAGTTACGCACCATATTTCTAAAAGCTTGACAAATCTATGCAATAACTCTCGCCTGCAACCCTGGTTTAGGGTCCTAAGTATTTTTTATACAGTAAGTATAATGTACAAAAAATAACAACAATGTTTGCATGATGCTGTACAATGCTTAGCTTTGGTATTAAGTTTCCGGGGCAGTTGTTTGAATGTTAATGCGTTTTTTTCTTTATAAGGTCTATTATGTTATGTCATCGATACAAATTTGAAGATTTCAATAGGCAATTTGAACGTTTAACAAAGTCTAAAACTGAATTTGACCAATACAAACATGTAAGTATCACATACTACGAGTATACAATCCATTTATTATACCCGACCACTTTATTTCCAAAAAAATCTATTAATTTAAATTTGGTTTTAGACTTTGTGCTTTTTTTAAATATATTCGTATTTACTTTAACGGACGACATAATTGGCATACAACTATTGTACTTATTGGTGAACCTACCTAGTTTTAATATTTTGTACGTCCGGCACCAAATCTTAATGTACAAATTGCATTTATCAATATACAATAATTTCAAGGTTGATGAGGAGGAATTTGTCGATGATTACGAGAGACCTGTTCTCGAGAAATATGAGAAAATTACACCTACACCTACTGAGAAAAAGAAGGTATACACTTTATCAAACCTGCACACATTATTAGTCTAGTTACTGCACCATAAAAGTAGATATTTAAATAACAAATAAAATATAATTCGATGATAGTTCTATGTATCACAATAATAAATAAGCATTATTACTGTTAGGAAGCAGACAAGAAACCTGAAGAGAAACCAAAAGTAGCCCCTAAAAAGGCAGAAGAACCTCAAACTAAAAAACGTCCTTCGATTCATGATGACGAGGAGGTAATACTTAAGTATTATCTAGATTAATCTCAATTTAGTACCAATACTACTACGAGGACATATATTTAACGATCATTAACTTAGAATCTGAAATACAGAATACTTAAATTAACTTTTTCAAAAGAATTATAATGCTTTTATTGATATAGGAGGAAGAAATAACTGAAACAAAGGATAAAACCAAAATAACAACAACAAAGAAAGATGAACCCAAAAAACGTTCTTCGCTGAAACCAGAAGAGGTACCAATAGTCTTTTTTTTCACAGTACAGTCGTAAACCCTTTGCACACCAAACTTAGTAGCTGCTTTAAGAGAGAATAGCTATAACCATAAAAATTAAATGCTTAGTTAATTTGTCCTTAAGATACAAACGTTTTAAATAAGCTTTACTGATTATACCACATTATTGTACAATTTCTAAGCTTCGAAAGAGGGTAAGATATGTTATAAAGACACATTAACACATACACATAAATAGCAACTACAGTACACTATTCACATTTAGGACACTGATGTTAAACCAGCTGATAAGACAAAGACCATACCTGTCAAGCCAGAAGACAAAAAACATGTTTCTCAGGAAGACAATGAGGTATTTGCATAGTATACTAAAATTTATTAAATTACACTCTTTAATAAAATTAGTAAGCAAATATCATTAATATAATCCTTCTATGTTATTAGGAAATAGATAAACATGAACGTAATACAAAGACAAAGTTCACACACAATACAGAGGAATCTCAAGTTAAGAAACGTCCCAGTCTACCTGAAAAGGAGGTACTATATTATTATATTCATATAACAAATATAAGCACAAATGTTTCAATTACGCTTGAAAAGCGTTTCCAAGTTAAAATTCATAATAACAAACAACGTAGTTAATGATATTTCAATTATGCTTTTTTTATAATACAAAATAGTTATTTCTACATAAAATCTATATATATATCATAGGAGGATATGAAAAAGCCAGAAGATAAGCCAAAGACATCTCCAATGGAGACAGATGGGCCTAAAACTAAGAAACGACCTTCACTCAAAGAGCCAGAGGTACACGCCTAATCATTTCTATGCATTCAACCATTATTATAGCAGTAGAGTTTTGTTTGGAATTGATAAAATATAACCATTCAATGAAGAAAGTCAAAAAGTGACTCATAATATTATGTTCTAGATGACTTCACATTTATTTGAAAAATTTTAAATAAACTATTCTAGATTAAAAACACAACCAACACTAAGAAATAAAAAACACTACACACACACAAGTATCCACCATTTTAATAAGCACTTGCACTTTTATTCAGTTATGCACACAATTCACCATACACTCAACACTTGTGACAATAACACACACATTCACTCACTCACACAAACATCCATTTGTGTCTTTACGTTTTCATTTTACCCTCTCTAATTTGAGCATATAATTATTATGCAAAATGTTAATGATCATTATAATTAGGTAAATGAAAATAAACCAGAAGAAAAACCTAAGGCATCACCCGCCAAGACAGAGGAGCCTGAAATCAGAAAACGTCCTGTACCTAAAAAAAATGAGGTAATTAGCAAAGATTTGTTAGACATTTCATAATATTATCATGCAATCATATAACAGAATTGTTATGAGTCAATAATGATTCATAAACCTTAATGTACATTTTGCTGTTTATAAGAGTCTTTTTAGAAATAGATTACATGTACGAGTATATCAACGTTATACATATTTAATCAACTTAGGCCAACAATAGCTTATAAGTAATAAAAATCACATTCAACATTAATAGGAGAACGAGAAAAAGCCAGAGGATAAGCCTAAGGCAACACCCGCAAAGACAGAGGAGCCTCAAACTAAAAAGCGACCCTCACTCAAAGATAAAGAGGTATATTTACTCTTCTATCCTCTATTCCTTTTACTCTTAATCCAAAAATCTTCTTAGTAAAAAGAATCCTGTGTCTTTTATTTTCTTCCTGAATTGCAGTTTGCTATTAAATTCTTATCTTTGCTGCAAAATCTAAACTTTCAATACTTCTTAAAAAGCAAGTCTTGCTTAAACACTGAATTCATAGGACGCTATGATAATCTCAGAAATCTTATTAGGACGAAGAGAAAAAACCAGAGACTAAACCAAAGACAAAAACACCAAAATCAGATGAACCACAAGCTAAAAAGCGTTCTTCAATCAAAGAACCGGAGGTAATTTTACCAATACCTGTGTGATTTTCTGCAGGTCTATGATAGTATTGACTTTTTCAAATATATAGAAGGATTTAATTTCTATGCACATATCTTTTTTTATTTCGCTCATCTATCAAATCGTTAGTTGTAAAGTCCTTCTGTATATTTTTAATCAATAATATTAGCTTCTAACAAACAAGTACCTATAGGATTGAATAGTCATATTGCACTTTTTATTAGGGTTGTTAGAGCTTTACACCACGCACACTATGCAAATAATCTGCATCGGCAAATTTCTATTACACAAAAGTCAAATATAACAAATTAGTTATTTTTATAAAAGGAAGAGTAAGTAAGTCGTATGGAACTGTCGCATGATGCTGTAAAATGCTTCGCTTTACACAACTGTCCGGCGTTGTAAATTGGGAACCTGTATAATAATGTACAGTCAATTTTTATTATTATCTTCAAAAGTATGTTGAAGATATTTTTCTGAGATGGTACCCATCTCAAAAAAAATATCTTCATAAATCAAATAGGCCCCAATTACGACCGCTATATTCGCTCACGCAAATATAAAAATTAAAGGTTGCCGAAGAAGAATTCGTCGACGATTACGAAAGGCCCGTCCTCGAGAAATACGAAAAAATCACACCAACACCGACCGAGAAAAAGAAAAAGGTACACCACATTTGCACACATGCTTAAATTGCATTAAATAGCTTTCAATATACACACAGATTACTCATGAGTATATTTGTTAGGACGACAAAAAACCTGAGGAGGAAGTTCCCTCAGCCACTGCAACGGCGAGACGGCGTTCTGTCAAAGACAAAGATAAACCAGAGGTAATCTTACGTTTCTTCGCAACATAAATAATAAAGTTCACTTGAAAGAAACATTTTTCTAATTAATAAATTACTATGTAGCCCATGGACGTGGACGAAGAATTTAGCTTGTCTAAGCCTAAAACTCCTGCAAAACCTGGAAAAGAACCCGAAGACGTATCACTCACACACAAAACACCAGCTGAAATTAAGCCAACGGTTCGTAATCTATTCACGAAGCACAGTATTTCAAAGCTTGCAAAACACATATCGCTTAAACAGTTGCTGTTAGTAATACAATAAACATAATTCTTAAATACTTATTGGTAACTTTAGGAAGACCAAGCTGAAGCTAAACTCAACGTTAAGAAACCAGAAATCGTTGAAGAGAAAACTCTTAAGAGACCATCGGCTAAAGCTAAAGGTCCAAAGGTAAACATTTCAAAAACATTATGCTTATTAGGTAAAGCTTTAAAACCAATTTAAACTAGTGAAAGGGAGATGAGAACAATACATTATAAAATAAGATAAAAAGGGTGAAATTATTCGCAGACAGAAACGGTTCCTGTGAACGATAATATAAACGATCCTTCATTACCTTCACTGACTGTTCTGAGAAGACTTTTTATACTCGTTAAGGTATTAGCTATTAGAGTAAAGTGATTAATATAGGATACAAATCTTAGAAGCACTTAATTTTACTCAACGAGTTTTTTTAGCAAAGAACTACACAATGTGCACATAGTACAACACCATTTCTACATTTCTTTTTCTTCACTATTTGTCTGTGCAAAATCATTATGAAAATGATTGCACCTGTATGATCGTTCAAAGTCTTATCTCCCATTTTGACTATAAAAGCAAATACAGCTATTCGACCTATATTATGCTCCTTACTTTTCCTGTGAGAATAACCTCATTTGTTTGGTCTCGGGTCCAGGGTGAGGATACCGAGGAGTCTGTCAGTCTCACTAAGCCCCGCACTAAGACCAGCACGACCGCCCCTGAAGAGGCGTCCCTCACACAAAAGACGCCTGCTAAGAAAAAACCCACGGTACTGATCCTTTTCCATTTTGATTATCTCAGCATTAAATGTAAATTACAAAATAATTTTGTTGCAAAATCTGTTATTGCAAAATTAAATTAATGCAAAGTTTTCAATTCGAGTCATTCAAGTTACACAGGAGAAAACCTTTACAGAACTATTAAAAAAATTGTAACTAATGTTCTATAGGAGGGATCAGAAGCAGCCCAACTTAAAGTGAAAAAACCAGCTGTTGTCAAAAAAGGAGATGATGATGAGGTAGAAATACGCTTCGAGTTTGATTTGTAGACAGCACACCCACATTTGGCGTATGGCATTAAGCGATTGAGCGTAACCGCTGCTGAGATAGTTAAAACCGTTTTCACTAACACCTACATTACAGGTTTTCTAGCTAGTCTAATCACAACTTACAGGATACAAACACAGTTTTATTTTGACAGCGCACCACAAACTAACATGTCTGTATGCATTAAAAGAATGCTTATAGCAAACCCGTTAAATGCTTTTTATACTTCTCTAGGCGCCTCTGGTAGTACAAGATGGTAAATTTGAAAAGCCACAACTCAAGAAAACTGTCAAGAAGACTACAGATACGATAGATAAGGCAGAAGTCGGAACTAAAACGACAAAAGATGGGGTAATCATGTTGTTGATGAATGAGTCTACTTCTTGATTCATTTTCCTACTCTCTTTCTCTCTATTTCACACTATTGTTAAATCACATCTGTGTTTGTACTATTCCAATGCACATCCACTTCTACACCACGACTTTTCCACCGAATATGTATATACACCTAGGTATATTTTCCACTGTACCTACACCCCTTTATTCAGAAGGCCTCGTCTAGAATTATGTAAAAGTTTATTGTGTCCTACGTTGTATGACAATGGGTCTGTATGGGTCGTAAGTCGCATGTTGCATGTATTTTTATAAATGTTTGTATGTACTATCAAAGGTAAGTAATGATGTTTTGTTATGGAAATCTGAATTCTAATACAGCATAGATTACTATTTACGACTATAATGTAATGTAAATTAGAGATGGATTTTTTTAACAAAATTAACTTTGTTAAAATATAAAAATATTCATATAGTAGATGACTTTCTCCATGGTAAGTATTTATCTCAATATAAAGATAGTACAAGTAGAATCATCTTAGATTTATATTAATAAACAAAAACAACGAAAAATGTGTTTGAGTAATAAACGCTAAAACATCTATTTTAATATCAATGTTTACTATTTGGCTTAAGTACTGGGCAATTTATATAATTATGCTATCATATTCGTACAAAGATGTTCCTAATATTTGCTTGCATAATCCACAGCTGGAATTGGACTTCGTTGATGACTACGAAAGGCCAGTCCTTGAGAAGTATGAAAAGGTTACTCCCACTCCGACAGTGAGGGAAAAGAAAGAAAAAGAAGCCACTAAGGTGAGATTTAAACATAATGAATAAAGTAATAATAGTTAGGGTACAGTTAATGAAGAAAGTTATTGTTATAATAAAAAATGCAAACTAAAAAAGGTTTTCGACTCACGGTTGGCTTGATATATTGAAGTTGGTACCACAGGTAATGATGTACCTAGAAAAAATAGCAAACAAAATATAATTTTAGTGACTTATTTATATGAAACAGGTGACGATGATTGCTCAACAACAACAACGTCTAGAAATAAAGGTAGAATGAAGACGAACACCAAAGCATGTCTTTATCCCTTTCCCAATAAAATTGATGTAGCCGATTTGATTATGTCGCTTAAATCTGGCTTATATCAATATTTTATAATAAACACCGAAATGATTGTTACTTTATGAACCAATGTCCAAACAGTTTGTACTATTGAGTAATAATTTTTATCTTTTTTTTTTTTAAACATCTATCTTGTGGTTGGAGTAACGGAGCATAATAAAGCCTGGCTCGACCTAAACGCAAAATGCTTTGAGATGCAGCTCAATACTCCGAACTCACGTTTCACTGTGACTTATGTGGCAGAAGTCCTGATAACGGACTGCTCAGTCAGAAAAAAAATGCATCAAACTTGAATGAGGCACTCCAAGTATCATCTGATAAGATTATTTTTGGATTTTAAGATTCTTAAGATGTTGTGTCAGTAGTAGTTCAAAAATAATAAAAAAAAATTTAAGGCCAACTCACCAATAGTTCTAAAACAGTTAAAATAATAATTTCTACCATTACGCTTACCTAAATACAAACTGTATTGTACGTTGTGTTTTCATTACCACGTTTTGGAAACTATATACATATTTTTGCCCAAATTATTCCTAATTTTCTCCTACATTGTTACCTTATGTGATGTACACTTTGACCATATCTTGTACATATACCTTTGTTTGTCAAATAAATAAAATTGAACCTGTACTAATAAAACTTTATTTATGTTTTTGTTTCAATAGACTGAAAGCCGTAGGACATCGATCCAGGAGGTGTGTTTACAAAATAAGCTTAGCATAAAATAATTGCTAAATTTCATCTAGAGTGCTTTAATTTCATAAACGGTGTAATTTAAATATTTTTTAATGCTTTTAGGCTAAAGAAGAAGTTAAAGTCGAGAGCAGAAAGGCTTCCATCATTGAAGATAAAACCCTCAAAGTAAGTTTAATTATTCTTTAATTATATCTAAACATTTGCTGTTGTATGCTACTAAGAATGTATGATAGATACTTGACTTTAGCCCAAGATCAATCAAAGTGGTATACAACAATTAGAAAGGCCTAAGTCCACCAGTGGACTGCGAGAGGCTGTCGAAGATGACGATGATTTGACTATCTCTTTGTTAATTTATTAAACATGGAACAGGTACATATTTACAAAAGTCAAATTATAATCTTTACTCGTATTTGTGTAAATTTTAAAAAAACTGACGTCAAAGCTATAAGCTACCAACTAGTGGTAATCCAGCATTCGAGCGAGAAGAAACCGAATGTACGACACTATTAAATCTATCACTATTAAGAATCCATGAGACTTTATTCAGAATTATGTTTGAACTGCTTACCATCAGGCATCACATTTGCTCGTCTGCCGCCTCTTGCATAAAAAATAAGTTAGGTTTTCGTTAAACAAAATTTATTATCATAGGTTACCAAAGAAACTGCCGAAAGTAGAAAGTCGTCTATATCCGCTGTTGCGGAGAAACAAGAGGTTGCGACGCTCAAAAAATCTACCGCTCAAAGGGTAAGTGTCTATTTTTCTAATTCCATAACTACAAATGGTTTGAAGACATAAGAAAATGTGTTCGTTTAGTATCTTTGTATCATATCTTTTTTGACTTAATACTACTCACAGGCAGTGGCATAGCTGTGTCCACAATTCACTTATCATGGCTTCAATCAATCAATTTATACGAACGTGAATTTCAAGCCATAATTATAATTAGTGAAACACTGCACAGCTTGTCTCTGCTCTGCTCCGCTCCACTTCAATTAAACTACAGCCTAAGGGAATTTCGAATAATACCATTAGTTTTATTGTTTAACATCATGCAGACGGCCTGCTCGTCTGCCAACTACCCATCGCGTTTTATTACGTAAGAATAATCTAATCAACATATAGAATACAGTATTTTTATGCTTATACCTTATATCAAAATCTTCATGACACTTCTCTCAAGTTAACAGATTTTCTTATGTCTATAAGATCCATTTGAACAAAAGACTACCTATTAGTATTTTTGAAATGTTTAGCTTGCAATTTCGTGAGTTTATAGCGACACCTTGCAAAATGTTTATCACAATGCTTCTAGATTGAGAACCCTTACATTTGTTTAGAAGATTTTCGTTCCAAGTGTTAATTAATGAATGAATAATTTTTAGTTCATTTCAATATTTTTTACAACACTTGGAGAGGGAACCTACGTTTTTATGGTGTATCAGTGAATTTGTAGTTGGTAGTCCCTGAGAGGTTTATTTTGATCTTCCACAAACCCGGTCTTAGTGTTATTGTGTGTTAGATTTGATACATTTTGATAAACGTACCATCTACAGTAATTTGTGTAAAAAAACCTGCTATCCGCACACGCAATACCCTAATGCTTATTCATATTCCAAATAACTTATGATTTTAGCCCAGCATAAAGGAACCTGAGAAAGCAGAATTAGGCCAGATTAAACTTAAGGTAAGTGAGAATAGAATAATATACATACACGGTGCATGCATTCTATTCTGTTTCTATGTTCAAAATGAAAATACGACACATTTCTTCAATTCTTATTTTAAATTCTATTTGTAAAAACATAAAAAATGAAAAAGAGCTTCATTTTATGTGTTCTTTTGTATATAAAATCTTTTTGATTACTTTTCTCTTTTTGTGTCAAGTAAATAACTTCTTTGTAATTAATATTAAACATGATAACAAAACAGAAACAGGTGTAAACGATCCTGATACATATACAAACTGTGTACTACAATAGGTAACATTTTATTTTTGTAAATAGGACGACAAAGTAGAGACGGTAGAAGACAAGGTAACGACAGAATCTGTAAATAAGCCAACAGAAAAGACCAATCTATGGCGACCTACGAAAACAGATACACAGGTATATACACATCCACACACACCCATATCATATGCTTTACAAAAATAAAAACGGAAGTTAATGATAGCTAGATTTGTTTAAACTTAAGACTTAAAAATAATATCCAATAAACTATAGATTTCATTAGAAAATAATTTATTTAGGTTTCTGAAACTATCTTCAAAAATTTTAAGTAGGTAAATCAAATTTCTAGGTACCTATTGAGACTAAAGACCAACAGGCAGATATTCAGGATGACTTTTGGGTGACAAAGGTACCTATATAGTTTTGTTTTACATAATCTATCAAAAATATCAAACAGTTTTGAATATAAAATATAATATTTGAAATGTCTTATTAGGAACCAGAAACACCTAAGTCTCCAGCTAAACAATCTCCGTTCTTTGGATGGCGAAAAAAATCATACGCAAGTATGGATGTGAGTTAAGACAATATTTACTTTCAAGACAAATAATTTTAAATGTTTTAAACAATTCGAACACTTATAACGTTATGAAATCACTTCTTAGGAACCAGAGGAAGAAGAATATAAGCCTGCTGAATCTGTCAAAGAAGTTAAAGAACAACCAAAGGTAGTCAGTCATACTTAGATACAATATAAACAATAGTAAAATATAAATAAAATTTTAAACGAATCTACTTATGTTATTAGGCACCATTTGAATCTAAAAAACCTGTTGAGGAAACTAAAAAGCCAGTAGAGGAACCTACAACACCAAAACAATCTCCATTTTTGCCATGGTTGAGAAAACCCAGTATAGAAATAGAGGTTAGTATAGTACATTTCATAAAAAAACATTTGCAAAAAATCTGACATAAAACACATTGCACTCAAACAAAAATTTTTCATACAAAATAGGAACCAGAAGACACTCCAAAAACATTGACTGTAGAAAAACCAGCACAAAATATGTTTCCTTGGAGAAAACAATCGACTGAGGTAAAATCAATGAATGTACATCCAATTACATGTCATTAATAATTCTCGTCATTCGTAGTTTATCAAAAGTTTGTAATTTGAATACAAAGATACAATTTACTCATAATATGATTAAAACTTTTAAATCACATATCAATTCAAAACCATAAACAAGGTACACATAAATTCTCATATGCCTTACATTAACTCACCGCAACACATACGCACAGCCAATACATCAAATGCACTCAGCACGTTTTACCACTAACGTCAACTTATAAATAAAAACATAAAATTATATTATGACACATTTATCAGGTACCAAACAAAGTTCCTGAAACTAAAGCAAATGAAGTACCCTTCTCGTGGGATGTAATTCCTGAAATACCACAGGTAGATTTTGATGCATTTGATATGAAATTTTACTTTAATGAAAAAGATAACACAGTAAATGATTTTCAAATCCAGGCTGAACAAGCACCAGAACTTGAGGATAAATACAAACCGACACTTCTCGAAACCACTGATTTACCTTGGAGAAGACCACGATCTCCACAGGTATACACTCAACTAATCACTCAGCTGCATACATTTTTACTGAACTCTAAACGACTAAGTAAATCATATACACTTAAAATAATACACACATCAAATATATACCTTAATCACGTTCACACCTCATACCTACACAACACACAATTTCCTCTAGAAGAAACATTCATTGTTTTTTCTAGGGGAAATGTAATGTATAAACACACACAACATTTCGTAAGGTCGCCATTAATGTCATTTTTCTGTAGGCTGAGATGACAGAAGAGCGTAAACCGAGCACATTAGAAATACCACAGCCCGCTTTTAGCAGCAAGCCCGACGAGGTACCATCTTCTGCACCAAATGAAACGCCACACAATTTATGCACTTGCACTAAATTAAAAATCACAGGGTTTTTTGAAGCACCAGCACTTATCACATTGGCACGAAACCTTAAATTTTGTAGTTTATGTCTGCACAAAAAGTTTGTTAATTTGATAATGGCTACAGATACTCCGAAATCTGTACCAATTATCAAATTTATTGGCCGCACTGTAGAATAAGCCTTTATCCTAAACAAGTATTTAAAGTATTGGGCATGTGTAGATATAATTGTGAAGTATGTTCGAATACGTCTAGTAATTATTCACTTTGCACTATATTGTAAGTTTTATATTAGAACACAAACTACTTGTATTATATGCATTGTTTGCGTAACACTGTCTAACTGTTCTATGTATCTATCCTTTTTGTGTAATTAATATAATTTCCTGCTTCGCTTTGCTTAATAATAGTAATTGTAACGTTCTTTTTATTTAGTATTACACTCGAATCTACAGAAATATTCATCATTTTGTATTTTTTTAAATCAAGGTAAGTTAACTGTTGTAATTTTTATAACATCATAGCCCTGTTTGGACTAGGGTTTAGCTAAATTTGAAATGTTCAAGTAAGTTAAATACATGAATATCATGTATTAGGTATCATAAGTTTGATTCCCATTCAGATTAGTTTATTATACCTATATCACATATTATATTTTATATATATATATATATATATATATATTATATTATTATATATACACAGAATCCTATAATGCTCTTAGGTACACATAAGACTCTTCCTTCGAAAGCGATTGTTCGTCTCAAGACAAATACGATCTCATGAACAACGATGGATTAAAAAATGGCACCTCCCTATTAGACAAGATACTATTAAAGTACTCAAATTGCAGAAAGTGGCAGTCAAAGAAGAAAAAGTTGAAGAAGAGGTCAAGAAAGCTAAGGTCACGTCAGTTAAGAAGAAGGCAGAGGACTTGCCTGAGATTGCTGACTATGAAAGACCAGAACTCGAGAAATATGAGAAGAGTGACTTCACACCTTCGACAAGGGAGAAGCCTGAGAAAGATAAGGTAAATAAAGATTATTAACTCTAATTTAAAAATTATGAATACTGCATAATAATAAAGAGTTGAATTTGATCGCTAAACTACAAATTTATTATACAGCCGATCCCGAAGGTGCCCGAAATCAAAGCACCTGAAGAAAAGCCAGTGGCACCGAAGATCGAAGTCATCAGGGAGAGATCACCGAAACCAGATATGCCCAGGAAGCCATCCCTGGTTCCTGGAGCACCCGTTGCAAGGCGCGGTTCCCTCATTCCTCCACCAGAAGAAATGGGAAGACGTCCATCCCTTATCATTAGCGACGAGGTATGTAATCTTCGCTTTTCGTTGTACAAACTATATTTCTTGAGTAGTTTTGTCTTTGTCAACATATTTTACTATTATTACAATGTGTCATCAATTTCAGTCAAGGTATGAATACATTAGTAGACTTTTCACTGTTTATTGTGATGTCCAAATTGTAGTATAGTCTATTTTGATTACTTGAAATTTGTGCGAACATCAAAATTGTTTAGCAGATAAACTTTTAATTCGACAATTTTGAAAAGTACCTATCACGATATTGTCCAATTCTGATGTAAGCACAATAGTACACATATGTTTTAGCCCTTCTATGTAGTTTAGATCCCTATTATCTCAGGCCGAACCCATAACATTAGATTGACCCCAGTACTCCCTTTATGAACATGCCAACAAATTAATCATCTCCAGAACGATGAGCTTCACACATTTACAACCTCAGCTTTTGTAGAAAGAAAAACTTTATTTTTATTCACAAAGAGTTTATTTTAGTTTTCCCTTATCCCCGCTTTTAGAACACTAGAGTTAGCCTCTACACTATAGATTCTAAAAACACTATTTATGAGATCCGTGTATGTAGTCATTTTAAATATCGTACAAAATAATCCACAGGAGAATAGAAAATTAAGACCTGGTGAGGTGGTCGAAGAAAAGAAGGTAAAAAATATTACGTGAATGCTGTCCGTTACATTGCCGTGATAAAAGTCTTAACTGTATCTGTAAACAGATAAATTAACGCCATCTGACGCGGTTTACGACACCAAAACTGGATAATTGTTGGGCAAATAATATATTTTGAGAACGGGAGTTAATGTGAAATTGTCCAGGCTTGGTTTTTATATGAAACTTGTCGTCGAAGCACATATAAACTGCACATACTTGTGGACACCGCGCACAAAATTGCACAGCTTGTACGCACGTTACGCACACAAATAACGGTTACGGAAGTTGTTCGTATCTTAAGAGTCGAGACTTTTGGCAGGAATTAACTCGCATACATGGTGTGTTAAAGAAGGCTTTTCTTACACATCATGATCATGGAACGGACACTAACAAAATTGATTAACACGAAAATTATGCAATATATAACGTAATAACTCGTGCACACGCTGTGTATCTGCACCAAATAATAAAGTAAACACCTCAGTAGGTAGGTAGGGTAGGTTCGGCAAAGGAGATATTAGGTGATGTGGTTTTGAAGGGGATATTATCAATGTTTTTTAACAACAGGTCACCAAATTACGTCCTGGCGAAGTTTTAGACGACAAAAAGGTGAGATCGACTGGGTCTGGAAAGTTTTAGGTGGACGCTGCTCGCTTTTGCAAAGCATTTTTTAGATGTTTTTTTATTCTTTTCTCTTATTACACTCACCACGAATGAAAGTGTGGTGTTACACAATAATATGTCCAATTCGTATTGAAACCTCCCTGCAAATTCTACAATTTCTTTATTAAACAACTTTGTTACTTTTATAAGTACATTCAATTCCAAAATCACTTTTGAACACAAAATCAAGTTCACTTTTGCTCATTACAGTATTATCATCATTTCATAAATACTGTCATTAGTATCCTTCACTCTGTGATTAGCCCCTTCTAGATCCAAAATTCTCAAGATTATATTTCTTCCCAAAAACAGTACATTTTATTCCCCATAGATGTTTAGTACACTGCTTTGCTGTCCAGCGAAAAAATATAGACTGACCTGCTGGCGCAAAAGTTTGACTTTTACGTTGATAAAAGAATCAGTATCATAATAATATACAAATTTTCAATACTACAAGTGAATTTCTGATTCTATTACCAACTCTGCTTACTAGTTGACTCTTAGAATGGCTTTAGTTTTCCGGAATCCCAATAACTGGTTTTAGTTTTAATTTTCTGCTAATCCTTTTAGTTTTACAATTTACATGCATACATACAACGTTTTACTATACAGCAATATTGATTTGAATAACGTTTATGACACAGATAACTAAAGGTATGTACAGATGACACTATACGAGTATAACGCATAACACATTGTCTTTTAGACAGTGCTGTAACAAAATAAGAAAGAAAAATAATTCACACTGACACACATTACCACACCTGCACATAACATTATTAAAAAATAAAAAACAACAATTACCTACACATTAATTTAATATACTTAATATTTAATTGAATTTCATGCACATTAACAGAGAATGATTCACTAAAAAGTATATTTTTTTCCAAAAAAGAAACGCAGCAGACCCGGTGAACTCAAGGATGAGGTATATAATGTGTGGAAAATATATGTTTAGATTATATGTCATAGCAGAAAATATTAGAAACGTGGCTAACATAGATTTTTCCCAAGTGATTAATAAGAAAACAAACCGAAGATATCAGCTGCCATTAGAAAAAATATCGTTGACGAAATCAGTCATAAAATAGCTAAAAGAGAAAATTTTATGACTAGATTTCACGGAAACCTATACGTATTATTACTAGGAACGTTAAACGTTATTGTAAATAAAATTAAACTAGATAATAGCGCTCCTAACCCCTTGTCACTCTAACATATTTAACTGTAAAATTTAACAATAAAACAATCAAAGTAATATTTCGCATGTTTCCAACAAATAATAAAATAGCTCAGCATGATTATAAACTACGTCCTTAATTCCATTATAAATTTACATCGTACGATGATAAAACTCATGGTCATGTTTTCTTCATCATTAATACTACTTAAACTGAAGAAATAATTTAACATACACGGGCACGACTGTCGTACTTTGTGAATTTATTTATTAATAAACATAACAATAACAGCATTCCAACGTATACTCGTACATAACAAACTTTAGCACCGATTAATAATATTTAAGAATGTAATATCGCTTGACAGTACCAACAATTTAAGGTCTTATTAACAACATTTCTATAAGACATCAACTTGGTTGACGTAACTTTTGCGGAGGTGTCACAAAACATCTAATGCATAATTTGCATTCCCAAACGATTTCTAATTGTGTCTCAAACAATAATTATAAATCACACAGATTGAATTTAGAAGCGGAAGCATAACAAAGATGCTATTATTAGCTTCATTCGAGACTAGGTTAGGAGCCAAACTTCTGTAACTATGACGCGAATAACGTAAATCATAATCAGAAAGATGTCGCAGGTAATATTGATGACAGATTAATAAATAAGAGCTTCTAATGACAGGTGAGAAAATGTAATTTAAAAACTATGCAATGTAGGAACATACCTATAACTTGTACCTGTTGTAACCAAAAAAGCAAATAATACGTATACCTATATTTTAAGTAAATTAGAAGTCCAAGTATTTCATCTCAAGCAACTTCAATTTTAAGCTCTCAGACGTAAATAACCAAATAAGTTAGTTAGAAACCAATTTCCGTTTTGGAAATAATACCAGCTCCAAGAAGGTTACATTTTCATTGTTTACTGATTGCAATAAATATGAAGATTTACTGAAATAATTTAAAATGTTTACTACAATTCGAACAACATTTTACAAGATACTCTGATAACGCCATGGCTGCTAGCAATGAATAACAAAACTGTCCACAATTAATGCACCAGGCCATAACGAGCCGTATTTAGACGCAGTTAAAAGAAATTGATCTAGGCACATTAAGATAAGACTATTAGGAATGAACAAGTAGACACACCTGCTCAAGACCGTCTCATGACGTGAGCCTAATGAAGCAGACGAAGCTGCGCATGCGTCTGACGAACGTTATGATGGATTGTTATTCTTATAAATATGACTGCAAGAATTAGGCCAAGATCAAGCGTTCTTGAAATGTTGACGCCTATAAGCGCTCCGCGATGCCAGCACCACTGATTTATAGCAACTTTATATTGTTAAAAAGATATACGTCTTTTAAAACCCACCTGTCGCGAAGACGGTTAAACATTGTAGAAGAACGATGCACTGAACATAATGAGCCAATAACGTTCATTGGCCAAGCACGTATTCGTAATGTCGAAAAGTCAATGGTGATGAATGTACTATATGAACGATCATTGATGAATCAGTAACTCTATAACAAAGCATACATACAGTACGAGGTAAGATTGTTATTACATAACTCATAAGGATGAGGTTTCTGAAACTCCAATTGGCCAGAATACACCCTAGATATGAAAATACAGACTAGATTAATAACTTTTTAACTTTCGTAGTATCATAAAATTCCCCGTGACCACGGCGGAAACGTTAGCCTAAAACTATTATAATATGTGCGTCAAATCCCAAACATTTCAGATCTTTTCAGATTAAAGATGCCTAGAATCAATAATGCCTTCAAATGCAAAATAACAAGACATAGTACTATAAATAATAATACATACATGACTACAACTATTCATAAAAAATCCTATCTCCAGATAGGTACGTGAATAAATTATTCTTTAAGGGTTAATAAAAAGATTATCTTTTTGCGTGATCTATAATACAAAAGCAAACAAAATAGAAGTAACTATAAAAAGGAAAATTAGTCAGAATAATATTTATAAGATCATTAAAATGTGAGAAAGGAAAACAAAAGCATGTTTGGCGCAACCAAACATATTATAGAACTCTAACTATGTCACAATATCGTCTGGTGTGCCACAGGGGTCCATACTCGGTCCCCTGCTGTACTCTTGTTACCTGTATGATATTGCCGGATGTTTTAGGTATGCTAAGTATTTAATGTATGCAGATGATACAAAAATTTATATAAAGATCAAAAATATTGAGGATTGCTATAGGTTACAAGAGGATTTAAATAGATTGAGTATTTACTATGCAGAAAATCGAATTAATATCAACGTTAACAAATGCTCTTACATGTCTTTCACTCGTAAAAGGAAACCGCTAAAGTTTAAATATAGTATCAACAGTTCAGATCTTCAGGAGACAAAACAAGTTCGTGACTTGGGTGTTTTAATGGACTCTAAATTAACGTTTTCAGATCACATAGACCATATAGTCTCAAAAGCGTATAAAAATCTAGGATTCATTTTGCGAGTGAGCAGATCTTTTACAGACATACACTGTCTAAAAATACTTTATTACACATATGTAAGAAGTATCCTTGAGTATTGTTGTAACATCTGGAGTCCACAGTATAATATATACAACCAAAATATAGAGAAAATACAACGTAAATTCCTCAAACATCTAAATTATCGTGATTACCGCGCACACACAGACTATGTAGATTCGTGTCACTTCCACCACCAACTAACGCTTGAGAATAGACGCTGTCTTCTTGATATGATTTTCCTGTACAAGATATGTAATAATGATATAGACAGCGTAGACCTAGTGACTAGAGTGTTACAAATTGGTGCTCCATCTGCCCGAACCAGGCATACAAAACTTTTTAGCTACAAATTTGTACGCACTAAGTATGCTCAGAATTCTGTCATATGTCGTATGCAGAAAACATTTAATGATAAGTTTGGCTCAGTTGATTTATTCTCTTCGTCATTGCAATCTTTTAGATCAGAAATTGTCAGCATTCTTTCATTATAAGTAAATAAATCATATAGGTATGGTATTAATAAAATATATATTAATATATTATACATATGTATTTTTATGTAGGTATATTTATGCATATTTATTTATTATTATTATTATAATTTCCTTTAGTTATTTACTTAAATATCTTGCGTATATGTGTGCATCAACCTCACTCAATCCGTTGTTCCATATGTCATTGTTTTAAATTAATAAAATTAAAATCCGTTATTAGCTGTAAGATAAAATTAAGTCTCTGTAATTGTTAGTTTAAGAGCTGTGGATTTTGTAATAAAATAAAATAAAATAAAATAAATAGAAAAATATAACGAACACGTGTAAGTGCAATAAGTTCTATAGACCCAAAATAGCAGCAAACATTTGATTGACATATTGATGTGGAAACGTTAGGAATACCTTCTGGGACGGGCGTGGGTTGCCGCGGACGCGCCGGTAGTGGGTAGAACAAACCCCGAAACTGGTCGCTTTGGCAATACCGCCAACAGTTCACGGCGCTGGTGACTCGCTATTGGCTCCAACATCACCATTAATCAGTGTTAGTTTTTAAACCGCATCGTTCGCATTTTACAAACAAAGCACAAACCAAAAATGCACGCTACTCTATAGACAAAGAGTCCAATTCAGCTCCACCAGTCTTCCTTTTCAGAGTATCATTCACAGTGTCGCAGTTAATAATATTGTATTGACAGCGTCGATACTGCGAAATTTGTCGCCTTGTTAGCAATTTGTGTACCTATTTGAGGTTTGGCGGTGACTGCCAGCGATGACAATCATTTGAATAATTCACATTTATATTATACAGTGCCAATCAATCTCTCGATCCCTTATGCAAGACTTCAATCCCGTTTAATTTATACTTCTCTAAACAGCTTCGGACGGTCGAATGGTGGACTTTTTGAGATGCCTGGCTTGGAATCGCGAGCGATTTGTGTGTCAACGGTATTTATGACGTCAAAAGCACATGAAATACACCTGTGGTAAGTTAGGATTCGAGGCGCGATTTTGTAATATGTGAGTCACATCGTTAGCGAGATTACGAGGAGCGAACGCAGCTGGATATTTCCTAAGGCCCAATAATACCGCAGATATTGGAGACAACTTCACGCATATATTTACGCCGTCCAAGAACACACTTCACGGATTGCTCACCTTAATCTGATAATTAATTGAAATGGTCTGCTGATTTGTGCTGTGCACAAATAGAAGCACCCTCCCCCCTCCCGGCGGTGCTGGCGACCATGCCTGCTCGACCCCTTCTTCAGTCTTTTGACATTCGCGCCCATTTTTAGATGGAACGACACTAACGAACTGTCCCAAATCGAAAATCTACCGAGCGAAACTAAAATAATAAATAGGGTGTAACACTTTAAAAAAATAAAACAAATACCGATAAACTTGACTTAGCATTTAAAGTTGAAGCTTTTGTAAATATGGATCCTCCGCATATAGGACGACGGAAAAATGTTGATGAACTTTATAAACTTTTTTTCATTGTACGCGATAAAATGAATGAGTGATATAGAAATGAGTCTGTGATATATTATTATTGTTTTTACCGATTAATTTAATTAATTTTAAGAGACTGTTTTGTGGCATCTTTGTTTTTATGTGATTAACACCATGGCAGCGGTGGCTAAAAAACCATCACTTACTACGCCTAAGCCTAAGGCTGATCCGGTAAGTAAAATTGTTCAGAGAAAAAATTGGAATTGTTATTTCAATTTCAAAGGTCATTCAAATATATCTAAGAATATTCACATACAGGATGTTAAATTAATGAAAGTGGCGCTTTATTTTTTCATTTACTGGATTATACCAATTTCGTGGCATTTTTTATTAGTTGGTACGAATCCTAAAAAAAATCTAGTTTAACAAAAGCCTTAACAAAAACCCAAAAACCTAGTAATTCTTTTCGGATTTTTTGTTTAAATAGGATACTTTGTATTACGAATTAAGTTAAACATTTTAAGATAGATGTACATATGTTCAAAGATTTGAAAAAAAAGTGCATGTTTAAATAAGAACATTACAGACTTGGAAATTTTGAGACGGCCTAGAATCTATAGTAGCGATTTCTTCTAGAAAACCTTTAGGTAAAGGAAATATAATTTGCTGAAGTGATGAAAAAATTATGAAGAACTAAGTCTGATAATGAAACATAAGAATAAGAATAAGATGTTACAAAAATGTTACACTCCATCAAAATTGAGCTACCCAAAGAATTCGAGGCACTTTTTATGTTGTTATTTAACTCTAGGTACCTATTGCTATTTTGTGTAAAAGTATAACAGAGTAAATGTTACCCAAGCAACAAATTCCAATTGGTTGCCAGTTAACATTCCATAAATATTTCCTTCAGTCAAATATAAATTAGTCACAAGACAGACGTAGCATAATATATACCCTATGTGCCTTTCAGCTGTAACCATTATTTCACACCCACGCTCAAACATATAACACGAACACACTTGTGATTGCAAATTTCAATCATCTTCGGGTCGCAATTACTTTTGTTAATTAACCGTTTTGATTTAAAGTTATTGCTAATCTAATCAATGATGGGCCCGATGACATATCTTGCTGTGTTACATTGCAATGTAACAGAGCAGAGACGGATACCTAAACAGCTGACAATCTAAAAATAATGTCACCTCGACAGCTTTCTTTCTCAAATAAGACATGTATTTGAGAATAGAAAATATCTTTAATCGCACTGCCTTAATAGTGCACTTATGAATTGTTAAGCACAAAATGAAAATGATGCTATGCTGGCTACGATAGGAAGAAACTCGATAGTTCCGCTATATGCAAGATACTTTATTTTAAGAAAAGGCTTGATAATGGCTTTAATGTTGCAACTAAGGGATGCCCAAATAATAAACCTAATGTCAACTGTTAGTTTTAATGGATTATTAAGATTTTAATGGTATATCTTTAAGGCTCCAATTAATTTTTGAATCTAGCAGCGACTTCCTCATAGTCACTCCTTGTCACACGCTCAAAGTTTTACAACTTACCTTGTATTCTGGAACTTATGCTAGAAATTACAATTAAATTACAATTACAGTTTTGTATACGTAGTTTGTGAATACAATATTAATGATCCAAAAATTCTTTAGGATTTTATTATCTATAGCTTTTGCCCGCGACTTCGTCCGCGTGTTTAAATTTATACATACAAAAGTTTTTTCCCGCTAACTCCCGTTCCCGTGGGAATTTCTCAAAATACAGCCATAACTAAACTTTATATTTACTAAGGTACCTGCATGCCAAATTTCAAGCGTCTAACTTAAGCGGTTTAGATTTTTCATACAAAAGGATTTTCCCGCTAATTCCCGTTCCCGTGGGAATTTCGGGGATTCCTTTCTTAGTGCACCCCTACGGTACCTAAGCTACGTCCCTTCCAAATTTCAAGTGCCTACGTTTAGCCGTTTGGGCTGTGCGTTGATATGTCAGTCAGTCAGTCAGTCAGTCAGTCAGTCAGTCAGTTTCTCCTTTTATATATATAGATACTTGGCCGTACCAGTACAACTCATTTAGAGATCAGACTAGGCTCAATTTAAGATTACTTACATACGTCGACGTAATCTCATATTACAATATTAGATTACGTCAACAATAAAACTACAACTAAAAGTGTTTAAAACGCATTGTTTAAAAGGATTGAATAGTATTGAAACTTAGACTGAACATTTAAGATAGCAATGTAGTTCATATTTGCAATATGATAAGAAAGCTGCCGACAAAATGTTTGTTAGCAAATACGTGTGCACCAATCATTAATTAGAGCCACTGCAAAGGTACACGTTCTTAATATACTATTATCATAACTTCATAACACTAGACACACCACTTGTGCGACATTTGTCAGGAAATCCAGCACTTCATTGTCAGAGTGTTTGGCTACGGTTCTTAATGTTTCGCATCTGTCATAACACAACTAATGTGTCGTGGATAAAATTTCGGTTCGCGAACGTCACTTTGCAAAATATATTTAAATGTGTCGGTTTTTAATAGTGACACAGCTTACACGGGAAGCCCTCCGTAACCCGTCTCCATTTTCACGAAAAGTGAAAGCCAAATATCCAAATTCATTACTTGTAGATGATTTGCCATCCCACCAAAGTCGTTTGACGAGTATTTTGCCGAGTGTACGGTGATGGCCAGCCAGGGGGGCAAATCGTAGGGGTACACACTACACCGTTAGCACCGATAGCAAGCGCACAATCACCCACGTGATTTTTATTCTTATCCCCCACATATCCTTAAAAAATTGTTAGGTGAAATGTGAGAACACTAAACTGTTATTTTTAATTAATATTAATTTGCAAACGATAAAACTTGGCGATGATATTTAAGTGACCTTTGATTAATTTATTCAATTAATTTGACTGTTGCAAATGATTTAATATGATATGATTAATCCCTCTATGATACATAATTGCATAGATGAACAATATAAGTGTACAAACATATTGATAAACAGACTGTAAATAATCCTTTCTATGATAGCAAAGCAAAATTACGTATTAATTTAAGAACAGAATAAGATCCTTAAGTTGTAAACTCACCGATAGTCGAATTTTGAGTATGGCGAGTTGACACATAAACCTGAAATAGATATATGTTTTAAGATTTTTGAGAGGTATAGAGGGTATTTAACAACAATCTAATACCTACTTATAATTAAGAACTTCCGTAATGTTGGTTTACCTCTGTTCAGGCATAGGCTTAACTTTAAGTTTAGAAAAATGATCGTGTCCTTGTTTGCAGGAATTTTTGAATATTCCAACTATAAATGCCTAAATATTTAATTGTTTAATTTAAAAGATCTTTTCAAGTATACAATTTTGTGGGAATTTCTATGCTTTTAATTAACTATATGGAAATATAATGCGTGTAGAATTTTTGATACTTTTAATTTCTCACAATGATGACGAGGATGAAGATTAATTAGCAATTTATAGTCTGTTTATCGCACACCATCAATGTCGATTGAATCGTGATTAACCATGGTTACTGAATCCAACCAGTCAAAGATGTTACTAACGGTAACTTGATGATATAGCGACGAAAGTCCGGGGACGCCAGGAGGCCGTCCATCCAGGACTTGGAGGATCTGATCAACAAGCCCTCGGTGCCGCTGAAGCCGCTAGGAAATGAGGGTCCACCGGTTATCGTCGATGTGCAGGAGAGCTACTCGGCTGTTGAAGGTAAGACCGGATTTTTTTAAACAAGTGTAGATAATGAAGACCTCTTGGGAAGGGAAGGTGTGGAAGGAATAGAATAGAATACACATAAATCATTTATTTAGAGGGATGTGAACAACAAGACAGGTTCACTTTCGGTTTGAAAATCTGAAGATTATATCTATCAGGGTCACGGACTTTGACAAAGAGTTCCATAACTTAACCGTTAGGACTATGAATGTTGTCAAAGCGCTTTGTGCGAACCTATAAATCAGTGTCTTCTTGCACTGCCTGATAATAAATCACCTATTTATGACTTACGTATTTTAACTACAACTGCATATCCAAGAACGTCGGAGATATTAAAATACACAAATGCGAGCACAAACACAAATGTACTTTTACTATGCTTACCGAGCAAAATGTTCCCTCTCCCAGATCAAACCGGCTACCTCACGGTCCAAGTGGAGGGCAACCCTCCGCCAACATTCAAGTTCTACAAGGGCGTCACCGAAATCATCGAGGGTGGTCGCTTCAAGTACGTCACCGACGGCGAGACTGGCCTCATCACCCTGTGCATGAGGAAGGTCAAGCCTAACGATGAGGGCAAATACAAGGTTGTCGTCAGCAACATCCACGGAGAAGACTCCGCTGAGATGCAGCTTTATGTATCCGGTAAGTAATAACTAATAGTTCCTTTGTTTAGAGGAAGGTAGGCTCGGACCCAATGGACATTTTGGGCAAGCGCCCTGGGCCCCGCAATCAATAGGCCGCCCTCAAATCAAATACAAAGTTCCTGACAAATCTAACGAAATAGTGTTTTGTCAAAGTCATAAGGGCCCCATTATCTTAATATGCCCATTGCCTAGGGCCTCCAATAGATGAAAGATGGCCCTGGATAGGTAGAGTCTTATCATAGTAGCACGGAATAGTGGCCTTCCGTTGCCTGATGTAAAGCAAAAGGCTCAAGTCGCCGCGGCAACAAACATGTAACCAAATCAACCACTCGTCAGTTGCCACCGCCATGTCGGCCTTGTTATTCTGAATGGAAATCGGTTCAGTGATATTTCGGTCCAAAACCAAAAGGTCGATGGTTTGAATTATAAAACGTGTAACTGTAATTTTCTTAATGAAATTACTTCGTACCATTCCGGATTCAGAAAGTTGGTGGTGATCGGTGTCTTAGAAGCATGCAAACCTTTGGTTTTGTGTTAATAAATATCTATCGCATCATAGCCACCGCCATAAACAATAATTTCACTTCATAAACGGGTTCAAAGATATGACCAATTAATGATAACAATCTTCCATTCACAGACTCCAGCGGTATGGACTTCAGAGCTATGCTCAAAAGGAGAAAGTACGCCAAATGGGGCGAGAAAAAAGAAGAGCCTGACTGGGACCTTAAAGAAACAGAAAAGCCTATTCCACCACTTAAGAAGGTTGAAAAGGTAAGGTCTAATTTCTTAATAGATAGCGAAAATAATTTTGACGTAGGAGGTGATATAATCAAAACTTTAAAAGTAAAACTAAATAATGCAATCTGTATTAAATTTAAACATATAAATCCAAAAAGATAAAAAACTGACCCAAAGCAATGCAGTAATTTAATAGTATTGAGTTATTGTTAAAGTTTTTGAGTTATAGCTTTAGTATATCTATTTATTGTGAAGTTTATTTTCTGCCTTGCTTTGAAAGTTAGATTTTAAAAAGAATGAATAAGGCAACTCCATCAAGAAAATGGCATTGAATTTACTTTAGAACATAGCTTTTAACTATTTCTATCTATAACGAATGATATAATATAGTTAGACGTTTCACCTTAGAACAGCTAGAGGCGTCACTCCATTGCTCCTTATCAATCCTAAAACATGACTTAGGAGAATAAAGAAAATGTTTTTAAAGGTAACAATTTTAAACCATGTGAAGTAGCATCGTATGCATCATATATTTGATCTTTAGGGCTTAGAGACTGGATATTTCGAAGAAGACGGCTTCATTGTGGTCGTCTCCGAAGGCGTGGAGATGTGTAGATTCCCTGCAGAGAGACGCAGAAACTCTTCAAATTGGTCCTGGGTCAAGGTCCTCAGTATTCTAGAATATTATCATCGTTCATTCCATCTTACATTCAGTCGTTTATCGTGTATTACCTCCGCTGATTTGTTTGTCATGTAATTTATTGATTTAATCATTGTAATTTGATTATTTTTAATTCTCTGCAAATGGAACTTTGCAACAATTAATTAACTCTTTTTTCTTGAAACCTTGATATTTATGGTAATCGTGTATTAAAATCTATTTGCAACCATCCTTACATTTCATCTCATGTCATTAAAGTCAAATAACTCGAGATAAAAACACAATTGCTTATTGTGAATTACCTATTCGTATATCATAGCGTGGAATTTGATAAAGTGATGGCTTCATCAGATGGAGGATTTTTAAGGAAATTCTGTAATTTATTGAAAATCTTTTCTGTAAGTTTTAAGATAATCTGAATCATTATGTTTTGAATTAAAACTTTTAGCTTTTAATTTGATCTTAGCCCACTCGAATATGTATCTTCCATATTTATGGATATCTATATTCCAAATTTATTTCCTTCACCCATTTAAAAAGCAACTGTGTTGAACAAGTACTTTACCTGAATTCATTGGGCGTTCATTTCATTGGATCCATTCCAGTTTGCTCTATTCAGTCCTGCTTCAGTAATTTTGCTTTAAAACCATCACGCTTCTTCACAACAAAGACTTCTGTACCCTATTTAGTAACATCTATTGTCGATTCTAGGGTATATATGACATAAGGAGACGCATGTCTCTCTCTGAAATGATACCTGATTGGCCATCTTTGATGGAGGCTGCCAAAATAAAGGTTCGATAAAAAGGACGCCTAAACCGTAAACCGTATAAAATTAAGATATTTATGCCTTTTTGGAACTCATCACTATTGGCAAACTTAGTACCCAATTACCATACTTAAAGTTAATAATTCATTCTAGCTATTCTATTCATTCACAAATTTTAATGTTTCAAAAGGACGTAAATTATCTTTTAAAATGAATGAACTTAAATAATGTATGATAAACTAAAACAAAACTAAAATTATCCTCTAAAGTTACAGCCCTCAAAGTATGCCTGTTTAAATGAACATGCTAATGTTTTAATATTGTCATATATATCATGATTTAAAATTTCAAGATTTTCGAACGTTACAAGATCAATTATCGCTTAATCTTTTCTTGAAAAATATCTCAGATTATTGAGGTCTGTAAGTTCTGAGCGATTTAAATAAACAATGCATTTAAAACTAAATTAAAAAATAACTCGCACAAGGTTTTTGTATCACCACTTCACGTTTCTTTAACTTGAACATGATTTTCAGGGAATGTAAGTGGAATGAATTTGATGATTATATCACTTTTGGTATTTTGTCCGTTCTCTGTATTTTCCAGGTTTTTTATTTTGACGTCGGATTATGGGGCTTCTGTCACGTCATTAATATCAAAATTTTGTCTCTTGTCTCCACTTAATTCATCATTAATTTCAGCTGATGCATCCGATGTTTTGCAGATGTTGGAATTTGTTTTTTTGTAATAGCAATATTAATGTGTGTAATTATAATTGTGATTTTATATGTGTAACGTAAGAAATTACAACAAAGTAACTACACACTACACAAATGCTTTATACACATTATCTAATTGTATGAATTTGAAATATGCTGCAAAATGTTATAAATTGCTGAAATTACTCGTCTGGAGTTTGACTAAGGATGAATGGATATTTTGTAGAGATCCCATAATAGAAGACCGTCCCTGGCGGAACTGATTCCCGACTGGCCGGTTCTCCATTCGTTCAAAAGAGACGAGGTTTGCCAAAGAAAATATGACCATAGGGTCTCCGAAAATATGCACAGAGCACTCTGTATTGTGGTCACCGATGTAAAATATTTTTCGCACAAAATGTTGTAGTCCTGTAAAATCACGAGATGAAACGAAGACTCAACAATAATATCTGCTAGTTTCGTATTATACAAGATTAGCACTCGCTAGAACTTCAAACATGTTTTACAACCGACACTGATAGAATATTCTGAATTAATAAGTACAATTGCAAGCAGCTTTTCTTGATAATATGAACTGCAGGTATTATGAAATATTCATCACCAATTACTGGATATATTTAGCAACTAGTCTGTTCACAAATAGTCAACAGCACTTCTATGTCACTTTCTACTTTCTTCTACTTAAGTTCTTATGCCAATTCTTCTGTGCACTCCTTCGTCAATATGTTATTAGCAGCACATCGCACCAAGATGTTAAGTATCACGCACATTAAAATCGATGTCTCAGGGCGTTACTTCCAAAAATGATGCAGTTATAGAAACATACCTACTTGGAAATATAGGCATCATTTTTGTTGGACCAAGTCATACACATGACGCCATCAGCTATCTAAATGTTTTGCACAACTCTCTCGAATACATGGAAATTCCAATTTCTGTACAAAAGCATGGAGTTTGTGAGTGATAGTGACGAAAGAATGGCTGATGAATCTAACGCCTCGGCTGAACATAACGGTTAATAGACAGACTTCGAATTGTTTTCGACTACATGCATTTGATTTAACACGCCGAGTGACGTTGACAGCGAGGGGGATGGATCTGAGGGTGTCTTCATGGTTAGCACCTGAACAGCTTTTTGTATGGAGCACTTTGTTGTGACAGCACCGTTTGAACTTTTCGACTACAGGTATATTAATGGTCACCGGACATTGTTTTCAGAAACAAGAGTCGTTCTTGAAGCCCCTCGTAGATCAATTCGCGAAAGAAGGCAAGGATAAGAAGGTGACATTCGAAGCCATCTTCAGTAAGACAAACTCGAAGCCAAAATGGTACTTCCGTAAAGACGTAAGTATTATTAAATTCTCCTATAATGTTCACATACAGTATATACGGATGTCCACAATAAAAGAAATCAATTCTAATAAATTGCGTTAATGGTTCTAGGAGCTGTTCCCAGGCTCGAAATACAAGATGACAAACGAACAAGATTCATACAAACTGATCATCATGAACCCGAAGGTCGAAGATACGGGCAAGATCACAATAGAAATTGGCGGTATTACTTGCACTGCCTTCTTGCAAGTAGATGAACCTGATCCAACATACAATTTCACTAAACCACTGAAGAAGGTTACAAGTGGATACACAAAACACGAGTGTGTGCTTGAGTGTACTGTATCAAACAGCCTGGCTATTGTCTCATGGTGGAAGGGAGACACAAAGGTCGAGGATGGAGACGACTTCCAAATCTCCAAGGATTTATCGGGTGTTTGCAGACTGACGATCAAGAGCGCCAAGTTAGAAGACGCTGGCAAATACTCGTGCAGGATTGAGAAGCAACCGGACAAAACCGAAACTGAAGTCAAGATTGTCGGTACGTGATCATGTTTAACTGTTTTTGCGATTAATTAAACGTAGCTGATGTTGGAAAAAATTTTTAGTACCTCGTGACGATAAACTATACAGTGGCATCTTGATCGTATTAAATCTTGAAATTTCCTTTCAGAATACCCGTACAAATTCACCAAGGTACTCAAATCGCAGCAAGCTATTGAGAAAGATACCATCACACTGCTTTGCGAGCTTGACGATGCTGGTGGTGACGTAAAATGGTAAGATATGTAATTTCATTTAAATTAGATACTTTATTAGTGTCTCAATACTTATCGGTAGGTATTTTAACAATTCCATCATGGCATCGTCGGCTGGTATAAAGCTGACGACTATAACTCAAACTCAACATTGTCCAAAAGCAGTAGTAGTAGTATAAGTTTAGGACTGCTAATGGCTGGCAATTGCTAGAAGCGCAAAGTCCAGGATTGGAGTGGCCTATCCAGTCCAGCAGTCGACTGCAAGAGGTTGATGATGATGATTACAAAAGATTTTTAATAAAAAAGTTTTCGCTGCAATGTTTTTATACTGCTCCTAATACATTATGGAAACCAGCTCCTAAAATCAATAGGTTTTAAAAAACATAACATATTTATTGATTCTACTGAATGGCTTATACTTATATACTTTGCTAATGCGTTCAGGTTTAAGAACGACGAGCCTTTGAAGACAGACAAGCGTATCACCATCGTGAAGGAGGGTCGCAAGCGCAAGGTCGTGATCAAGGATGCCAAGGTCACTGATGCCGGCAACTTCAAATGTGTCAGCAACGCCGACGAAACGACATGCGAGCTGATCGTCAATTGTGAGTACATTTAGCTTCATTAAAGGCAAAAGTAGACAGGTTTTAGAATTTTGTCAAAACTTAGTAACTATACATAATTTATTTTAACTTTTAAACCTAAAAAAACACATGTCAAAACCGTAAATAACTTGTTTAACATTTTTAATGCCGCACAACACTACCAAAACTGCTTTTTAGCACAGTTATCAAAACTATCCTCTCTCATACCTCTGTCTTCCAGATGCAACTGTTTTATGTACGATTTTATGAATGATCTCAAGAAATCTACTTTTATTTCAGACTCGAATCGCTTCAACAAAAAGTTGAAGGACACCGAAGCAATTGAAAGAGACAAGGTTGTACTTGAAGTGGAACTTCAGGACCAGACCGCTGAGGCCGTTTGGTCCTTCAATGGACAACCAATCGTGCCTAATGACAGGTAATGAATGTATTAATTAAGTCAATCCAATAGATACCCTGTTTTTGTTACATACAGTGTGTAAAGTAAAAATTTCATTGAAAGTTAACACAATTATTTAATAACCATGTATTATTTCAAGAACCTCTTGTTAACTAATGCAAACAAAATGTGTTACTATTTTACTTTGAACTTAGCAATCCACGCGTTTAAATAACTCCAACATATTGCTTATCTTTTATACATTATACAGGATTGAAATCAAGAACCTGGGTGGTGGTAAACACCAGCTTATCTTCAACAAGTTGGAGATGGAAGACGACGGTGAGATTCTCTGCGAATCTGGCAAGTTGAGCTCTTCATGCAAACTTACCGTCAAGAAGGGAGAGTCTAAGCCAGCGATCGATTGTCCTGATGATTTCTATGGACCCGCTGGACAGCCATTCGTCATTGAGGTGCCTTATAAAGGTGAGTAATAAAAGCAAATCGTACTTACCAATATCTCAACTGACCAAATATAGCCTCTCTATTATATGCAAGGACCGAAATTATTAACGAAAGAAAATTTACTCTAACATCTTCTAGAATGATTTTCAGAATTTGTTATAATACATTGTGATATATTGTAGTTACTGGCACCCGACAAACACCAATTGAAGCTAAATTATGGAAGGATGGCAAAGCACTGCCTATCAAAGAAGTCGAGGCAGTAGTTGAACAGGAGAAGATACTCTTCAAGATCAAGAAGCCGACCAGGGAAGGTTCCGGCAAGTACCAGATTAAGCTCTCCAACGCCCAGGGCGAAGACGCTAAGGATGTGACCATCACAATGCAGGCTGTACCCACTCCTCCACAAAATGTAGAGGTTGCGGAAGTCTTCCAGACATCATGCGTTGTAGCATGGAAAGCACCGGAAGACGATGGTGGTTCTCCTATTGTCAAATACATCATTGAAAGACAGGTAAAGTACCTAAGATATTGATTAAAAAACATAAATCGGACAATTTTCATTAAAACGACAATGGGAATAATCATTTTTAATTTTCAGGACCTGTCACTCAAGGCCGGTTGGGACAATGTAGGTGAAATACCATTCGGTCAACCATTGAAACACAAAGTTGAAGATCTAATCGCAAAGAAGACGTACAAATTCAGAATTCGTGCTGTCAACAAAATTGGTTCCAGTGAGCCTGGTCTTTTCGGCAAGCCGGTGCTTGCTAAAGATCCATGGGGTAAGAACTCTCAAATTTTCTTCCGTTAAAGTGTAAACTCTTTAGAGATTGGCTCTCGTTACTCGTTCAAGAGAGTATGGTCAACCTGTAAGGATAATATCAGAATCATTCCTCGAAAATCTATATCATTTGAAAGAGATCGCTTATTGCGATAATACCGCCTAAATTACACAACAAATGTATACTTACTTTATCTAGTTTTAAGTCAACTTTATGATGCGTTATAGAGTATCTATTTTTCTATCTGAGGCCTTAAATAGACCCAGTTTTATACACAAGACTTCAGTTAGAAATGGAAGAATGCATTACACATCTGTTTTAGATCTAGTAGCACAATTACTGAACGCTGTTATTCTTTATTAACTTTATGCTGACTGCACTTTCAGACGAGCCATCCAAACCGAAGAATGTGGAGCTCGTCGACTGGGACAAAGATCATGCCGATCTCAAATGGCAGAAGCCAGATAACGACGGTGGTGCACCAATCACTGGATACGTTATTGAATACAAGGTAAATTACGATCACTAGTATTATGACAGTAGTACCATGTACACAGTGTTCTTCACCATCAGCAATCAATAATTCAACAAACAAGCCTACAAATTTTTCAAAGGCCAACAAGGGTGCGTTTCCACTGGAGCGGAGCTACACGCAGCTAAGCCGAGGCTATGAAAAATTTACCAAATATATTGCTCAAATCAAATATATCATATTCGTCCCACTTTAGTAATCAGCTTCGCACAGCTGCACGAAGCCCCACTACTGTGAAAACGCACCTAGTAATGTCTATAGGTGGTTTGAGTGATTAGTTCCCATCAGGGGCTGAATCCCATTACTCTCTTCCAACGGAAGAATTAACGATCTTTGTGAACCATTTATCTCATAACATCAATCAATCATCAATCTTCTTCTTCAGGAGAAATTCGGCAAGGACTGGGTAAAGGGCAAAGAAGTGCCCGGAGACTGCCTCACCGCAACTCAGGATGGGTTGAAGGAAGGAGGCACTTACGAGTTCAGGGTCCGCGCCATCAACAAGGCCGGACCTGGCGAACCCAGTGACACCACGAAGCCAATTGTTGCTAAGTGCAGATTTGGTGAGTTACAAATAACGTTGAAACTTTCACATTCCACTTCAACTCATGATCAGCCTGCAAGCATCCACGGGATATAGGCCAAAGATAGTTGTCATTTGGTCATAATCACCGTAGTTGCCATGCTTGACAGGCAGATTGGTGACCGCAAAAGACTTTGTTTGCGGTACAAATAAAGTCTACTTCTAAGGCTGTTGCCCGTTTCCTGATATTCCCTTAGTCGTCTTCTATGACACCCGTGGGATGAGATGGTGTGGTCCTAGTATAAATCCAGAAACCACAAGGACATTTATTATAAAACATTAAACATACATAACGTCACTCCTTTCTCCCAGAGGGCTAGGCAGAGACCACGTCCTTCCATTTGCTACGATCCTGGCACTCAACTTACACATTGTAAAACGTTTTTTTACCTTTCTACAGTTAAGCCGTACATCATCGGTGATGGCCTCCAGAGCATAATCATCAAGAAGGGACAAGTGATCACCTTCGACATCAAGTACGGTGGTGAGCCCGAACCTGAAGTCCACTGGTTCAAGGGTGAAGAGGTAATTATTAATGAATTTGTTGTTTTTTAACATAATGGAAGATCTTGTAATCGTGAGGACGGACGGTGTCGTTGAAGATGATGATCGCTCTCTAGAATCTGGGGGTATTTCACCCTGGACGAAGAGTGCCAGCCACTTGTCATCTGCGACTGGCCAGGGCAGGCAGGGCAGGGCAGGCGCGACCGTACCGACCTCAGAAGCATCTGAGGTATCCCTGTTACACGTACACATATAAGTAATTCATTACAGATTCTATTACACGAAAGACTTGTAAACAATTTTTAGTTTTCCTATTATTTGGTACAGCTATTATACGAGATTACAATGCGTCCACAAGCTGTAGCTACGAAGGTACAGTATTTAGTCGTGGGTACCACAGGGCAACATTATGAGACCAGAAATATATAATTCTTCAAGAAAGGGTTTGATCGTTTCGAAAAATGTGTCTGTACCTAATGGTATCTCTAATTCTGAGAAGGACTTTGTACGTTGTAATCTATGATCTATCTATCATCTATATAGCAAAAGCATTATAGGTAAACAACGACCGATAACAATCGGTTTATTATAATTACTTATTGAAGTGGTCGGTGAATCGGAGTGAGACGATGTGGTATTAACAATATTTTTACTTCTTTTTCAAAAAAGAAACGCGGAAAGCCGTACACGGAGAAGGTCAGAGGGTGAAACTGAATGTTGTCCAGTACTATTATATGTTCTAAACTCTACTTATACCTACATTTACTCTATATACATATATGTGGCTAACATGACTACACACTATACAAATTTGTATATCTGTTGAAATGAATTTTTCGGTTTTAGAGTTGATAAATATATCATCAATGTAAAGTTTTTATCTGTATCAATTACGGGAAAGTTTTTAAATACGATTTTACAGACGTGTTTGATATTTAGCGATGCGACGAAATGTTCATTTCAATGTGATACTTAATGAAAATCGCAATGAATGCGTTACAAAATTACAAAATTCAAAACAAAACACTACTGTAAAAGTTACCGTTCAGCAAATATTTGTATTTCGCTTTCAATGTTCTAACACCATTTTAAACGTATAAAAAAGAGTTTTAAAACAGTATTATATCTGTAAGTGCTTTTCACTGCAGTATAAATTGCCAGAATGAATTGGACTCTTATTGGCATATTATCTATATGTACCCTAATTAGACTTTTCAATCCTTAAGACAATCCGAGGGATCGAAAAATTAATATACGTATAACTACCATTTTAATGAATATACATATTGTCATATTTACATACATAAAAGCATATAATTGTAATAACACTATTGACGTGGCAGTGAGACTCAAAGACTGCCAACTGCCAACACTTAACTAATAAAACACTGAAATTCACAAGCACTAAACATTACTTAACTTATGTGTCTTCTCCTGGGATTGAATCTGATCTATCATTTCAAAAATCATAATTAAACGACACGCACAATTTACCGAAATTCACATATTTATAATCATACAATCGATTTAAATTAATCCATCAAGTCAGTCAGTCAATGATTTTAATAAAATCATTATAGTTTTCTGGCTCGCCCAATGGTTGACTGGTAGAGAATGCCACACGGCATTAAGTTCGCCATCTGTATTTTCCTTGTGCAATAAAGATTATATAAATAAAATAGTAGTTACAATTGCTGCTTATGGATATAATGATTAGGATTATGAATAGGATTATGATTAAAATGATTATGCTTGGATATAATGAACGTAATTCAATCGATCCATTATTCAAATCCGAAGCTAATGAAACTACAATAATTTACTGAAGTATCAGGATCTCCATTGTTGTAACCTACATTACCATGCCTATCTATAAAAAATAGTAGGCGATCATCAAATCAATTTATGGAAATCACCATCTTTTCATTTGAAGAAAAATACTAAAAGCTATTGAAAGATGGCCTGAATTTTAAACATATTTGTTTAGTTAGGACTTACAAAAACATGACTAAATAAATAAACACGATTCATGTTTCAATCAATCAATCATCAGTCAGTTTACCGCTGAACGGAGCGGCCTCCTTTAATTCACGTCACATTTCTATTACAGGCTCATCCAGCCTTAGTAGAAACCCTGGCTTTGACTGAGTTCACGTTTACAATTATCACATTCCAAACTCATTGCATAACATTACGAATACATAACAACATTTGAATCATCCAAACAAACCATGTGCGTTTCACATCGGCGTCAGAATTCACATTTCACTCACAAAGATCAGATTCCGTCCCGTGTTGCCAGTCTCTCACCTCCAATTTCTCATACAGGAGATTCGCGATGACGGCGACAGGATCACCATTGACAAGTACGAGAGGAACACGGTTCTGACGGTCAGGAAGACCACCAGGCCTGACAGTGGGAAGTACAAGCTGGTACTGACCAACTCATCAGGCACTTGCGAGAGCGTCGGTGATGTCGTTGTGTTGGGTGAGTTTTTTTTATACTACTAAGGTGGCTACAACCTACGGTCCTGATTTTTTTTTCGTATAAAAAGAGCGTTCAGGATAAATAAATATCAGACAACATCACATACATTGTTCCGATCTCAAAGTAAGTAGCTTAAGCACTTGTGTTATGGGTATTAGAACAACGGAGGTACCACAAATAAATACATAAATACAAATATAAACACCCAGACATGGAACAAACACAAGTGTTCATCACACGAATGTATGTCCCGGGTGGGAATCGAACCCACGACCCTTGGTTCAGAAGGCAGGGGTCATTACCAATTAAGCCACCGAGCCAGTCAAGGATGCAGCAAGGATGACCTCACTCCACCTGATAGTAAGCGGTCGTGAGGTCCAAATGATAGATCGACAGGCAGAATAGGACGAATCCATTGCGCCTGTCGCCCTCACCCTGAAGGCCCACTGAGATGCCGTTTCACGCCTCGCCTAAAGAACTCAGGATTGTAAGAGGAAGAAAACACATGAGCTGGAAGGGCATTCCATGACTTAATGGCACGGGGCAGGAACGAGGAACTAAGCCTCTTTTGTTCATCCCATTGGTTCTCCAGAGCTCGTAATATGCCTACCTACCTACGGACGAATTAAGTTTATGATCGTCGTTGATGAATTGGCAAGTGATAGTTGTTCGCGTTTACGTCACAAAACCACGAAATACCTACGTCCTACGAACGATCGTTTTGTCGTGCGTTCGATTCACCTGGTTTTACTAAATTGATGTTCCATTCCACAGACAAACCCAACCGCCCCAACGGCCCGATCGAGGTGGTCGACATTCGCGCCGAGAAGGCTACCGTCAAATGGAAAAAGCCGGACGAATGGCAGGGATCAGACATCACTGGCTACACGCTGGAGAAAATGGATATGGTAAGTAGCGAACGTCTGTTATATTATTTAAGGTTATTTTCCTTACAAACTACAGACAAAAACGATGGCAAAGACGCTCTGCCGTCCTATCACTAAAAAGCCGTTAAGCCACAAGAGGTCAATTTTGACTTTTTAAGTTAGCAGTACATAATTTTGAATTCTCTATCTTTCTGTATAAGAAACATATTTCCATAATTTATAGTTTAGGAGATACGAGATGGACCTATGCCGCTAAGTGACACTTTTTTAGTAAATTCCTTAACTTAAAAGCAGCTAGACCACATTCCTTAACTTAAAAGTAGTTAAGGACTCTAAACTGCCGGAAAACGAAATAAAATACTATGCTTATACTTGACTATAAGGTAGTTATGTTTTGCGACTAAGCTATAAAGTCGTTAAAGTATTTTAACTGCCTTTTAACTCTGTATTATGATCAAGAACAATGTATTATAAACTTGACTAAAAGGAAGTTAACATTAAATATTTATCTAAAAGGCAGTAAAGCGTACTTAACCTCCTTTAAGGTAAGTATCGATATTCAATTATTTTTCATTGGTACAAAATTAAAAAGCGTTTAAACCACATTACTTTGCTAAAAAGCCGTTAACAACGCGAGGCGTGGAACCCTGTGTCAACTCGTTGTATGGCCTTTTGGCGCAACTAGTCGCAGGGGGTGAACGTGTGGTGCGTGGCTATAATATTTACGTAATTAAAAACTGTCAAGAGTTATCTAAATCAAGTTTAGAGTATGATCATGCCGAGTTCTAAGCTCTCAGAACAGGCGCTCAATCGTCGAGTTGCGTAAACCAGCCCTTGTATAACAAACCTAACCGCTTAAAGCCTTTTTAAACATAACATTCATCAACAAATAATTAATAACAATATACGTAAGGGTAGGAATGACACATTGGTTAAATGCCCTGGTCTATAGGTGTTGTGGAATTTTGGACTAGAAGACGACTCGAGCTTGCTGAGTGCGGCCCCTGTACTGCGGCGGCAGAACTCTTCTCGCAATCTTTGCCGCTTAATTCTCTACACCAGAGGATAGTCTATGTATAAAGTAAATGTATTCATCGACCACATCTAGAGGGTCGTCGCCGACGATCACATTCGGTGTAGGAAGATTAGATATTACTTTTGTCTTGGACATATTCATCCTAAGGTCTACTTTAAGGGAAGCGCTGTGTAATTCAGAGAGCATTATCTGAAGTTCAACAGGAGTTTCAGCCAAAACGATGATGTCATTGGCAAAACGCAGGTGGGACAGGTGGTTTTTATATATATTAACACTTATCTCATTCCAATCTAAAATCTTTATTAAATCTTTGAGAACATTTGTGATTTGGTGAGACAGTGTCTCCCTGCCGATTTCCTCGTTTGGTTTATATGGGACTGATAAGCTCATACATGACCTGCATAGCTGCTGGCCCCCACAACTCTCAGAGACGGTCGACTTTTCTCGTATCGATATTATAGCGATGAAGCGAGTGCACTGCCAAGTGCTCGACACTGTCGAATACTTTTTCGTAATAAACGAAAGCGCAACACAGGGGCCGGTTAAACTCGCAATATTTCTCCATTAGTTTCATTATCATGTAAATGGGATCCCATCGTGGAGAACCCACCCCGAAAGCCAAGTTGAGTGTAAAGAGATCAAAAAACAACTAGGCAATCAAGTCAACCTCGTCTGTACATGATACACTCTGCTGTATAATAAATGAGGATCTGATGAAAACCGGACCAGCGTGACGGAAATCGGTCCATTTCCATTCGTGAGTTCGAGTCACACTTCTGTGTCTCCTTTATAGTGTAGATATGTTACAGCTAGAACCCAAAGTGAGGCTACGTCCAGTTTTAGCCGGTTCAAACTAGGTGCCACTTACTCTTGGTTAAAGCCTAGTAATAGCTGATCGTTTTGGGGTAAAACTGGGTCAGACCAGAATTATTCAGGCTGAAACTAGGACCAGTCAATCCCTGTTGGATAAAACTAGGTGCAAATGTTTAAACGGGCTTAAACTAGATCCAGCCAATCTTTGTTGGATAAATCTATACCTACTCCTTTTCAGCAGCAGTGGTAGGGAAACTTTTTCTATTCGCTAGTGACCAAAATGTATACGGAATCGATGTCTGTTAAATGTATGACAATTACTGATAGTTTTTGGATCTTGTCGTTTCAGCATTTTTTATAAAAATATCTAAAAGTGTGATCCTAAGTAATTGTTTTTAATACATTATCTATAATGTTTAAATACGCATGGGAATGGAATAGAAAAACACGATATAAATTTCCAACCTCAAAGTATTCAAATGTTGAAGATATTCATCTAGACAACATTTGAGAGACAGTTAAGAAAGTTCGGTTCGGAAGTCGGTTCTACCGATGAACAAAGCTACTTAAGAACTCTGATCATAATTCACATATAAAAATAATTTTATTACGTTTAAAGTTGTATGCACCTAGTAAAAATTGTGTTCTTACGTTGTATTTGATTAATCATTGTTCTACCTGAGACATAATTGATAATTTCTTTTAAAAATTTGATTTTCTTTAAAATTATTGCTTATAAATGTATTTACTTTACAATATATTTCCCAAAAATACTTATCTAAAAGGTGGCTAATTACAAGTGATGTGATTGTAACTGCTTTTAAGCTAAGTAATAATCCTTAAATAAGAATGAGCACATGTTATTCCTTACCTAATAGGCCGTTATGGGCTAATAACTACTTTTAAGACATGAAGTGCTTAATTTTAAATGAGTCGGTTACTTATCTAGAAAACCGTTAAATCCCATAACGGCCTTTTTGATAAGTATATCTAATAACTATTTTCAAAAATTACAGAATGGGTAAATCACAACAAATTCCTAGACTAAAAAGCCGTTAGGGTGTACTTAACGGCCTTTTAGTGCAGTATGATAATGAAAAATAAAAAATAATACTTCACTATAAGGACGTATATAGGATTTCCAAAAAACGTAAAGTACTAATTCAAAAAATAAATATGTAGTAAGATACACGAAAATGTAAAGTAAAGATGTGTATAAAAATATTAATCCTAGCTACGATACTTTCAGAGAGATGACATTTTTTCAGTTTTTTGCAGATTACTCAAAACTTACTTTTGAGGCTTAACGGCTTTTTAGTGATAGGACGGCAGCGCTGACCACGTCCATACTCACGTGTCCTCTGTGCCTTGGTTCTGTATAATTCTCAGGACAACACTGAACACTGTTTTATTTTGAAAATACTTCTGTGATTTTATGAACGCTTAAACTTGTTTATTTTTCTTATGGGCGACATTTTATTTAAAAAAATATTCTACAGTGTCATCTAGCGAGGAGTAGCGCTAAGTACATACTCGACGCTGCTATTTAGTTCAATATGATGCCCATAGATGGCGCATTGTTACTTTTACTTCCTCATAGTTACTTTCTCTTTAAATCGATAGATGTCGCTGTTACATCTTTCAAAGGATAACAGAAATAACAAAAAAGCTTTTACGTCTACATTCTTACAAACGTTATAGCTTAAATCTCATTCAATTCAAAATCATGTAAGTCTCATATACCTGGAGACAGTACCCCAAAATAAACTAAATTATCAGGAGGCTATCGTTTTAAACTATTTATATTTTTAGGACACCGGCAACTGGGTGCCATGCGGTGAGACTGGAGCAGACCCGACTGAATTCACCGTCAAGGGTCTTACACCGAACCACAAATACAAGTTTAGGGTCCGCGCCGTCAACAAAGAGGGCGAGTCTGAACCTTTGGAGACTGACTCGTTCATTGTTGCGAAGAACCCGTACGGTAAGTTTATGTTTATAACTAGGTGCTTGTGTTAATAACTAGATTGTTTCAAGATATACTGTTACCTACATACATATTTTGAAACAATCTAGTCGCTATCGATTTCTTTTTTCCAAAAAGCAATTTTAAGTGTTGAGGCGTTGATGTATGTAGGTGTTCTACCTTTTACATTAATGATATTCATAGTCTTTCGTCTTATGTACCTTTTACAAACTTTCATTGCATTAATTCAAATTCATTCTATAAGTATAATAGAATTCATTCATGTGGAACGGAACGCCACAAAAATAAAAAAAGAAAAGGAAATGACATTTGCTGTCAAAGTTCCGCGGCAACTTCATTTTGTTTTGATTTTTGTTTACAAACAAGAATTTGTTAACAAATTCAAAAGCCTCTATTTTAAAGATGGTTCTCATAAAGTATCTTTGTACCAGACCCGCCGAAGGCGCCAAGCAAGCCCAACATCATCGACTACGACAACATGTCGGTGACCCTCCAATGGGAGCCGCCGACAGACGATGGTGGAAGACCGATCCTGGGATACGTTGTGGAGATGAAGGACAAGTTCTCTGCTGACTGGATCGAGGTTTGTTTAAGAACAGTTTTTTAAAGTGATAGAATGAAATAATGGTAATATTGAGTCTAATATTTAAGTTACCTACTTGCTATACCTACATAGGTACATACTTACACAAAGTAAATTTGAAGTTAATAAAAAAGTCTTATCAGACTTTACTTTTGAATAAATATAAATAAAATATCCAATAGGTGAATTAAAAATTGAATGAATACAATGCTATGAGTTGATTGCACAACTTTATTTAAGTCTATATCTTTTTTAAGCAGCTATAGTATGCTAGGTATGTTTGTTGGAGTCTGTGTTCCCGGAAAGATATAAACTTCTGATTATCAAGGCGAGAGTGAATCGTTAGGGTCTTACATCACTCAAGGCAGGCATGTTCGAGCTACTAATAAAAATGCTGTAGTTGAGCTTTTTAAAAAAGGTTTCTGCCCTTTTTAACCGACTTCGAAAAGGAGGAGGTTCTCAATTCGTCTGTATGTATAATATTTTTCTAAATTACTTCCTAGTCATTTTGAATTTCTTCACATGTTGATGGTAAATTTACAAAATTTTTTTTTACTTCACCCTTATTGTCCCACTGCTGGGCAAAGACCTCCCCCAAGTTTCTCCATTGCTGGCGATCATTCATCACATTTTGCCAGTCGCATAGGTGGCTGCCCCATAATATGGATTAATAATAATGAATAGTTTGTAGAGCACCACCACATTCTCTTATTGAATATAGCTTTTTATAATTATTCTCATAATTATCTTACAATTGACTGACTCGATGGCTCATTTGGTAGTGAGCACTGCCCTCTGAGCCAAGGGTTGTGGGTTCGATTCCCGCACAGCACAAACATTTGTGTTCATGAACATGCCTATATTTATTTTATTTATTTATAATTACAAGAAGAGACTAAGTAATTATAATTACTTAAAGTGTTAATTATAAATCCAGGTGGTCAAGACAAATGACACAAAGACAGAATACAAGGTGGAGGGTCTCAAAGAGAAGATGGTCTACCAGTTCCGAGTGAAGGCGCACAACAAGGCCGGAGTCGGTGACGCTTCGCAGCCCACCGACAACCATCTGTGCAAGCACAAGAACTGTAAGTACTTTATTATACACACTAAATGCAAATATTTTGAAAAAAATATTGTTATACACACAAAATTCAATTACATACCTATAGGTAAAAATTAATGGCATTAAGAGGTTGTTTGGAAGAGGACTCTTAAAGTGATAAGACCACCTAATTGTACAGCAAATGTAGGTATATTAAACTTGTTTTAAAGTCAGTTATGTATGGTGTACAATAAAGTCTCTATCTAATTAATTATAAATTTTTTGCCCTTATTATTTCTAAAATCCTTTCTTAGTGTCCATCCATTCCTAACTTCAATTTTAAAGGAACTTTTAATAAGAAATGCGAGATTCATAGCACTTACAGTTTCTGATAATTCATGGAGTGACCTTTTGATTTTTTATATGTTTAGGTAGGATGTATTGCTGATTTAGATACTTATTGGTAAAATAAAGTAATCATTTGTACGCTTTAAAAAATCACAGACCTCACTCTGTGATTTGCAAATCATAGATTTTTCTAATGGAAATAATTCTCAAACCAAATTTTCTAATTTGGTTTAGTTATTGGTACACACATAGTACATGATAGGCATAGTAAGTATTAAGAGGAAAGTACTTTGGACTAGGCTAGTCCAAAGTACATCTAGTTTCAATCAAATAGTTACAATATATGTATTTTGTGCAGTGAAACCACGTATCGAGCGCAGCACGTTCAAGTCGGTGATCATCAAGGCAGGCCGCACACACAAGTGGTCTGTGGATGTCATCGGTGAACCTCCACCGGAGATGTCATGGTGAGTAACATTTATTTATGGCAACAATGTAATAGAATAGTTGAAACTGGATAAGCTGTAGACACGCAGGAGCGTGTCAGCCAAGTTCCAGCCAAGAGCACTGGCGACCATAGCCTCAATGCCATATTGATCTCTATCTCTAGTAGTTAGTAAACGGGACGTATATAATGAAATGATTAGACTATGCATTCCAAATCCACTTTTCATGAAAATATTAACATAAATTAGTCTTGTTTGATAAAACTCAAAGGTAGAGTTTTAAAGTTCTGGGGTAGCAAGATTAAATAACTAAAACTTTCGTTTTAGCCAAGGATTATTATGCTGCTAAATATTATAACATTAACGGAAAGAGTCAAATAAAACCTACCAAAACAAATTTAGTATTTCAACTCAATAAGAACCCCATTTGTATCTCCATGAGATAAACTCGGCTACTGGTGATTTTATTGATTTTTGAGTCAAAGTTCTAATCTCATTAAAGAAGTTATATCTAAATTATCGATTTGATTACAAAAAGCTTGTGTCGAAAAAGAATATTGTAGAGCTCTTCATGATTTCTTACATTGCCTGCCTTCCTAAAATATATTATGGTGATTTTTTTATGGCGTAGCATAATGGCCGCCACAATGACATTATTTCTTCTCGCCGTTGTCGTGAGATGTCGCTAGTAAATCTAGACTGAAATTGTATACCGCGGTGTTGAGATTTTTTTCCGCACATAGACCCCCGGCCGGCAGACTAGTGAAATCATACTTACCTGGCGTAGGGGACACCGTGATCAGGAAGGCGGTTCCCCCAGGGCGAGGCCCCTCCATTGCACTGCGGTGGGGTTGACCCTTGCGATTATCCCTAATGTGGATAACTCGGACGCGTAATTTTTGGTAGTGGGGACTGCGTACGCGCTGTCCCCCCCTTGAACTCTTTTATGTCAGTAATAGATAGTTGCCTGGAATCTACTCAAACGAGAAGTAAGGTCATCCTAAAAAGATCTTGATAAAAAATAAAAAAGTTATAAATTGGGTATCGCCAAAAGCTTATTTTCAATGTCAGTTGGTACTAGTAGAGCGAACTTTCAAATCAAACCAATATCAGCTGAATAAACATTTTATGAAATATTGAAGAGTGCATAATGTATCGTGTCTAATTATGCCGCCCTATCCGTTATCAGTTATCGTTATCACAAAGGAGTTAATTTGATTAACATGCTAAACACCATGTGGGTTGGTCAACGCCAAACAAGCCTTATTTTGTCTGATTTCTCGGCCATTATGAGTTTAAACATAACCTAATCTTTTGAAATGCAAAGATTTGAAGAATGTCGTTATTATATGGTTTAAATTGGGGGCTTCTTTATTTGGGGTGTTTTGAATCTGCCTAGCCACACATTTTGACTGAGGTAGAGTTTGTGAAATACTGATTGTAGAGCAAGGGCGTGTAGAGTTGGAAGTTCGACTACGTTATTTTTTTATAAGTACTAAGAGACCATGCGGTCTACATAGCATGATTTTACATATTTAGGGTAGGGCCTTTTTATTAATTAGAAATATGCGCCACCGGATTCGCTAGATGGCGCTCTCCGTTCCCTGCGCGACAGGACTCTACACCGCGGTATTGAGATTTTCCTCCGCACATAGACCCCCGGCCGGCAGACTAGTGAAATCATACTTACCTGGCGTAGGGGACACCGTGATCAGGAAGGCGGTTCCCCCAGGGCGAGGCCCCTCCATTGCACTGCGGCGGGGTTGACCCTTGCGATTATCCCTAATGTGGATAACTCGGACGCGTAATTTTTGGTAGTGGGGACTGCGTACGCGCTGTCCCCCCCCTTATACTGTTGAAATAAAAATTAAAATAATAAATCAGTAGGTGAAAATAGACTTTATTCGACGTTACAATACTTCAATTGGTAGAGTAAGCTTTCAAATTAAACCAATGAGTTAAATTAATATTGAAGATTACACAATGTTAAATAATGCCACATCACAATAAAGTAAATTTAATAAATATTTTAAACGCCATGTGGGCCGGTTCACGTCTAACAATAGTTCTATTCTATCTGATTTCTTAGCAATTATGGGTTTAAACATAAACTAATCTTTTGTAATGCAAAGATTCCAAGCAAGCAGTTGTATTGCATTTTTTTCTGCGATTTTAAATAAGTGCAACTTATATAATGTTTTATTTGACTCATTTTAAAATGTTATTGTGTGTTAACTTTTAAATATATTTGTATGCAAATTTGTCAAGCCATATAGGTAGAGCTTGTGAAATTAGAGAATGTAGAGTTAGGACGTGTCGAGTCAGAAGTTCGACTCTACATGAATTTTTCGACAGTTATAGTCGTATAATCTAGTCTTGGTAAAAGTTTAAAAAATTTGGGGGTCTATCTTATTAAATACGGTCATCTGGTTATGATTTAACTTTTACCGTATGTTGTATTTTTAAATTAGATGTGGCAGATGATTAAGCCTGTCTCATGTTAACCCATTAGCTGTCCGCAAAGCAGACACAATAGATAAACTATGAGTGTGTAGTACATGTAGTGCACGGGACAGTCAACGTGTTAAACAGTTACATTTAAGACATAATATTCGCACCGGCTATTTTCTCCATAAAAAATGTGTCCTCTGATTACGCCACCAAAGTCGCTAGATGGCGCTGACTGTTCCCCGCGCGCCGAGACTCTACACCGCGATGTTGAGATTTTTCTCTGCACATAGACCCCCAGCCGGCAGATTAGCGAAATCATACTTACCTGGCGTAGGGGACACCGTGATCAGGAAGGCGGTTCCCCCAGGGCGAGGCCCCTCCATTGCACTGCGGCGGGGTTGACCCTTGCGATTATCCCTAATGTGGATAACTCGGACGCGTAATTTTTGGTAGTGGGGACTGCGTACGCGCTGTCCCCCCCTTTAATCTCTTGACATAAAATAATATATGCGTAGGTAAGTGAGAAATTGAGTTTTCTTTACATTACAATTGTGTGATCTTTAAAGCCCACCCCCAGAAGGTGTCGGTTGGTAGAGTGAGCTTTCAATCAAACCATATTTGGCATTTATCGCAGTTATGTAACTTTTTTTTGTTATTTTTTTAAATATGGATTCAATCTCACGTCTTAAAGAGTTAATGCGGATAAATTCGCCAACGGTAAAGGACACAATGTATCATATTAAATTATGCCGCCCTGTCCATTATCACAAACGAGTAAATTTAATTAACACGTTAAATGCCATGCGGGTTAACGCCTAACAATACATTTTTTTGTCTGATTTCATGGACTTTACCAATCTTTTGAAATGTAAAGATTCGAAACACACAGTTATATTCTTAAGTTAAATAGGAGCATCTTCATTTGATAATTACCTATAGTTGATGTAAGTTAGCTTTTTCGTTATTATTTGCATGCGAATCTGCCAAAGAGCTGAGCCATAGAGGTAGAGTTTTGAAATTAGGATATGTAGAGAAGGTGTGTGTACAGCGCTCTACATGAATTTTGACAGTGCCAACCGTATGGTCTAATCTTGGCAACATTTTAAATTAGTTTGGTGTGATCTTCTTATTAATTACGTTCATCTAATTACGATTTAAATTTCACTGTTACATCTTTAGATGCGGCAAACGAGTAAGCCATCGGGTCTTAAATATTACATTTAATATACATAAATAATATTCGTATTGACCCTTTTCTCCGTGAAATTGTGTGCTCGGATTACTCAACAAAGGTCGCTAGATGGCGCTGACTATTCCCCGCGCACCGGGACTTTACACCGCGGTGTTGAGATTTTCCTCCGCACATAGACCCCCGGCCGGCAGACTGGCAAAAGCATACTTACCTGGCGTAGGGGACACCGTGATCAGAAAGGCGGTTCCCCCAGGGCGAGGCCCCTCCATTGCACTGCGGCGGGGTTGACCCTTGCGATTATCCCTAATGTGGATAACTCGGACGCGTAATTTTTGGTAGTGGGGACTGCGTACGCGCTGTCCCCCCAGAAACCCTTATTAGTTTGTAAGTAAACGCGATTTCTCGAAAACTTTAAAAAAAAGTAGAATATACATGGGGGTTAAATTTATAGGTATGGCACCCTAATAACAGCACGCATCGGCATAAAAACTTATAAGAACACCTTCTATATTGTAGTACAGGTACAATACAGGAAGATATTCCAATGAGACATTACTTACTCTTCATTACAAATTTGGTTGGTGCTAAAATGCACACCCTCAGTGCAAAGCCATTAAAAAAAAAATTGGTTGGCAAAAGCTCACTTTTAGTGAAATTTGGTAGAGTACAGGCCCCTCTTCCTCACTGGGCACTATGGGCACGTGCCCAGGGCCCCGCGATCGAATGGGCCCCCCTAGTTCCTGCCAGATTACCAAATGATAACCGATATTTAGGTCATAGAGGCCCCATGATCCTAATGGGCCCAGGGCCTCAAATAGTTTAAAGACGGCCCTGGTAGAGTAAGTTAATTGATCAAACTTTTATGTTCCCAGGTCATGGCGAGAGAACATAAAGCTAGTCAACACGGAGCGCATCAAGATAGAGAACAAGGATTACCACACAGATTTCACGATAGTGAACGCGGTGCGCAGGGACACCGGCAAGTACAAGTTGCGAGCTGAAAACTGCAACGGGTTCGACGAGGAGACGGTCGAGCTGACCGTGCTGAGCAAGCCGGGAGCGCCCAAGGGTGAGTGGCGATAGAGTACTATCTTATATGTACATGTTACAGTTAAAACCCAAGTCAATAGAATTCGTTTTTCCTAGTTTAAACTAGTTATTTACTTAATGCCTTTGTTAGAACTAGAAATGACTCGACATAATGGCTTCCCTACGCTTGATGGAAAGCGAAAAAGAAACCTAAGTGGCTGTGACAATGGTCAAGTAACTGGTCAGTTACGTGTCAGTTGCCACCGCCATGGCCGGCCCGGAGTGCAATTTCCTACCTAGTGCAACGGTTCTTTGGAACCAGTTTCCAACTGTGACTTTTCCGAATGGATACGATTTTGGGACCTTCAAAAAGCGAGCCTACAAACTCAAGAGTTTCAAACAGATTTCAACCGTCTGTGTTGGGTCTCATTTCCCCCCGCTGCGGCCAAGAGACCTTTAGCCGTCACTATGATCAGTCGCGTGAGTCTGCGCGGCTGGCAGCGGGTCCGCACCACCTACCTACCGTCCTGTCTCTTCCCGCTCGCTACCCCGGGCATCCCGGGAGCGAGCTCTCTACACCTATTATTTATTTAAGTATATATTTTCACGGTTAGGCGGGGCTAGGGCTCTAGGGACTTAGCGTCTTAGGGGTAAAGGGACTCTAGGATCACTAGGGAGTTAGGTTCCCTTCCTAACCTCATATATTTCTGGCTGGCGGGATGCGGTGCCTTACAACCACCGCTCCTGCCCGTTTTGACCCTTGGCGGGTCGGGAGGAATCTCTCCTGCCCGTACACGATATCTATGGGCTTATGTGATCAAAACAAATTTTAGTTATTTGTATTTATCAAACTAACCCACTTTGCGCTACCCACAGGCCCGTTGGAGGTATCGGACGTGCACGCCGAAGGGTGCAAGGTCCGATGGGAGAAGCCAGAAGACGACGGTGGCTCTCCGGTCAAGGAGTACGAACTGGAGAAGATGGATATGGCCACCGGGAAGTGGGTGCGCGTCGGCAGGTCAGTACAATACACCCTTCATCAGACAAATGATTAGATGTCACACGATTTTGAACTTTATTGCTTTGGAAAATAGGTTAAGGCTTAAAATAGTTTCTAGGCTATATGAACATGCCTTGAAAGGCTTGTTAGACTTTAGGTCGATTGAAATCAACGAAGGTTAAAGTGTACACAGCACGTACATAAAAACAATAAATTTACCGCAAAGAGAAACATACAGTACTAACCTAACAAAAAAAATTAACAAACCGAGTTTACTTATTTAACCTAAGATTTGCTGTGACTTTGGGGACACTTTGGTTCCTAAGATGAGCGAAATTCTCTAAAATTATTTGTTTAGATACTTCTTTATCTCTATGATAGAGGTGCTAATATAATGGGACCAGATCTATCATCATCATCATCAGCCTATCGCAGTCCACTGCTGGACGTAGGCCTCTCCAGTTGTTCGCCTCTTAGGGCAAACGTCTGGAGGATATACCCGTAATTGCCACGCTGGGCAGGCGGGTTAGCGATCGCAGGGCGTAGCTATTCGCTCTGTGACGCTGCTGCCCGTCATCGGTCTGTGGTATTTAGCTTCGCCTTCAATTGTGATGGTTATACCGCCACCAGTCGGTTGCCAGCGCCTTGTTTGTTATTCGGCAGGATGCACCACGGGCAGGTGAGGTTGGCTTGGAGCGAAATGATGATATGCCGCTCCCTTATATCCCACCAGATCTATATGGAACTAAAACAAACCATCGCGTCTATTCGTACAGAGTTGCCGGCGACAAGAAGCCGCTAGAGATGGAGGTGACCGGCCTGGAGCCGGGCCACCAGTACAAGTTCCGCGTCACCGCCGTCAACGACGAGGGTGACTCCGAGCCGCTCGAGACGGAGCGCGCCACGCTCGCCAAGAATCCCTTCGGTAAGTTGCTACATTTGATATATTTTTTTTTATAAGAAGAGCTTCAGGATTATCTAACTCCACCTGATGGTAAGCGGTCGTGAGGTCCAAAAGTTAGGTCGACAGCTACAATAGAACAATCCCATTGCGCCTGTCGCCCTCGCCCTGAAGGCCAACTGAGATGCCGTTTCACGTTTCAATTTGATTGCTCCCGCCCCCTTTTATCAACGGACGAGCAGGAATACGGCGAACAGGCACCGTTATTTTATAGTGAAAGTTTCATCGCTCAGCGCATTTCGCCTCAGTGCGAACGGCTAAACTATAACTCTTTGCCGAGCTCTTTGTTCCCTGGCATAGATGTTCAAAGCGAGAGTGAATCTACACTACAACTTATTTGTTGTACATGCGTTAAACTATAGTTGGGGCATGATAATAGGCTACATTTGACATTTCCTCAAAATTCAACAAAGTGACCTTGTAACGGCGGGCATAAAATACTATCTATACTTTTTAAGATAACCTGCAATATTGCATTTGGTTTTATATTACAAGCGCATTATTTATTGTAATTACTACTACATCCATCCATAAAACTCACTACATCCAGACGGCTACCACGCACCATCCTCGAACGGGAACCTCCAACCCCCCCTTTTTAATTTCATCACCACGTCGTCAGCTGTATCTTCAGGATTATAATAAATCAGCGCCTACCGAATTTACAGTCCATTTCATTTTACCACCAAGACTCATCGCAACATTGGTCCTTCGAGCCGGATATCGCATCCAGAATTTAAATAACGTTACATACACTTTTCAGACGTGTCGGACAAACCCGGCAACGTTGAAGTGGCTGACCACGATAACCAGAGCGCGGAGATCAAATGGGACCCGCCCAAGAGCGACGGTGGCGCCCCCATTCAGAAGTACATCATTCAGAAGAAGCCGAAGGGTGGCGATTGGGAGAACGCCGCTGAGGTGAGTCGTAGCATTTGTAAGCCATAATATATTGATTTGACATCAAATATGGTTGAAGTTGAGTAGCGAAAGCACAGACAATATAGACTTATTTGCTTAAATGTAATATCTATGCCTAGACATAAACAAACGCGGTGAATAACGGCGAGCTTTAAGAGAGGTAGGACATAGCGAATCCTTGCTCGAATTGAGCTGCCGGTCCGGGGAAGGACCTCCCTATAGAATACCGCAGCCAAATGACCTCCAGGTCGTGTTTCTGCTGGTGAGTAGGGTCTCCGGAGCTCGTGGGGGATTAGGGTTGGGCCGGCATGGCGGTGGCAACTGACAAGTAACTAACCAGTTACTTGCCAGTTGTCACAGCGACTTGGCCTTCTCTTTCGCTTTCCATCAGGCGTAGTGAAGCCATTATGTCGAGCTACTATAAAAAAATACGCCCTTAGTTGGCAGGATATCATCATCATGAATACTAAACCTATTTGTAAACCTTTTGTTAAAGAAATAATATTAAAGGTTCTAATGACCTTAATATTAATTAAATGCTCGTCAGCAAATAGGTCTTTATTTTTTGAGTGTTTTCGTATTACCTTGCATAGACAAAAAAGATTAGATAGATAGATAGTGCACAAAACACAGACATTACAGGAAAACATAATACAAACAAAACATAGTACAATTTAGGCGGTCTTATCGCTTGTAGCGATCTCTTCCAGACAACCTTCAGGTAGAGGAAACCAGTTTCACTAAAGAGTTGGGTATCTTGGTGCAAAACTATCAACTGTTAATAATATTAAGTACATTATAAATAGGTAAGACAATTTTATAAATATACCAAGTAAAGTATCTAAGTTTTATCAGTTGTCTAGTACCCATAGTATAAGCTTCGGCTTAGTTTGGGGTTAGATGGCGATGTGTGGCCCAACATAGCATGTCTTTTTTTTAATAAGAAGAGCTTTCAGGATGACCTCACTCCACATGATGGTAAGCGGTCGTAAAGTCCGAATGGACAGGCATAATAGAACAAACCAATTGCGCCTGTCGCCCTCACCATCTAAGATCGCGCCTACTAATATGCCGTTATTTGAGAGATGTTGTGAGATGAGAGGTCGTCTGAGGTTATTTATTTATTAATTCATGTACCCCAGGTGCCCGGCACAGCTACGTCAGGCAAGGTGGAGGGTCTGCCGGAGGGCAGCGAGTACCAGTTCCGCGTGATCGCCGTCAACAAGGCCGGGCCCTCCGAGGCGTCCGACCCCACCAAGATGACCACCATCAGGCACAAGGCTTGTGAGTATTACTGACTTGAATAATAAATATCAGACAGAACAACGAAGGCACTCTGGTGTTGCAGGCGTTCATGGGCTGCGGTGACCGCTTACCATCAGGCGGGCCGGCAGCCATTTTGTTATTAATTTTGTAGTATAAAAAAAAAGATATGATACTTAAATACAAATACCCAGACACGGAACAAACACAAATGTTCACCACACGAATGTGTGTCCCGGGTGTATTCATCGTAACATAGTCCAGACGTGAGACGTCGCTAATGTTTGGGCACAACCAATGAGGGCTATCGCGTGTTAAATTCGCCATCAAAGGTGTAGTGAGGTATCTGAAATGTCAGTATCTAAGTAAGTTTATCAGTTGTCTAGTACCCATAGTACAAACTTCGGCTTAGTTTGGGACTAGACGGCGCTGTGTAGCCCAGCGTGGCATGTCTTGGGTTATTTATATTATTTACTAGCTGTGCCCGCGGCTTCGCCCGCGTTGCCCCCCATTTTAGGGAAGTGGGAGGTAAGAAAGGGGGGAAAAGTAGCCTATGTTACTCTCCATCCCTTCAACTATCTCCACTTAAAAAATCACGTCAATTCGTCGCTCCGTTTTGCCGTGAAAGAAAGACAAACATACAGACAGACAGACACACTTTCCCATTTATAATATTAGTAAGGATTGTCGGCCTATCGCAGTCCACTGCTGGACCTAGCCCCAAACTAAGCCGAAGCTTGTACTATGGGTACTAGACAACTGATAAACTTACTTAGATACATTTTTTTTGTAAATAAATACATATTATACATAGAAAACACCCAGACCAATACAAACAGACATGTTCATGAACACAAATGTTTGTACTGTGCGTGCGAACCCACGACCCTCGTCTCAGAGGGCAGAGGTCACTACCAAATGAGCCACCGAGCCTGTCTGCCACATAGACTCTCCATTTGTTTGCCACTTTAGGCAATGACTTGAAGGACTTATCCATGTTCTGATATGCCTGTTCGCGTTCCAGTGAAGCCTCGCATCGACCGCACCAACCTGAAGGCGCTAGCGGTCCGCGCCGGCAAGCCCATCTTCTTCGACGTCAACGTCAAAGGCGAACCCGCGCCTAAGGTGCAGTGGTTCCAGAAGTGGAAGGGCGAGGAGAAGGAGGTATGGGACATATTTACAGTAGAATCACAAATGTTGATGTATGTCTGTATATGAAGATATGTATATGAGATACTAACAAACCCGGCGAACTCCGTTTCGCCACCAGATGGCTGTTGATTTTTTTTCCTTAATTTTCTTTGCTATAAACCTCACGGAGCCCGAGACCTTTCTAACGAATGCAAAACCGTGGAAATCGGTCAGGAGCAAATCAGGGAGGAAAACCCGACTTATTTTTATATAGTAGATTTCAAACGAAGCGCACAGAAGCGTCGAACCGGCCTCAGTGGCAAGGGCAACTGATAGGAAATTTAGATACAACCTCTCGAACATACCTAAACTGTATTATGGATGTATTGTTTGAATGGGTTGTATCTAAAATTTCCCTCCAAAATATCAGCCCTCGGAATCTATGCTTATTCTTTTTTTTTAACTCTATTTGAGTGGCGGGTGTCCTTGGACGGTGTCGACTGCTTACCATTAGGCATCACACTAGCTCGTCTGCCGCCTCTCGTATAAAAAAAGCAAAACCATTTAACAGTTACAAGTACTCATATGGATAACGTTTCCGAGGGACTATTCATACATGGGTTCGGAAAATTTTCTCGACATTCATTCAAATTTGATGATACGAGTATTAGTCTAGTACAGCTAATGTTGAATTTTAATGACGTTCATTGGAAGTTCCGAATCCAAGCGGAAAGGGGGCTTTTCCCTGCTGGATAGTGTTATTACTCAAAACAAATTAAAAAAAAAAACACAGACATGAGAACTCCTGAGGTGAGTGCTGCATCGGCAGCCGAGGGTTACTCTGTGACTCCCCTGGTGTTGCGGTGTCTATGGGCTGAAGTGATCACTCACCATCAGGTGACCTTCAGGCCCGTGTCATAAAAAAGAAACAATAAAACTTTATCAAGAAATATCTTGAAGTGGTATAAGTGGAATCTAGGTATGTAATTTGGTGTTCTAAGAAACTCTTTATATTGCAGGTGACAGCCGGAGTAATAAACGTGGACTACAACACGAAGCTGGACATCAAGGAGGCCGCCCGTCCCATGACCGGCACGTACCGCATCCTGGCCACCAACCAGCACGGCTCCGACGAGGCCGACGTGGAGATCACCGTGCTGTCCGCGCCGGGCAAGCCGGGCGGGCCGCTGAAGGTCACCGATGTGACCAAGGCCGGCTGCAAGGTCGCCTGGAAGAAGCCGGAGGATGATGGAGGTGAGGACTTGGAGACTGGGCGTCGATGTAACCTGGCCTTGTAACTTTGGTGATATCGAAAACGGGATGCGGCCGTATGCTTCGGCGTTACCCGTATCACTGCTTGATGCCCACTGGCGACACAGGAGGGTTTATTGGGTATGCCCTCCCATTTCGGGAGAGGTGAGTCCCACACATCATGTCACCTCCCCCCGGAGGTGGCATTACGGTGCCTAATGCATTCCAATCTAGAAAAAAGGTGATATCGAAAACACCAACTTTTTTCCAGGATTCGAATTCATCATCATCAGCCTATCCACTGATGACATAGGCCTATCCAGTTGTTCGTCACTTAGGGAAAACACCTGGAGCCACCATTATCGCCTCGCTGGGCGGGCGGGTTGCCGATCGCTGGGCGTAGCTTCTCGCTCCGGTCTCGCTGCTGCCCGTCATCGGTTTGTGGTATTTAGCTACGCCGTCAATTGTGATGGTTTACCGCCACCAGTCGGTGGCCAGCGCCTTGTTTGCTATTCGGCAGGATGCACCACGGGCAGGTGAGGTTGGCTTGGAGCGATATGATGATAGGCCGCTCCCTACACGGTATCTAAAACACACTAAAACTGTACTATTGTCTAGCTCGGTCGACTATATGGGTCCGGGCCCGATTCCCTATGGTAAATTATAATAAAAAGGTGTATGTGCCTATCTATATACATCATGATGATGATGAAAATAAAGAAACGTTTTGATAAGGCTATCGTTTGTTTAGTAGTCTACAACCCACTGTACTACCTTCATTATAGTTATGGCAAATATTATAATATTGTTCGCCAAAAAGTGTCTTAAATCCTTCCCATATTAAACAACTTTAACACTCTAATACCTATCCGAACTAAGTTCATTATCCTCTATCCTCAGGCAAACCCGTGACCGGCTACGTGGGTAGAGAAGCTGAACAAGGCCACCGGCCGCTGGGTGCCGGTCGGCAAGACGGACGACTCGGAGATGGAGATCAAGGGCTTGCAGGAGGGCGAGGAGTACGAGTTCCGAGTGAAGGCGATCAACGAGGAGGGCGAGTCCGAGCCTCTGAGACGGATCACTCGATCATTGCCAAGAATCCTTATGGTGATAGAGATTCATCATCATCAGCCTATCGCAGCCCACTGCTGGACATAAGCCTCTCCCCTGGAGACCGCCTGGCTCATAGTAGTTGAGACACAGAGATGGAGGAGTGAGTTGAGTGATTGTACAATTTTGGGGTGAGAGCCTTCCGCTAAAGACCGACGACATGGAGATGGAAGCTACAGGAGGAGCGAGGAGTATGAGTTCCGAGGAAGGCGATCAATGAAGAGGGTGAGTCTGAGACCTCTGAAGACGGATCACTCGATCATTGCCAAGAATCCTTATGGTGAGTAAAGATGATGATTGGTCATCATCTTTTCAAGATCAGCCTGACGTCCACGTCTGGGCAAAAGCCTCCTCCTGTGACAATGGTCTTTTGCCTTAGTCACCACGCTTGGTAGGCGTGTTGAGGTTTTATTTGTACCCATATGTATTGTTTCCTGATATTCCCTTAGTCGTCTTTTACGACACCCACGAAATGACAGGGGTGATCCTTTTTTTATTTTTTAAGAGTGGGAATGCATTATGCACCTTCATGCCGTCTCCGGGGGGAGGCGGCATGGTGTGGTGGGACTCACACCTCCAAAAGGGAGGGCATACCACTAAACCCCCTGTGTCGCTAGTGGGCAGCAAGTTGCAGGGACACGGGTAGCGCCGAAGCATACGGCCATATCCCTGCCTGCCCTGGCCAGCCGCTGATTGAATAAGGCGGCCGGCACTCCTGGTCCGGGGAGGGCAAATACCCCTGCCCCCGGACAGGGTGTTGATCCTATTCTAAAACCAAACAAGCTAGAGACATGACATACTATAACCCCCTTTTTTTTGTTGCACCGGGGGAAGGAAGGAATGCATTTATGCATACCTGCTACTTGGTACGCAGCAGGTTATGTGGGACTCACTCCGTCTCTAGATGGTAGCGAGATGGAGAGAAACCCACTAAACAACCCCGGACTACCCGTCCACGCGCCTTGGGTGATGGAGCGTGGATCTTGGTATGAACCATTACACCACGCCACTACCAGCGCAGTCCGCTTGCGCAGACTCGGCCCGCCCCCCCCCCCCCACCCCCTAGGGCTCAGGCAGAAGCCTCGCTCTCCTCCAAGGACGACTATACTGTATAATAGCTTTAACATGAACAATACCCCTGTAAGATATAGAGGGTATGTCCATGTTATCAAAATGTGGTCAACCTTTGACAGACTTTGGATCAGGTTGGCGCAAGTGGGGGTATGTGTACAAAAAATCGATGCGAGTGCGACGTGTTCCCCAGACCATGACTCGAATCTGAACTGCCCTGCTTGTCCAGACTGTTGCACACGAGGAGACCTCTTGTCCTCTAATATCGCGTATATCCATGTGGCAGGGTTTTGATCTCTGCAAATGTGACCGGTTGTTGTTGCCATGTACAAGACAAAAATGTATCAAATATACAGTAGCCTTTTAAAAAAATCTTAATATATGGATTCTCTTACATCTCCTATTTTTATGCCCAGTTATTCCCGGAAAGCCCTCGGTGCCCACCATCGAGGACTGGGACGTGGACCGCGTGGACCTCAAGTGGGAGGCGCCCAAAGAACACGGCGGGCGCGCCCATCACCGGCTACGTCAATCGAGAAGAAGGAGAAGGTTCGGCAGTGGCAGGAGGCGCTGGTCACCAACGTGAGTTTTGATAGTAGGAAGTCTCTCAACCTCATCATCAGCCTTCGCAGTCCACTGCTGGCACTAGGCCTCCCCAGTCTGTTCGCCACTTAGGGCCAACATCTGGAGGATATACCCATAATCGCCACGCTGGGCAGGCGGGTTTGGCGATCGCAGGGCGTAGCTTCTCGCTCCGGGTGACGCTGCTGCCCGTCATCGGTCTGTAGGTATTTACCTACGCCTTCAATTGTGATGGTTATACCGCCCACCAGCCGGTTGCCAGCGCCTCGTTTGTTATTCGGCAGGATACACCACGAGCAGGTGAGGTGGTTGGCTTGGAGCGAAAAGATGATAGGCCGCTCCCTACATCCCCATATACGGATACGACTAGGGTCATTCAAACAGCCTACCATTTCTCATAGGCGGGCAACTCACCTGTGACAACCCTGGTGTTGCGGTGTCTATGGGCTGAAGTGAGCACTTACCCTTGGGCGACTTTCAGGCCCGTTTACCCACCTCTGTTATAAAAAACCAAACTTAAGAGAGGTAGGCATAGCGAATCTTCGCTCGAATTGAGCCGCCCGTCCGGGGAAGGACCTCCACCCTATAGAATACCGCAGCCAAATGACCTCGGGTCGTGTTATCTGCTGGTGAGTAGGGTCTACGGAGCTCGTGGGGGTAGGGTTGGGCCGGCATGGCAGTGGCAACTGACAGGTTTACTAACAGTTACTTGTCACAGCGATTTGGGCTTCTCTTTCGCTTTCCATCAGCGTAGGGAAGCCATTAGTCGAGCTATTATAAAAAAAAACATTCCAGTAACTTGATAATTTTGGACGTAGACCACATGGACCTTCTGTGAGTGAATCACTGAGCTAATACAAGAAGAATATGCTGTGTGGCAGATGGGATTGGAGAGTCGATCGGCGACTTAATAATATTAATCATTATATCTCATCTTTCTGGCGAATCTTCGCTCGAATTGAGCTGCCCGTCCGGGGAAGGACCTCCACCCTATAGAATACCGCAGCCAAATGACCTCCGCGTCATATTCCTGTCGGTGAGTAGGGTTTCCGGAGCTCGTGGGGGGTTGGGGTTGGGCCGACGTGGCGGTGGCAACTGACAGGTAACTAAATAGTTACTTGCCCGTTGTCACAGCGACTTGGGCTTCTCTCTCGCTTTCCATCAGGCGTAGGGAAGCCATTATGTCGAGCCACTATAAAAAAAAAAATCTAATCTATTTCTGTGTTCCCCCAGACGCCGGAGTGCAAAGCCCGCGTACCAGATCTGAAGGAGGGCAACACCTACCAGTTCCGTGTACGAGCGGTCAACAAGGCTGGCCCAGGAGAGCCGGGAGACGCCACTCAGCCTCATCTGGCTAAGGCTAGATTCTGTAAGTAGAAAATATCTATAGAATTCTAATACCATTTATAAAATTAAATCAGTAGTATCCTCGTCAATTTGAATGCATAGGCTCTTGATTAGTACGACGCGGTGAGCGCTTATCATCTGAACATACCTTTAAGAAAGCCTTACATCACACTGTGACTGCAGTGAATCTTATATGTAAAAATCAATTTATGTTCGTTAGTCTTGCTAAAACTCGAGAACGGCGTTAGTCTCGCCAAAACTCGAGAACGGCTTGACCGATTTGGCTAATTTTGGTGTTGAATTATATGTAGAAGTCCAGGGAATGTTTAAAAGGTTAATTACCTATGAAAATGCTCGAAATTAAGTAAAAAAACGCAGTACGTCTGCTGTCAGTTAGTAACTAATAAACTTGTCCCTTGCAGTGAAACCGCACATCAACCGCGACAAAATGGTGGCGGTGCGCGTGCGCGCCGGGACAACTATCAAGCTGGACGTGGACATCAAGGGCGAGCCGCCACCAACCAAGACCTGGACGTTCGCCAAGAAGGTAAGACATACATTTATCTTTGTTTCTTTCTTTCTTTCTTTATCAACCATAGAGAGGTAGGGCATAGCGAATCTTCGCTCGAATTAAACTCCACCCCATAAAATACCGCAGGTAAATGACCTCTGGGTTGTGTTTCTGCCGGTGAGTAGGGTTTCCGAAAAGGTTTTTTTTTTTATAGTGGCCCGATATATTGGTTTCCCTACACCTGATGGAAAGCGAAAGAGAAGCCCAAGTCGCTGAGACAACGGGCAAGTAACTAGTCGGTTACCTGTCAGTTGCCACCGCCATGCCGGCCCAACCCTAACCCCCACGAGCTCCGGAGACCCTACTCACCAGCAGAAACATGACGCGGAGGTCATTTGGCTGCGGTATTCTATAGGGTGGAGGTCCTTCCCCGGACGGGCAGCTCAATTCGGGCGAAGATTCGCTATGCCCTACCTCTCTTAAATTTATTATTTAAATACTTTAATCTAGTCGATTCATGACTGTTCTATCTAATTTACCCAGGTCCTGGAGACCAGCCCCGGCCTCAAGCTGGAGAACGAGGACTACAACACGCGTCTGCAGATCTTCGACTCCACGTGGGCCAACTCTGGAGTGTACACTCTCAAGGCCGAGAACGAGTCTGGTGTGGACGAGGCCACAGTCGAGATTACTGTATTGGGTGAGTTTAATTATATCATCATAATCATCAATCTATCGCAGAAGAGAATGGGACCATGACGGCTGATATGGATGAATGGAAGAAGAAAACATATTGCGCCGACCCCAGATAATGGGAACAGGGCAGGCAAATGATGATCATCAATCGATCGCAGTCCACTGCTGGACAGGCCTCACCAGTTGTTCGCCACTGGGCAAACATCTGGAAGCTTTATAGCCATAATTGTCACGCTGGGCAAACGGCTTCTCGCTCCGGTGACGCTGCTGCCCGTCATCGGCCTGTGGTATTTAGCTACGCCTTCAATCGTGATGGTTATACCGCCACCAGTCGGTTGCCAGAGCCTAGTTTGTTATTCGGCAGGATGCACCACGGGCAGGTGAGGGCGTTAGATCGCTCCCTTACATCCCATTGCCTTAAGAGCGCGCATACAATTTTAAGCAACTCGAAACGCACGCGGGAGCCGATTCCGAAACACACATAGACATCATTTGTGTCTGTGTGGGTGAGCGGCGTGTCGGCGTGTCGGTGGGCGGACGAACATATTTTGATACTTAACAATTTATTATTCATCTAAATTACTTGAAAATTCTATTATTGCTAAATATTTTATTAGTGTAGTATAGGTGCGTACTTATTAAATATATTTAAACACTTTAGAGTACATTATTCTTAAGTGCTTATTAATTAAGGTTTAAGAAAAATATAACAATATTTTTGTCTTTCTATCTTTATATGTACCAGGTACTTACCTATCCAAAGGTATTGTGTGAGTGATTGACATTATTAATGTTGCTTTATAAAAATCAATAATCCCTACTGTGTTTTCCTTGCCTTCTGATCATGAGTCAAAGGTCGTGAGTTTGATTCCCATCCAGGACAAACATTCGTGTGCTGAACATTTGTGTTTGTTCTGAGTTTAGGTGTTTGTATTATTATTTAAGGAAAGAGCAGTCTCCGTGGTTGCCACGATATAACTCTAACCCGTTTTATATTTTAACTTGTAAAAATTACTTTGCTCGTTTTCACTCGGCAGAAATGGATCTCACGAAGAGGCTGGTTGCCATCATTAAAAAAAGATTAGTTTGTAAATTTCAATTTGTCAATTTGAATTAAGGTCCTAAGTCTCCTATGCACTGATCACAGAGATCATGTATACCTACTGATGCTTGTGCTGAAAGTTGTGCTTGTGTTTCGTAGCAGAAACCCCAGATGGCCTACAACAACTAAAATCTGGTTCCTATCCAGCTTGACCAATCCATCACTTATTCTCGGGATGAATATTCGTCGTGACCCGAATCCTAAGGGTTACATTGAAGGAGTCATTGACTACTGCAGCATTCTCTAAAATAGGTGTCCTGAACCTGATTCTGAAATAATATATCACGACTGACCAGCGCTGTTTTTTGTATAAGGCACAAATCTTACGTAGAATACTGCTTTTACGCAATTTTATAAATGATGCAATGGACAGGTTACAAAGGCGAGCTATCTGAATAGGTAGGTATGGTGAAACCTCTTGTATATATTCAAAAATGGTCTAGGATCGGTATTTTGAAAATTAAAATTAAATACAACAGCAAGTAAAAAATGTTGTCATTATCTCGTTTATTTTCTACTTTGCGGTCTAAATTAAGAAGACTAATCTTGTAGGAAATCAATTTTTAAACAATTTTGGTTCCTTCCTTTTCCCCTAAAATCGATATTTTGGAAATAAAACTCGCAAACCGCGACATATTTAAAACTGTATCATTATCTCCTATGTTGTACTTTTTACGGCATGAATGAAAAGAAACAAAGTTCTAGAGAGTCAATTTCCGAGCAATTTTGGTTCCTACCTTTTCCCCCAAAATCGACATTTTGGAAATTAAACTAAATTAATTAATTACCTATTAATATTTCTAATTTAACATAATTCCAATGACGGCAACGAAGCAAATAAAAGAAATAACAATACCTATTATGGAAAACTGTTGCACTAATGAGGGCGCCCATATCGCGTGTGAATTCGCCACCAGAGGTGCTAGTGTAGCGTGAGGTATCCGAAATGTCAAATTACATAGGTTCTGTGGGTTAAACGAGTTTATTTCGGAAAATTAAATAATTTTGTGCAATTTTGACATAGTTGGCATAAATTTTCGAAAATATGAGACACGGCTCAGTGATTATCTGCGCTTTAAAAGCGGAGCCGAGAAAATTAGGTGTAAAAATTAGCGGTCTGAAAGAAAAGCTAGTTCACCGGTTTGTTTATTAACCGTTAACAAACAGTTTTGCCTTTTGGAAACATATGTCCTCCTTCTTATAACGAACAAACAGTCATCACATGCATAAAACAAACCTTAACAGCTATGCCCGCAGACCTCACTATACAGTGGCGCCCTCTGGTGATTACAAAAACGGTAGCCCTCATTGGCAACGTTGCAGCTTGCGACTTGCATACTGCAAGTTACATGCTCGCCCTGCTCGTCGCCAAACCACCATTCAGCATACGTAGCCGGTAATTTTAACGTAATGTATGTAAATAAGTTCCGTAACATATCCGTATCTTAACAGCCTTTTCGCTAAAATGACCCCTAGTAACCGTAATGGCCATACATTTCACAACTATCATATTGCATTTTGGTTTTACATTTTGAAACTATAAAATATAATTTTTACTTCTTTCTAATACTATCTGAATGAAAGTAGTAATCTCATATCGTTATCAGCCTCTCACAGGCCACTGCTGGACATTGGCCTCTCCCATTGTTGACCACTTTGATCGATTTAATTTTAATCTTAGATACTTGTTATTATTGTGACACAAAGATTCACTTATTCCACACTAAACAATTAAGCGACAATTCCAAAATTGGATTCGAAGATCGATTTATATAAATAGATCAATTTCGTGCATACTATCAAACATTTTATCATCCATCTTTACACATATAATTTTACTAATAACAACTCGACTATGGGATTTCTAGGACTTTCAGCTTCATTGTATGCCTTTATTTATAGTCGTGAACATGTGACGTAGATTGCTTAAATAATCCCAACTCAAATGAATCTCCTTATCAGTTTCTTCATGGAAGTTGTTTCTGACCATTGATGTTAACGAGCATAATAATAATCATTGGAATAGCCTTACTTTGTAACTTCATTAGTGAACTAATAAACAAATATCATATTAATTTTTTTAAATATTTAGCAAATGTGGTTGTAGATAATAATAATTATAATAATCCTGATGTTTGTATTTGATACTCATGACTAAACATTAAATCATTTCATTAATTTAGTGCATTATTTTAACTTAATAAATTTTCCATACAAAAATAATATTACAAAGTATCAAACTCGTGGAGTTGCACCCGCGCAGAGCGGTATACGCTCATAAAAGTGGTTGTGCGTATGTGTGCGTGAGCGGAGCAGCGAGCGGCACGTCCTCCCTCTGGGATGACCCGATTTGGACTGAATCGGCATGCGTCGCGCGCGTGGCTTTATAGTCACTTTTAAAAAAATCGTATAAAATACCAGGCATAGAATATTAATAAAATAATAATTTAGTGCACTTAAGAAACACTTCTTTTACATTTACACAAAATTTCAACTAAAAGAAACAGTGTTTTCTACTAGAAAAACACTGTTGAAAAGTGTGAATTGAGCTTATTTTGAAAAATTATTTTGGACAATTTAATAACACATTTTTGAAAGTTTTTTTATCTAGTGCACTAATAGACCATATAAGCTATTGTATAAACATATATTTAAAGCATATGTATGTAATGCAATTGATATTAAGTCTTTCGAAATTGACTCTGACTCGCATTTTTGCGAATCGGCTTACGGGAGATCTTTGATAAACAAAAATATACTAGTAAATGTTATATTTTATCTAGCCTACGCACTGCTTGAAGACTTTATCTATATAAAAAACTATGTTTCTTATTTAAAAAAAATCGTTTTATATGATAATAGCTCGTCCGAAAATACCAGTTTCGCCGCAAATACGTCGAATTCTGTATGCGCGCTCTTAAATTTGTTTTTCGGCTGTCAGTCACAAGTACGGTATAATATCAAATAGAATGTGTAAACTGGCTAACGAATGCAGCGGTACATCTGATATTTTTGCGAACTCCATACCTCAGTTTAAAAAACTCGTAAAGGCCACTTTGGCCGATAAGACAATGCAGTTAAATTAGATTTAAAGGTTTTTGTTACTGTATTATAGTATAACTTATTATATGCATGCTGTGTTTGCTTATAATTGGGTTACACATAAGGCACACAACCATTGTTCCATGTTAGTTGTAAGGATTTATGTGCAATGTGTTAGCAAACCTAATAAATAAACCTTCAATTTCAATTTCTTTATTTGCTCTCTAAGTGTACAGTGTGGGTGTTATACAATATAGGAACTTATGACTTAGTCACCTTTTGGGTATTGCAAATAGGTGCGAGGACAGCAATTCTTATACTAATTATACTTAATTAAATAATTCTTCTTCCTTTTCTTTCCAGACAAACCCGGCAAGCCGGAGGGTCCTCTAGAGGTATCCGACGTGCACGCCGACCACGTCAAGCTCAGCTGGAACAAGCCGAAGCACACCGGCGGTCTGCCGCTCAGCGCGTACGTGCTGGAGAAGATGGACACGCTCACCGGGAAGTGGGTGCCGGCGGGCACCGTCGACCCGGACAAGACTGAGGCCACTGTTACCGGTGGGTATCTATGTAAAATGAACGGTGAAGCATGCCGAAGCGTGAAGAAGCGTGCCGAAGCATGTGGAAGCGAGTGGAAGAATGGTGCAATAAGCGAAATAAGTTGAAGCAAATGGCAAATGCTGGTTTCTTCTTGATAATTTACTTGATATTCTATTCTCATCCAAAGATATATTTTCTGTCTTTTCTTAAAGATATTTATGAACTTACTTTAAACTCCCGCCTATTTTTATCGGCATTCGAGGTTCCCGCATTTTCAGCTAAATCATACTTCAAACATCCACGCATTGGTCCCTTTATTACGAACTTTGGAACCGTTTCCGATACGGAATCGGAATCTTTCTTCACGGGATTTTCTTGTCGGAATTGGAACTTCGGAAATTTCCTTGGCTTGTTGCTGACCAATCGCTTAGAAAAAAACTAGGCACAGTTTTGCTGGTAGGTCTGAAGAGAAATTATTCAAGGATTGTATGCATCAATGAAACCTGTTGATCATAATGACTAATTTCAACGTTATCCCGCAACAGGTCTGGAACAAGGTCACACATACCAGTTCCGCGTGAAGGCGCTGAACGAGGAAGGCGAGTCTGAGCCTCTGGAGACCGACCACGGCATCCTCGCCAAGAATCCCTATGACGTTCCCGCCGCTCCCGGCCTCCCCGACATTGTGGACTGGGACGAGAAGAGCGCCAAGCTCAAGTGGGAGCCTCCCATTAGGGATAACGGGGCGCCCATCACTGGATACATCATTGAAGTCATGGATAGGGATAGAGGAGAGTTTGTTAAGGTTAGTAAAATTAGCAGGAACTGATTGAAGAAGAAAACGGAACGGAACGGAACGGAAGACTGGCTCGGTGGCTCAATTGGTAGTGACCCCTGCCTCATGAGCCAAGAGTGGTGGGTTAAATTCCCATCCGGGACAAATATTCGTTTGATAACACTTGTGTTTGTTCCGTGTCTGGGTGTTTATATTTGTATTTAAGTATTTATTTGTGGTACCTTCGTTGTTCTCATACCCATAACACAAGTGCTTAAGCTACTTACTTTAGGATTGGAGCAATGTATGTGATGTTGTCTGATATTTATTTATTTATATTTATTACCGACGGCTTCTTTCAGTATTATCCGGACTCAGTGTTGTCGCTTGATAGTGACTATAAAGAGGCCAGGTCTTAAATACTATAGAAACACAGCAACACCATACATCAAAAGAGCAATTTATATCTTAAATATCGACAATACTACCAATTATTTTGATACTATCGATAGTCGCGACAATATATATAGGTACTCATTTCTTTATTTGCTCATAAATAGGTTTGGCATTAGACCCGCTGCACATAACGCGTCTCCTTACACGAGACGTTAGGGCCCTTCAACCCAACATACATCCATTTTAAAAATTAACTATTGTAGCAAGTATTTGAAAACTGACATGCACTTTCTTATTATGTCATGTCAAAGCCTGTCATACTAATAATATTTGCAACCTCTTCTACTGTAGGTCGTTTGTAGTGCAAACTTTTCACAATTACTGTTTTATTTTGATTAATTTGACATGCGTAATAAAAAGCCCAAATTTTCTTAGAGGTAAAAATCTTGGCCTATTTCCATATAACTAATCTCTAACCTCTCTCCCCCAGGCTGCCGAGATCCAAGGCAACATCTGCCAGGGCACCGTCCCGAAGCTGGAGGAGGGCAACCAATACCAGTTTCGCGTGCGCGCCGTCAACAAGGCCGGCCAGTCCGAGCCTTCGGAGAACACCAACTGGCACACCGCTAAGGCTAGGTTCTGTGAGTATCGATACACAACGTTTGTGACAAAGAGCTTCTATGTAAACTGTGTAGCGAAGCATGCAGAAGCGCGCCGAAGCAGGCGGAAGCGTGTCGAAGCATGAACCTTTTTGGAGCGTACCAATATATAATAGTTCTATGAAGCACCGCACTGCAACGATGATAATTATTTGCCTTAGGAATAAAAAAGTGATCTTAGCCAAAATATGGATACGGCTTAGGGACCTTCATAAAGCGAGCCTATAAATTTCTCAAGGGCAAAGCGCCTGTGACTCCCCTGGTGTTGCGGTTTTTTATAGATTGAAATGTTCACTTGCCGTCAGGACCTTCAGGCCTGTTTGCCCCATTCTATCAAACTTTCGCTGTACACTGCTGGACATAGGCCTCTTCAGTTGTTCGCCATTTCGAGAAAACATCTAGCGAATGCCGCAGGGCGTAGCTTTTCTCCCCGTTATCGGCATGTGCGCCTTCAATCGTCGGTTGCCAGAGCCTCGTTTGTAAAGCGGCATTTGCCTCCTATGTCATAAAAACAAGTAAAAAAAGCTAACCAAAACCATCCTATTACAGTGAAACCAAGAATCGACCGCACAAACCTGAACCCGATCACCGTGAAGGCCGGTCTACCAGTTTCCCTAGACGTGAAGGTGTTCGGCGAGCCGCCGGCCACCGTGACGTGGTTCTTCAAGGGCGACGAGCTGAAGACGGCCGAGAACCTGGAGATCATCAACGTGGACTATAACACCAAGTTCCTGATGACGAAGAGCAAGAGGGCCAGCACCGGGAAGTACGTGATCAAGGCCAAGAACGAGGTTGGGGAGGACGAGGCTGAGGTGGAGATCACAATCCTTGGTAAGTGTCATTACACAGACTTTTTTTCCTAGTTGCTCGACATGATAGCTTCTCTAGGCCTGATGGAAAGCGAAAGAGAAGCATAACGGCCGTATTCACAAACGTTACTATGCGTCGCGGGAACGCACAGCTGCCCAAAAACGTACAGGATTTTGGGCACTGTGCGTCCGCGCGTCGCATAGTAACGTTTGTGAATACGGCCATAAGTCGCTGTGACAATGGGCAAGTAACTGGTCAATTACCTGTCAGTTGATACCGCCATGAGGGCCCCACCCTAGCACCCATGAGCTCCGGAAACCCTAATCATTGGCAGAAACACGACCCGAAAGTCATTTGGCTGCGGTATTCTATAGGGTGAAGGGTCGATCCCCGGACGGGCAGCGAACGACCGAAGATTCGCAATGCTCTACCTGTCTTAAAACTTTTTAATAATCTCTTGGAGTTCCCGTCACTTGATGGATAGCGAAAAGGAAGCCCTAGTTGCTGCGGCAACGTTCAAGTAACCAAATCATTCACTTGTCAGTTGCCTTACTGATTGATCCCCTTCACTAGTGTTTCACACCCTAGCATCACCGGTCGGTGGCCAAAGCCTCGTTTAGTATTCGACAGGATGCACCACGCGCAGGAAAAGGTGGCTTGGAACAAAAGATGATAGGTCGCTCCCTAACATCCAAAACACGGGAGGAAAGAATAGAAGGGCTTTGTGGTACAAAACCACGCGATCAGTCCATCAAACAATCGTTTTCATTTGTTATTGTAGCTGAAATCCTCCCATCACTCCGCCTCCTACTCCGCCATGCAGCCTTTTAATCTCATCCTCTTAGCGTTGTCCTGGTTTGTGCCTCTAGGCCCAGTGTCCGCTTTGACCATGATCCTAGATTTAGCGAGTCTGGTTATTACATTGAAGCGACTGCCATCTGACCTTCGTAACCCTCAGAAAGGGGAACCAGACAAATTTGGATCATGGTTACACATTCATTTGATGTTTTCCTTCACCGCTAAGCTAGTGCTATAATTCCGCACATAGGTTTTTGCAAATCCAGAGGTGCGTGCGCGCGGATTTGAATCGACGACCTCACGTGTGTGAAGCGACGATCTTACCACTAGGCTACCTCGGCTCATGCAGCCTTTTAATCAATGACATTAAATATAAATCATTTAACTTGTGTTCGACAGGCAAACCGTCCAAGCCCAACGGCCCACTGGACGTGTCCGACGTGACCAAGAACGGCTGCACCCTCACGTGGAAGAAGCCGGACGACGACGGCGGCTCGCCCGTCGAGTACTACGAGATCGAGAAGCTCGACCCGCTTACTGGTAAGAAATAATATCTCAAGCTTTTACTAGTAAGCTATAATATCATTAGCGTTTACTGGTAAGCTATAATGTCATAAGCGTTTACTGGTAAGCTATAATCTCATAAGCGTTTACTGGTAAGCTATAATGTCATAAGCGTTTACTGGTAATCTATAAAGTCATAAGCGTTTACTGGTAAGCTATAATGTCATAAGCGTTTACTGGTAAGCTATAATGTAATAAGCGTTTACTGGTAATCTATAAAATCATAAGCGTTTACTGGTAATCTACAACTTTGGGAAAACCCCTGAGGGCTATACCCATAATCGCCGTTTATTCCCGATGTCCCCATACTATTTGTAGTGGACATCGGGCAAAAAAGTTGCTATATCCCCCATTGGGGGATAACGCTACTGAAATCTTCCCGTTGGGCCCTAGTGGTGGACATCGAAATCAAGTAAGTTCCAATTTGTCCACCGGAGGTGGACAAATAGTGGGGGACATCGTCCCGTAAAAATGCCTCACCGTGTGACGTCACGCGTAATTTCAACTAGCTATAACTTTGTAATTTTTAGTGTAATTTACAAATAAAAAATACGTGTCTTTTATTTTTGAATAAGCTAAAAGACGGATTAAGTACATTTTTTAGCCAAACAAGCCTATTGAGCCACCAGGCCTGTTAAACTTATATTGGAATCAGATAAGTGATATTTATGAACTTGTCAACAGGCCAATGGATCCCGTGCGGCACCGCCAAGGACTGCAAGGCGAACGTCACCGGCCTGCAGGAGGGCAAGCCCTACAAGTTCAGAGTGAAGGCTGTGAACAAGGAGGGCGAGTCCGAGGAACTTGAGACCGAGAAGCCGATCATCGCTAAGAATCCCTTCGGTGAGTATGGTATAGACGTAGCCAAGGTGAAATAGTTTTTTTATATACGAGCGTGTTCCCATTTAAAACGCTGACAGGGACCCCGAACTCGATTTGAGTTGCCTTGTTGAGGTTTCAATATGCTGCCTCTTACATAAAGAAAACATTTCAAGAGAGGGAGCAAAGCGAATTATCGCTCCAATTAGAGCCGCTCGCCCGGTTAAGTACCTCCTACCTTACAGAATACCGTAGTTAAAATAACCTTTGGGATGTGTTTCTGTCGGTGAGTAAGGTCTGCGGTGCACCTTATATTAGTGTTGCATTGATAACTAGGAGGAACTTTTCCCTTTAGCTACTACTAGCTGTGCCAGCGGCGTCGCACGCGTGGAAATCGTGTTTCAAAAATAAGGGACTTCCATAAAATAGTTCTTCCTAAATTTCAAGTTAGACCTCTAGCAATACATTGGTGAAAACCGCATTCAATTCCATGCAGTAGTTTTCGTGTGATGCGCGTTCAAACATCCAGGTAAAAATTTCTCCTATTGATTGTGTCACTGCTCTGCTCCTATTGATTGTAGCGTGATCAAAAGTATACTATGACCTGCCCAGGAGTATGACGAATAATTGTACCAAGTTTCGTTAAAATTCGTTCAGTAGTTTTTGTCTCTATAACGAACATACAGACGGACAGACAGACAAAAATTTTACTGATTGCATCTTTGGCATCAGTATCGATCACTAATCACCCTGATAGTTATTTAAGATAGTATAGAAGAAGATAGATTACAACATCTCATAATTTTCAAAGGGTCGGCAAGTGCAACGCGTTTGTATTACTACCCTTGATGTTACAAGCGTCCATAGGGGATGCATCAACCGCTCAGCATCAGGCGGGATGTAGGCTTATTTGCCACCTGATATAAAAAAAAAACACTTGTGTTCCATATTCGGCCTAATGAGGGTTTTCTGGATTCCTAACTAATCTTATACTTATCCCGTTGTGTGCAGACGAGCCGGGTAAACCGGGAAGGCCGGAGCCTCGCAACTGGGACAAGGACTTCGTGGAGCTGGAGTGGAGCCCGCCCAAGAGCGACGGCGGCGCGCCCATCACCGGCTACGTCGTGCAGAAGAGGGAGAAGGGGGGAAGGTGGGTTCGGGGTTTGATGAGGGTTTCAGTATGGTCGTCATCATCATCATCAGCCCACACCAGTCCACTGCTGGACATAGGCCTCTCCTCTCCTCAGTATGGTCGTTCACTCTTAATCATCAGCCTGCAGACGTCGATACTGCCACGACTGATGGACATAGGCCTCTCCTCTCCTCAGTATGGTCGTTCACTCTTAATCATCAGCCTGCAGACGTCGATACTGCCACGACTGATGGACATAGGCCTCTCCTCTCCTCAGTATGGTCGTTCACTCTTAATCATCAGCCTGCAGACGTCCATACTGCCACGACTGCTGGACATAGGCCTCTCCTCTCCTCAGTATGGTCGTTCACTCTTAATCATCAGCCTGCAGACGTCGATACTGCCACGACTGATGGACATAGGCCTCTCCTCTCCTCAGTATGGTCGTTCACTCTTAATCATCAGCCTGCAGACGTCCATACTGCCACGACTGCTGGACATAGGCCTCTCCTCTCCTCAGTATGGTCGTTCACTCTTAATCATCAGCCTGCAGACGTCGATACTGCCACGACTGATGGACATAGGCCTCTCCTCTCCTCAGTATGGTCGTTCACTCTTAATCATCAGCCTGCAGACGTCCATACTGCCACGACTGCTGGACATAGGCCTCTCCTCTCCTCAGTATGGTCGTTCACTCTTAATCATCAGCCTGCAGACGTCGATACTGCCACGACTGATGGACATAGGCCTCTCCTCTCCTCAGTATGGTCGTTCACTCTTAATCATCAGCCTGCAGACGTCCATACTGCCACGACTGCTGGACATAGGCCTCTCCTCTCCTCAGTATGGTCGTTCACTCTTAATCATCAGCCTGCAGACGTCGATACTGCCACGACTGATGGACATAGGCCTCTCCTCTCCTCAGTATGGTCGTTCACTCTTAATCATCAGCCTGCAGACGTCCATACTGCCACGACTGCTGGACATAGGCCTCTCCTCTCCTCAGTATGGTCGTTCACTCTTAATCATCAGCCTGCAGACGTCCATACTGCTGCCGCGACTGTTGGACATAGGGGTCCCCCACTGACAATTGTCATTTGTTAGTGACTTATGTGACGGAATACCGGATTAGACGATAAACATATTTTTTTTAGATTAATTGGTTTTTTTTTTTTTTTTTTTTTTTATAGTGGCTCGACATAATGGCTTCCCTACACCTGATGGAAAGCGAAAGAGAAGCCCAAGTCGCTGTGACAACGGGCAAGTAACTGGTCAGTTACCTGTCAGTTGCCACCGCCATGCCGGCCCAACCCTAACCCCACACGAGCTCCGGAAACCCTACTCACCGGCAGAAACACGACCCAGAGGTCATTTGACTGCGGTATTCTATAGGGTGGAGGTCCTTCCCCGGACGGGCGGCTCAATTCGAGCGAAGATTCGCTATGCCCTACCTCTCTTAGAAAATAGTAGCAGTTGCAGTAACGTCTGTATTATTTGAGAGTGAATGAATTGTCAATATTTAAACAAAAAGGCCAAGATGTTCAATAATCCATTCGTTACCCGATATTGTAATGATTTTTTTTAGATTTTTTTTTTTATTGTTAGAATTAACCCGTCATCGAGACTACAATTTCAAAACACAAATATGTACCCATCAAATCCCTTCATACCTCCGGCTATTGTGGTGTGATGTGACGCGTCTGACACAAGTGACTGGTTCCTGGTTGGTTACTTGCTCGTCCTCGCAGCGACTTGGGCTTCTGTTTCGCTTTCCATTTGGCGTAGGAAAGCTATTATGCCGTTCTATCGCATAAAAATAATATCTACCCTAGTGCGTTATGAGTGACGTCCCATTTTTCTCCCAGGTCCTGGCAGGACTGCCTCAAGACGACCGGCGACCGTCCCACGGGGCGGGTGACGGACGTAGAAGAGGGGCGAGAGTACGAGTTCCGCGTGATGGCCGTCAACAAGGCCGGGCCCGGCGAGCCCTCCGACCCCAGCAAGTCCGTCATCACCAAGCCGAGATTCTGTGAGTATTCACTATTAGGCCGAATTACACGTTGTCTGGGTAAACTATCCCCATCATAGGCTTCAATGTAACTTGACATCAGTAGAATTGTGGACAATGGTGGAAATGGTAACCATCCTACTTCCTACTAATATTATAAACGCGAAAGTTTGTTTGGATAGATGGATGGATAGATGGATGGATGTTTGTTCCACTTTCACGCCAAAACTACTGAACGGATTTTAATGAAACTTTACAGGAATATAGTTTGTACATCAGATTAACACATAGGCTATGTTTTATACGAATATTCACGCGGGCAGAGCCGCGGGCAGCAGCTAGTTAGCCATACTTTAAACAAAGCTTCATATATCTTATAAGTCATAGAGCTAACAATTAACCGATGTTGCAGCAACTCACGTTCATAACGTCTAAACGGAATCGAATGGTACATTTTACACCCCTGGTGTTTAGGTGTTTATATGCAGAAGTGATCACATACCATCAGGCGACATTTAGGTCCTTTTGCCCATAAAAATGTGTTACTACTACTTATCACAAACACTCAAACAAAGTTTCCTTACAGTGGCGCCCAAGATCGACCGCAAAGACCTTCAAAAGCGCAAGGTCAAGATCGGTCAGCCACTCAAGTTCGAGGCAGACGTCAAGGGTGAACCTGAGCCCACGATCACTTGGACTTCAACGGACAGGCGCTCAAAGCAGACGAGCGACTCAAGATTGAGAACAAGGATTACCACACATCATTCGCGCTTCAGAAGACCACGAGGGCTGATAGCGGAAAGTACGTGGTCACAGCGAAGAATGACTCGGGAACTGATACTGTGGAGATCGAAGTGCAAGTGGTCGGAAAGCCGGCTAAGCCGAAGGGACCGCTCAAGGTTAGTAGATGGTTTCATTTGATGTTTAAAATGCAGATACCAGAAAAAATAGGTCTTCATTAGGATGGCTAGCCAATTAAGTAACTAAAGACATGCCACGCTGGGCCACACAGCGCCGTCTAGCCCCAAACTAAGCCGAAGCTTGTACTATGGGTACTAGACAACTGATAAACTTGCTTAAATACGCTTAAATACATATTGTACATAGAAAACACACAGATCAATACAAACAGACATGTTTATGAACACAAATGTTTGTACTCTGCGGGAATCGAACCCTTGGCTCAGAAGGCAGAGGTCACTACCAAATAAGCCATCGAGCCAGTCAATCTATACTTATAAATAATTTGTAGAGAAGTAAATTCTGTACATAAATCATTAAGAGCAGGGCAGTGACGGGAAGTGTTGGAAAAACGGGAGAAGTTTTTATCTGTATGTTTGATCGCGCATCACGCGAAAACTACTGCATAGAATTAAATGCGGTTTTCACCAATGTATTGCTAGAGGTCTAACTTGAATTTAAGGTTTATGGAAGTCAGTTATTTTTGAAACCCGATATCCACGGTTGGGACGCTGCCGGCACAGCTAGTTGGTAATAATACTAATTCCTAAACCTATCTAACAGGTATCGGACGTCAAAGCGGACGGCTGCAAGCTCAAATGGGAGCCGCCCGAAGACGACGGCGGCGAGCCGGTCGAGAGCTACGTGGTCGAGCGCATGGACACGGAGTCCGGCCGGTGGGTGCCCGTGTGCACCACCAAGACGCCCGAGGCCGACGTCACGGGCCTCAACGAGGGCAAGGACTACATGTTCCGCGTGAAGGCGGTCAATCCTGAAGGAGAGAGCGAGCCTCTGGTCACCGATACGGCTACTACTGCTAAGAATCCTTATGGTGAGTTTGTTTTAACAATTAGACTTATTGTCTTGATAGTTGGAAGTGTCAAGGACCAGCAGATCTGTGACTCCAATGGTAATGCGCTGTCTATGGGCTAAAGTTACCACTTACCATCAGGGAACCTACAGGCCCGTTTGCCCCTGATAAAAAAAGTGCTGCACGGTACGTTTTTCGCGCAATTTTCTGCCTCGTGCAACAGTTCTTTGGAGTCAGCTTCCAGCTGCGACTTTTTCGAATGGAAACGACTTAGGGTCCTGCCCTGGAAGCTGATGAGCTAAAAGAGCCGGTGGAGAGCTACGTCGTCGAGTTTGTTTTAACAATAGGACTTATCGTCTTGATAGTTGGAAGTCTCAAGGGTGTTGCGGTGTTTATGGGCTGAAGTGACCACTTACCATCTGGTGACCTTCTGGCCCGTTTGCCCCCTCTGACATAAAAAAAAAACTTGTTGTGGGGTGCCCAGGATCGAGCAAAGTGCCAAGTGGTTTGCAAGAGTCTGATGATGATGTAAGAACCTCTAACATAAGTATTTTTATTTATTCCAGGCGAGCCGGACCCACCTGGCAAGCCCGAGTTCAAGGACTGGAGCAAGGAGCACGTGGACCTCAAGTGGGAGAAGCCGCCGAGCGACGGTGGCGCCCCCATCACCGGCTACATCGTCGAGAAGAAGGACCGCGACACCGGCAAATGGGTCAAGGCAGCTGAGGTTAGTTTGATCTATATGCAGGTCGTCTTAGAGGCCGTACACACGGGAGCTTTTTTAACGCCCGTTAAAAAAGCGTTCAAATATAACAATGCATTCAAAAGCGCTGTCGTATGAACATATACTTGAAAATGAATTTTTGAATGCGTGTGATTTTTTAATGTGGAGCCGTGATAGAGCCTTTTTTTGAGGATCCAGACTTATAAGAGAGGTAGGGCGAATTGAGCCGACCGTCCGGGGAAGGATCTCCACCCTATAGAATACCGCAGCCAAATGACCTCCAGGTCGTGTTTCTGCCGGTGAGTAGAGTTTTCTGAGCTCATGGGGGATTAGGGTTGGGCCGGCTTTGGCGGCGGCAACTGGCAGGTAACTGACCACTTACTTACCCGTTGTTACAGCGACTTGGGCTTCTCTTTCGCTTTCCATCAGGCGTAGGGAAGCCATTATATCGAGCTACTATAATAAAAAAAAAACCGTTGTTACTAGCCTATCGGCATAATTTTCAAGTAATCTTTTTTTTGTAGGTTCCTGGCACCAAGTGCGAAGCTCGCGTGCCGGATCTGATCGAAGGCAAGACTTATCAGTTCCGTGTGAAGGCTGTCAACAAGGCCGGCCCTGGCAAACCCTCCGCAGCTTCGGAGAATCTGCTGGCTAAGGACAGGTTTGGTGAGTATTTGGTATTTATTTAAATTAAGTACATGGATGTACATTGAATTATCTATATACCACTACGTTGGGTATGACTGTTTGAATTTACATATTACTTCTACCAGAAGGGATCAATAAAATATTATTTATTTGAGAATTCCTACTAAAATCTTTGCAAATTGAGGTCTACCAAGTTAATAGGAAAAGTTAATATCGAGGCAAACAAATTAAGAGGTAATACGTAAAACATACATGTGACGTCACTTGCCTGTTACAAAAAAATTGTTGATTCGTCAATATTGTGTTGGAAATTGTAATAACTTAGAGACTACGAGTAACGCTAACAGTCAAATGTTTTTACCTGTGTTTATACAAATATAATGGAGTAGTCCTTCGATAGCAAGCAAAATAAAAAAAAAAACAAGAGTATAGAAGATTTTTCCTCAGCAGCTTTGATAAGAATAACAATATCTTTATCGTCTTTCAATATACACAGTACATAGATGGATATTACATAGTCGTACAAGTAGACAAAAGGAGAAAGCTCATCTTATTGTATTGCATCCGCAGCGCCGCCGAAGATCGACCGCACCAACATGCGCGACATCACCATCAAGGCGGCCAGAACATCAGCTGGACATCAAGGTGTCCGGCGAACCGCCGCCAACGAAGACATGGTGAGTACATAATATATGGCAGCTGACATCTCTTACCCACAAGGTCAAATGTGGAATTGGTGGCAGGAGAATGCTTTTGCCGTGCTGAAGTCAACTCGTAAATCTTGTGTCCGAAAATTATTTTTATTCAACCTTACTGACATGATGAATAATGCCTTGGTTAACAAATTATCCCGTCAAATCACTCCCGTCAATTATGTAACTGATATAAAGTCCATGGATTTTCTGAATGCAGTTTTCCACACACAATAGAAAGTCTTGAGACAATAGAAACTTCTCGAAACACGAAAAGGCTCGGAGGGTCAGGATCTAGACCTTGAGGGATATGAGGGTTACTTGGTTGCCGTATGAACAAGATGCGTATCATCTTGTTCAATTGACATATCAGATCGTGTCGAACTGTCATCATCATCATCAGCCATCGCAGTCCACTGTGAAAGGTTGATGATGATATTCAGTACCTATTAGCCCATCGGCATCATTTTAAAAATCTCCTTATCCAGGTCTAAGAGCTAAGAACTAAAACATGTTCAGGTATTTAAAGCAGTTTCTTTATTTAAGTATATTGTTTATCAAACCTACTATTTATTATCTACCACAGGTTCCACAACAAGGAGCGTCTGTCGACGCGCGACGACCTCACCGTCGATACAGAAGACTACAAGACAAAGCTGTCCGTAGTGGTAGCTGCTCGCAAGCACAGCGGCACATACGTGCTGAAGGCAGAGAACAGCAGCGGCCGCGACGAGGCCACCATCCAGGTCAACGTGTTGGACGTGCCTGCCAAGCCTGAGGGACCGCTCAAGGTGAGTTATGGCGTGGTCTACTCAGAAGACTGGGTGGTCTACTCAGTAGACGGGATGGTCTACTCAGTAGACGGGTGGTCTACTCATTAAACGGATTGGTCTACTCGGTAGACAGAGTGTTCTACTATTAGACAGAGTGGTCTATTCAGACGGAGTGGTCTACTTAGTAGACGGTATAGTCTACTCACACGGAGCGGTCTATGGTTCATTTCTATGAAACATTTATAATGACCTTACTAAGACATTTCTAGTATACCGTCTACGAATTTTTGGCTTATCCTGATACCACTAGGGTACCAGATTCTTACGAGGGTCGTCCTCTTATCAACTATCATGGCGTTACTCACATTCTGCCGCCTTATAACGCCGGATTATAGACTTCCTTGCCGCCAAGGCTCGAGTTTGCCGAGAAATAAAAGATGCACGCCACGGTTGTCGATCGGCCGTGCTGTATGGATGAACCATGACAATCAATCAATAAAGCAGTTAAAAACTCCAACCATTCCCCCCAGATCTCCGACGTGCACAAAGAGGGATGCACGCTCAAATGGAACCCGCCGCTAGACGACGGCGGCGCCCCCATCGACCATTACCTGGTCGAGAAGCTGGACACGGAGACCGGCCGCTGGATGCCGGCGCTGAAGACCAAGGACCCCAAGGCCGAGGTGGAGAACCTGGTGCCCGGACACGAGTACAAGTTCAGGGTGTCTGCGGTCAACAACGAGGGTGTGTCGGAGCCGTTGGAGGCTGACCACTCTATCATCGCGAAGAATCCCTTCGGTGAGTGGGCTTTTATTTATTCCTATAGTCTTTCATATAAGTGAGATGATATTTTTCAGCAAATTTATTTCACCCAATTTGCGTCATGATTTTTAAATGTTTTTCTAAATAGGTATTGTCATTATTTTATTACATTTCTGTAAGAATTAAATGGCAATACTAATTTAAGATGGTAACTTTGACAACACGCCCCTTTTTTTTTGGGCTATTTGGCTCTGCACGATTTGTGCTTCAGCCACGGACTGAGTTTGCCAGAATTGGTACAAAAGGTTAGGAAACGTATATTATAGGAAAATTCGGACAAAGGATGAAAGAATAAAGGATCAGGTAGGTATAACTGGCCAAAAAAGTAGGAAACAAAAAGCTTTATTTAATTTGGGCATAGGCTCGGTAGGCATTCACTTGTTAAATTAATCTATCTTCAACAAATAAGAAGTTGTTGTAAATTGAGCGCTTAAAATTATATCACGAGATAATAATTGTGGAAAGGGTTTTATTTTCTTATTATTTATTTGTATTTAGAAATGATAAATATCCTTATCTTATCATGCAGAAAGTATTATAATGTAATCGACAACATGAATCTCTCATTTAAAAAAATAGCGTAGAAGTATTACCACCATCACAAGAAAATCATGGGTTAAAGGGGATCCACGAAGTGTGAAATGCAAGGTTGAAAAGGCGCCCCATAAAAGAGACCATCAAGTCACAAGGAGGACGAGGAGTTAAAGTGTCATGTAATTTTTTGTGACATTCGTGTATTAGATTTATTACTTAGATTTGAGTGAATCATTTACAAATTAATAAATAGTCAAATAGTCATACACAAATAGTCTTCTAATGATAACATTAATCCACAGACGAGCCCGGCAAGCCTGGCACGCCGGAGGTGGTGGACTGGGACAAGGACCACGTGGACCTCAAGTGGGAGAAGCCCATCAGCGACGGTGGCGCCCCCATCAGCGGCTACGTCATCGAGAAGAGGGTCGTCGGATCGCCCAAGTGGGTCAAGGCCTGTGAGGTAAGTTATTGTATGCAGCAGTAGGAACAGTAATTTTATTTTTTATAGTGGCTCGACATACGAGTAATGGCTTCCCTACGCCTGATGGAAAGCGAAAGAGAGGCCCAAGTCGCTGTGACAACTGGCAAGTAACTGGTCAGTTACCGGTCAGTTGCCACTGCCATGCCGGCCCAACCCTAACCCCCCACGAGCTCCTGACACCCTACTCACCAGCAGAAACACGACCCTAAGGTCATTTGGCTGCGGTATTTTATAGGGTGGAGGTCCTTCCCCGGACGGGCAGCTCAATTCGAGCGAAGATTCGCTATGCCCTACCTCTCTTATGCGTTAGATGTGCAAAATGCGCATTTTATGGAAGTCCGTTATTTTTGAAACCCGATATCGACGCGTGCGCCGCCTCCGGCACAGCTAGTAAATAAATAAAATAGTTTATTTCTGCAAATGGATTCACTAGTAATACTTTTGCACGTCACACTTTTTCCTACCAGCACTTTGACGTGTAGCCTGCTGAGAAGAAGTGCCGCAACTAACTCAACATAGGCTTTTTTAAAAATATATAATATGTACATAAAAATCGTTTTAATAAGCGCAAGCGACTGACTCGGTCGCTCAATTGGTAGTGACCCCTGCCTTCTGAACCAAGGGTCGTGGGTTCGATTCCCACCCGGGACAAACATTCGTGTGATGAACACTTGTGTTTGTTCCGTGTCTGGGTGTTTATATTTGTATTTATTTGTGGTACCTTCGTTGTTCTGACACCCATAACACAAGTGCTTAAGCTACTTACTTTGGGATCGGAGCAATGTATGTGATGTTGTCTGATATATTTGTCTGATATTGTCTGAAGCGATGAAATTACATTGCAATCCGTTTGCAGGTCGGACCCAACGACAACGAGAAGGCGACTGTACCGAATTTGGACGAGGGCACGGAGTACGAGTTCCGCGTCAAGGCCATCAACGAGGCCGGACCTGGTGAGCCCAGCGATGCCAGCAAGTCCGTCGTATGCAAGCCTAGGCGATGTGAGTATCGTCTCAACGAATTATTGTATTGATAGGCTAACCAAACACCTAAGATTAGCGACCGATAAACTCGATTTGAGTTGCGGGTGTCCATGGGCGGTGTCGACTGCTTACCATCAGGCATCACACTTGCTCGTCTGCCGCCTCTCGCATAAAAAAGCAATATCCTTCAAATTTACTTATTTTCTATGTGATGAACATTTCTTCCGCCCGGTTACTCACTTACGTTGATCTAAATTCCAAAATAATGGTTCAAGCTACATATAAGCATGTATCTTTAAGCATCATTTGTTGTCTAGAGAATGAACCCCTTCCCAAAGCTTTTTTTTATAGTAGCTCGACAGGCTTCCCTACGCCTGAAGGAAAGCAAAAGAGAAGCCCATGTCGCTGTGATTGGCAAGTAATTGGTCAGTTACCTGTCAGCCGCCACCGTAACCGCCCAACCTAACCCCCCACGAGCTCCGGAAACCCTACTTACCGGCAGAAACACGACCCGGTTTTTGACTGCGATATTCTATATGGTAGAGGTCTTTCTCTGGTCGAGCGGCTCTATTCGAGCGAAGATTCGCTATGCCCTTCCTCTCTTAAACAACTCGTCTCATGTAACGGCCCTTTCACACATGGGAGTCCGTTTTACTGGTACATTTTTAACGGATACGTCATAAATGTATGCGCTCTTCACACATAGGCACCGTATAACGTTAAACGAATCCGTCATTACTGGATGCTATGTGTGAACAGAAAACTCGCAGTATACCGCCGCTATTCTACAAGGATGGACGCTGTCGTGTTCTATTGGTACTATCGTCGGAGAAGGAAGACGCACACAGTATCTAAGCGTTAAAATTCTACGTATCCGTATATTTTTACTGTTCCGTCGTCCAGTATTCGATGACAAAACGGAATGGATATATTTTACTGTATACAAAATACTGTCATCATCATCAACAGCCTATTGCAGTCCACTGCTGGACATAGGCCTCTCCAGTTGTTCGCCACATAGGGCAAACCCTGGAGGATATACCCATAATCGCCACGCTGGGCAGGCGGGTTGGCGATCGCAGGGCGTAGTTTGTCGCTCCGGTGACGCTGCTGCCCGTCACCGGCCTGTGGTATTCAGCTACGCCTTCATTTGTTATGGTTATACCGCCACCAGTCAGTTGCCAGTGCCTCGTTTGTTGTTCGGCAGGATGCACCACGGGCAGGTGAGGATGGTTTGGAGCGAAAAGGTGATAGGCCGCTCCCTTACATCCCCCGTCTTACAGACAGACATTTAATGCCGTGTTACCTTTCCAGTGGCGCCCAAGATCGACCGTCGCAACCTGCGCTCCATCAAGGTCCGCGAGGGCGAGCCCATCGCGCTCGACGTCAAGGTCTCCGGTGAACCGCCGCCGGACGTGTCCTGGACGCTCAACGGGAAGAGCGTCAGCAGCGGCAACGGGCTGAAGCGTGAGTTGATGTTGATTACTGTAATCCCCACACTCTTTTCGGCGCAATGTAGTATATGGATAATTTTTGGATAAATCATTTCTTGAAACAAATATGAAGAGAAACATTTTACTTTTTTGTTTTTAAGCTAATTATATGATTATAGATTAGATGTCGTAGGATAAATGGACAAATCGTATCTTTTCGAAAACGATTACGAAACACCGGGTAATTGGAATCTAGGAATGAATTTCTTAAAAATCCGATTCTGTGTCGGACGTTTAATATTTTTGATAGCACGACATAATGGCTTCCCTACGCCTGATGGAAAGCGAAAGAGAAGTCCAAGTCGCTGTGACAACTCTGATTGGCTATTCTATGAGTTGATTATAATAAATAAATAAATCACCCAAGACATGCCACGCTGGGCCACACAGCGCCACCTAGCCCCAAACTAAGCCGAAGCTTGTACTATGGGTACTAGACAACTGATAAACTTACTTAGATACATTTATTTCTGTAAATAAATACATATTATACATAGAAAACACCCAGACCAATACAAACAGACATGTTCATGAACACAAATGTTTGTACTGTGCGGGAATCGAACCCGTGATTATGTAGCCCCACTAGATGGTCTGACCAGATCCGCGGTCTAACTATCGGCTTATCGGGGGATTCACTACCGTCAGTAATGAGGAATACGACGCTAGGAGGAGTCAGTGTATAATGTTCTTGGTGTCTGTTGACAGTGGTGAACGTGCCGTACCTGAGCAAGTACCAGCACTCGAGCCCGCGGCGCAAGGACTCCGGCACGTACAAGATACAGGCCGTCAACAAGTACGGCCAGGACACCGCCGAGCTGGAGATCATCGTCACATGTGAGTACAATCATCATCATCATCATCATTTTTTCATAGTAGCTCGGCTTAATGGCTTCCCTTCGCCTGATGGAAAGCGCAAGAGAAGCCCACTTGGACAGCGACTTCGCTGTAACTGGCAAGGAACTGGTCAGTCACCTGTCAGTTGCCACCGCCATGCCGGCCTAACTCCAACCCCCCACGAGCGAGAAACCCTACTTACCGGCAGGAACACGACACGACCCGGAGGTCATTTGGCTGTGGTAATACATAGGGTGGAGGTCCTTCCCCGGACGGGCAGCTCAATTCGAGCGAAGATTCGCTATGCCCTACCTCTCTTGACATCATCATCTTTATCTGATGATGAACCCGGAACATTTCATCGACATCTGATGATGATGATCTAGCAGTGGATCGTTGTGATCATCAGTCGCAGTCTTCTCCAAATTATTCGCGTCTTTGCTCGATCAAGGTCTTCTCGCTTCCAGCACTTGTCAGCCATCTGGATATGTCCAGCAGATGGTTGGCAAGATGGCTGGCAAATGTCTGGCCGAAAATGACAATTGTGACAATGAAATTCGGGGGGATTGGCCGTTGTCACCACGCTTGTCAGGCGGTTTGGTGCACGCAGTATTTTTTAATATGTACAGACAGAGACCCTCTTATTATTTATTTATTTATTTATTTATTTTGGTTTACTTACAAAATATGTACTAATGTTCAGAAAAACAATGATTATATATAACTTATGGCTAAGTACATAAATCGGTTACAAGTAAACTCCTCTTGCTTAGATACGTAATCTTAAAAAATCAGGTAGGTACTTTACTTAATAAATATCTTATAATTTATACACAGACACATTGAAGGGAGCTATATTGTATTAGACATTACTTTGCGTATTTTACTAATTGAGTCATGGAAGATGTCAATCCGGCTACTGTGTCCTTATCCTTAATCATGGATTTTCGATAGGCGAGGAATGGCAGAGTTGGCACCCAAGACCGTGCGACGAAGAGGAGTTTAATTAAATTATTAATTATTATAATTTAATTATTAATTAAGGAGGAATTATAAATTTATGTCAACATATTCAATGTACAGACGTACTTTTACTATTGTTCAAAAAAAGAAGAAATTCTTAATTCGACTTTCTTTTTGTTATATGTTTGTTACCTTTGTTAAATGTTCGGTTCACAATTCTAGGTATGTCTTAGAGAATTTTGAGCCGATGTGAGAAATTTTTTGTTTGTTTGTAAGTGTGTACTTCCGAGTTGATCCCATTGTCACAATATTGAAGTCGTTTTTTGCTAGAAAAAAATGCTGTTTTACATATTAATATATGTGATATTACCTTACAGCGAAACCAGAGAAGCCGGAAGGCCCGCTAGAAGTGTCCGACATCCACAAGGACGGCTGCAAGCTCAACTGGAAGCGGCCGAAGGACGACGGCGGCGAGCCGATCGAGGCGTACCTCGTCGAGAAGTACGACACGGAGACCGGCACGTGGCTGCCGGTCGGCAAGACTCTCGGCAACGTGCCAGAGATGGAGGCAAGTCTCTTGGCATGAATGTTTTTTTTTTAATTTTTTTTATATTCCACGCTGGACTACACATCGCCCTCTAGCCCTAAACTAAGCCGAAGCTTGTACTATGGGTGCTAGATAACTGATCAGCTTCCGGCTGCAATTTTCCCGAATGGATACGACCTAGGGACCTTCAAGAAGCGTGCCTACAGATTTCTCAAGGGCCGGCAACGCACCTGTTACTCCCCTGGTGTTGCGGTGGGGTGCAACGGGCTGATGATGATGACTGGGACTGGCCCTTTACATCCACTATACCAATAGGCTATTATGGCTAAAAATTATAATTAGTCCGTCTTTTAGCTTATTCAAAAATAAAAGACACGTATTTTTCCTTTTTTCATTCAAATAAACAATAGCAAAGATACAAGGCATCAAAAGTTAGGAGTGGGAGTCTTTGACGTCACTCGCTCCCGTAAAAATGCCTCACCGAGCGACGTCCCGCGTAATTTCAACGGGCTATAGCTTTGTAATTTTTAGTCTAATTTACAAATAAAAAATACGTGTCTTTTATTTTTGATTAAGCTAAAAGACGGACTAACTAAATTTTTTAGCCATAATAGCCTATTGTATGTTACATCTTCATGAGCTGTTTCTGACACATCACATTATATTCAACAGGTGGACGGCCTGATCCCCGGCCACGAGTACAAGTTCCGCGTGAAGGCGCTCAACAAGGAGGGCGAGTCGGAGCCGCTGGAGACCTTCGGCGCCATCGTCGCCAAGGATCCCTTCAGTAAGTACTAGTCTACCTACATTATTGTGAAGTACTAGTCGGTGTAAGGGAGCGACCTGTCAGCTTTTCGCTCCAAGCCATCCTCACCTGCCCGTGGTGCATCCTGCCGAACAACAAACGAGGCTCTGGCAAACCGACTGGTGGCGGTAAAACCATCACGATAGAAGGCGTAGCTAAATACCACAGGCTGATGACGGGCAGCAGCGTCACCGGAGCAAGAACCTACGCCCTGCGATCGCCAACCCGCCTGCCCAGCGTGGCGATTATGGGTATGTCCTCCAGAAGTTTGCCCTCGGTGGCAAACAACTGGAGAGGCCTATGTCCAGCAGTGGACTGCGATGGGCTGATGATGATGACTAGTCGGTGGTAGCAAATGGCGTTCTTTTTATGAAGGTGTTACACTTGCAGTGATGGAGGTTCGGGTCTCAATAATAGAACTGACTGCGATCAAATGGGTCCTTATTAGACACCTCTTAACTAATATTATAAAGCTGAAGACTTTGTTTGTTTGTTTGAACGCGCTAATCTCAGGAACTACTGGTCCGAATGGAAAAATTCTTTTTGTGTTGAATAGAGCATTTATCGAGGAAGGCTATAGGCTATATAACATCACGCTGCAACTATTAGGAGCGAAGAAATAATGGAAAATGTAAAAAAAAAACGGGGAAAAAATAACTATTCCACGCGGACGAAGTCGCGAGCACAGCTAGTGTTTATATACGAGGAGAGGTGCCTGTGTGCACTCGTATATCATACACACACTGAATACTAACGTTGTCTGCCGGCCTTCGGGACTAGGCGTAACCCCCTCTCGAGCGCGTGGGTGACATAAGTCCCTCGTAAGGTGTGGTGTTCTTCCGCCAGCTTGTGGAACACGACGCCACTGGGCCAGATGGCAAGTGATGTCGTTATCCTCGAGGCCGCTTACGGGAGCGCAAGGGGGTCCCGTACCCCCCAAGGGCGCCACGCCCCCAAAAGCCATTTTAGGCGCCTCTTACCACAAGCAGGGATACTTCTGTAGTATTCTAGCCTCATACCGCAGGGCTCAAAGTCATAAGGCTAAAGCCTTAATTTCATCACAAGTGTGCATGTTTCCTTTAGATGTTTTCCTGTACTATACGATCGTCGAATAAACTTACATACATACGAATTTCAACTTTGAAATCACATTGGTGATAACTGCCTTTTTTTATGAAAAGAGCGTTCTCGATGACCTCACTCCACCTGATGGTAAGCGGTCGTGAAGTCCAAATGTTAGTTGACAGGCACACCAGAGCAAACCAACCGCGCCTGTCGCCCTCATCCTCTTACCACAAGCAGAGATACCATCTTCAGAACAACTAACATCTCCTTTCCACCCCAGCCGTGCCAGACGCGCCATCCGCGCCGGTGCCGGACGACTGGTCCGCCAGCCACGTGGACCTCAAATGGGAGCCGCCCATCTCGGACGGTGGGTCACCCATCATCGGCTACATCGTCGAGAAGAAGGATAAATACAGTCCGCTGTGGGAGAAGGCTGTGGAGACACACACGCCGGCGCCCAATGCTACTGTCAACGGGTAAGTTGTTCATAGCGTATCTGTTGCTAACATCAAATCTCGAGGTCCAAAGGGCATTTTCTGTCCAGCGCTCAGACACAAAAGATTTAATTGTTATGTATCAAATGCGACACACAGGACAGGGAACTTGTTTAGACTGCGGTTCCACTGCCGGCATATTTTATTATTATTTACCAATCAAACAAAATCATGGCTTGAAATCCATGAGGACGTGAATTCACGAAACAAACCCAAATGTTTGTCCAGGAGACACCCTGTGTTCTCGAGTGAACTCTGTCTCTTCAACCAACGACAATAGGCAGGGTTCATTACTATTTTTTTATGTAACTACGATGATGTCGGCCTTGTCATCATCACCGGAGTGTTGGGGGAGCGGAAGGCTCTCACCCCTAGAAATTAAGCAACGTTGCTCAGGGCGCCCCCCGTAGGGCCCGAGCCTTAGATCAGGGCGTAGCTGGGAGATGCCCTACGGACGTATGTTTTAGTTCATTACCGAATGAGCCAACACCTTAAACAACTCCATCTCCTTTCCACAGGCTGATCGAAGGCAACGAGTACCAGTTCCGCGTGATCGCCATCAACAAGGCCGGGCAGAGCAAGCCGTCGGAGGCCAGCAAGAACTTCGTGGCCAAGCCGCGCTTCCTCGCGCCCAAGATCGACAGGAGACACCTGCGCGACGTCACCATCTCGGCTGGGTCCACGCTCAAGCTGGAGGCCGCGATTACTGGCGAGCCAGCGCCTGCTGTGGAATGGAGGTGGGTGTTCAGACTTCAGATGGACAATGAAATGTATTAGGGCACTTTTTAGGGTTCCGTAGCCAAAATGGCAAAAACGGGACCCTTATAGATTCGTCATGTCTGTCTGTCCGTCCGTATGTCACAGCCAGTTTATTCCAAACCTATAAGAGCTACTTTATTGAAATTTGGTTACGTAGATGTATTCTGTAAACCGCATTAAGATGTTAAAATCAGAAAAAAAAACCAAAATTTTTGGGGTTCCCCATACATAGAACTAAAACTAAAAAAATTTTTTTTCACCAAACCTATACGTGTGGGGTATCTATGGATAGGTATTTAAAAATGATGTTGAGGTCACATGCCGAGTTAACTAAAGCCGACACGTTCGCACACATCACACTTTTTAGAGAAGTGGGGCATAGCGAATCTTCGCTCAAATTGAGCCGCCCGTCCGGGAAAGGACCTCCACCCTATAGAATGCCGCAGCCAAATGACTTCCGGGTCGTGTTTCTGCCGTTGAGTCGGGTAACTGACCAGTTACTTGCCCGTTATTACAGCGACTTGGGCTTCTCTTCCGCTTCAACAGGCATAGACAAGAGAAGTGAAAAAAAACTGCCGAAATGTCAAGCTTTAAGTACATTATAAACGTCGCGACTTAGCCCTGTTTTATTGTAGAATAGAATAAACTTGACTAAAAATGAATCATTGCACAAACGTACTCTTCCCCACCAGATACCAGAACATGCCTCTCCGCGCGTCCAAGGCCGTCTCCATAGACAACCCAGACTACTTCACCAAGCTGGTGATCCGGCCGGTGCGCCGCGACGACTCGGGCGAGTACACCGTCACCGCGGTCAACTCGAGCGGCAAGGACGCCGTCACCATCAACGTGGTGGTGACCGACAAGCCGCTGAAGCCCGAGGGACCGCTGCAGGTTAGTATCACCAACAACAGTAAAAAGAAATCAACCCTCTACCTCTTCTTTAAGATTAGCCACAAACAAAAAGTTCGCGAATTCCTATTGCCGGGAATAGCTAAAATTTGGAAGTCTCTTCCAGCTGACGTCATTCATAAACGTGTAACGTTACACGTTCATGAATGACGTATTGTTAGAAATATACTTGGAAATATTTAAGGCTCCATTCCATCTTAGGCCACATCATTTCTTAACATCAGGTGTGATTATGGTCAAATGCTTTCTTAGAATGATGGATGTCCATAAGCGGTTGTTTAACAGGTCGCTTGGAGGCAAATTAAAGCCGTCAAGATTCAATAAATTTAGCAACAAAAAGGTCACAAAAATAAAAAAAAATGGATGAGCATACATACAGCTATGATTCATAAAAGTAGAGTTTCAAGAGGAGTGGCAAGCCAGGTCTTGCGAATGACCTACGTCCAGCGGGACCGTTGCCAGCTCCCGATGTTGCATTTGGTTTTTCTTTGGATGATGCCTGGAGACGTTCCCCAGAACCCATTGCTGAATCAACTTCTAACCTATTCCCCTCTCCTCAGATCTCAGACGTGCACAAGGAGGGCGCGACCCTCAAGTGGAAGCGGCCGAAGGACGACGGCGGTACCCCCATCGAGTACTACCAGGTGGACAAACTGGACACGGAGACTGGATGCTGGGTGCCTTGCGCGAGGTCGGACGAGCCTAGTAAGTACATACAAGATTATTATAGAGGTAGGGCATAGCGAATCTTCGCTCGAATTGAGCTGCCCGTCCGCGGGAGACCCTCCATCCTATACAATCAGCAGACTTACACCCGTATTCACAAACGATACTGTGAGGTCTCACAGTGCGCGCGGACGCATAGGTACCCTAAAACCTATTCATAAACGACACTTGAGGGGCGGTCGGCCCTGTGCGTCTCTTAAAATGAACGCATTGGTAAAATAGCTAGCGACCTATTTTACGCAACGCATAGGGTCAGTTTCTGCACAGATTACGTCAAAAAGATTACGTTATCTATGTACATTTCTCATGTTTTTGTTTTGACAAGAGGTTGTTTTTGTTGTTGTTGATCTATCTAGGTAATAACAATGGATTATAGTAGCGAAGAAGAGTTTGATAATTATATCAATGAGCGAAGCAGAATAATAAACACCAGAAAAGTGATACGGGATTTTCAAGATCCTTTTGATTATTATTGTTCGGAGGAATTTAGGCGACGCTATAGGTTTTCCAAAGATGTGGTACTTTATATAATCTTGCCTCAGTTTAATGAAAGTCTTCAAAAAGTAACTGCGAGAGGTCTTCCAATACCACCTATTTATCAGTTGCTAGTGGCCTTAAGATTTTATTCTTCAGGAAGTTTCCAAGTAAGTACCTTTATAATTATAGGTTTTTACGAAATTTACTACTTTAATTTAAAATTATTCATTTAAGTTTATTTATGTAACTCTGACCAATAACACAATATTTACATACATTACAGATGATTACTGGAGACCTTATAAAAGTGAGTCAACCAACTGTTTCAAGAATAGTTAAAAGGGTGTCTCATTTGCTTTGTTTGAAGATCCATCAAACCATCAAATTTCCAAACAATTTAGAACGGGTTAAAGAAGATTTTTATACAATAGCTCGTTTTCCTGGAATAGTAGGAGCCGTCGATGGAACTCACATCCCTATTCAAAATCCTGGTGGATCATATGCTGAAGTGTTCAGGAATAGAAAAAAAATTTTTTCTATTAATACCCAGATTGTGTGTGGACCTGATCTACAGATTTATGACATTGTTGCCGATAGACCTGGGTCTGTGCATGATAACAGAATATTCCAAGCTTCTCTTCTAAAGAGAAAAATGGAACAGGGTATCATAGACGGCATACTTTTAGGGGATAGTGGGTATGGATGTCAAACCTATTTATTGACACCAGTGGCACAACCAGAGAACAGTTCTGAGGAGAATTATAATAAGGCACACATAAAAACCCGGAACACAGTGGAAAGGACTATAGGTGTCTGGAAGAGAATATTTCCATGCCTATCAAAAAAGTTAGCAACAAAACTCACGACAACATGCCATATTATTGTTGCTACGGCAGTCCTATATAACATTTGCAGAGCTCATGGTGTTATTGAAAGCATTGAAAGTGAGGATATAAATACACTACAACAAGCAGCTAATAATGTTCAACAACCCAGAGAAGGTAGAGCAGGTCTACTTTTTAGAAGAATGTTTATATCCCGTCATTTTTAAACCACCTATTTAATTATCTATGTTAAAAGTTCATCAAAAATTTAAGTATGTTACAAAGTTTAAATATATATCTGTGTAAATAGGTTTATGTTTATTATTTAATAAAACATAGAATATTAGTAATTGTCTTTATTTTCCAATTAGTATCTTTAACAAATATTAGTAAGTCTCTTTAATTTCCAATTTGTATCTTTAACAAATATTAGTAAGTCTCATTCATTACTTTCCAATTAGTATCTTTAACAAATATTAGTAAGTGTCTTTAATTTCCAATTTGTAACTTTAATAATTCAATTTCAAGTTTAATTTTTTCAATTTTTAAATTGTGCATCATATCTTCATGTTCAAGTAACTGATTTTCTCTGGCAATTAAAATCTTCTCTCTTCGCATTCTTAACAGGTGCAATTCCTCGTCATGTTTTATATTCATTGTGTTGCGTTTAATTCTGCTCTCTGTCTCACTTAAAATTTTCTTGCTACCTGAAAGCAATTATTTATAATTTAAAAAATTTCTCAATAATGTATCTTGTAGAAGGTACACACAGACACAGTGTGAACAAGACGATAGATAAAAAAACTCTTTATTGCACTAAAACTCGGATATTACAGGATAACATATTTAGGTGGTCTTATCGCTTATAGCGATCTTTTCTAGACATGTACATAAAGTATACCAAGTACCTAATGTACATTCTATAGAAATATATGTATGTATATACATATTAATATACACATAAATAAATAAATTATACATAACAACACATACTATAATATTTGAGTATGTATTAGAGACAAGATAAATGCTTAAATTTTAAATATTACTTACTAGTAGATGGTTTGAGATGTTTCTTCAACATTGGTTGTAATTTAACCTCATTAACAGTGTTTTCCTCCATATCATCTACAACAAAAAACATACATAAATATACATATTCACATTAGAAACATATTTATTGTTATTTTAGTTAAATTTAAAGTGGGATACCTTTTTCAGTTAGATTTTTATCCCCCGGTGAATTGATTGATTTCATTAAAATATCATCGGGAACTAAAAAAAAACAAAAAATGGTCAGAATGTAGTAATAGGAAACAAGAATAATATAATTTGTAACTTTGGGCATACTAACTTTCTGTAGTATTGGAGTCAATTACCCCTGGCACTGTTAGATTTATAGATGGACAAATTGCATCAATTACATTATCCACTGTGGAGGCTTCTGGAGGTCCTCCACCAGTGCGTTTTACACTGAGAGATTCACGGGACAGCTCTTTTTTTCTTTGGGTTTTTATATTCTCCCAGCATCTTTTCAACTGATGAGAGAGCCGTTGAGAGACGTATGGTTGAGAGTTGTAGGCCACTGTGAGCTCCTCCCAAGCCTGCTTCTTTAACTCTATATTTTTGGCATTTGTACGTTTATCTTCTATGATAGGTCGTTCTTGCACTAAGGCCACAATCAGTTCCCTCTCGGCAGAAGTAAATGGCAACTTCTTGGAACTGTAAAAGAGCATTTTTCATAAATATTTACTATATTATAGCACAACTTTTCATAATGAACGTTAAGTGAATTCATCTTACCTGCCAGTTGTGTTTGGCGTAATTATGATATCCTTATCCATTATGATGCAAAAATTACTAGAAAATCACCGCAAAACACAATATAAAACCAGTTTTTACACTTAAGGTACTATTTTAATGAGGTTAGGATTGTTATGAAAAATTAAATGTCAAATGTCACTAATGTCAGTCAAGGAAGTGAAGTGTGCTACAACAAACGAACCAATCACGGCGCTCTATTTTACGCAGTGCGTTTCCTTATTCAAGTGCCGCTTAAGTATCGTTTATGAATCGAAAGGCTCGCCATGTTCAACGCACTGATAAATGCCTCCCTTAACTTAGCGTTGCTGGTCCCCTTAGATAAGCATCGTTTGTGAATACGGGCCTTACTCCTACGAGAAGCCATACGGAATCAAAAAACACCTGCAGATTCACTTGGTACATTCATTGGGATATAATAGGGATGTTTTGGGTGTCAAAATAATTACAATATATTTAGTCCGTATTTTAGATCATAAAAATGTATTGGACACGTTTTTTTTCCTTTTTTCATTAAAATAAAAAATAGCAAATATACAAGGCGTCAAAAGTTAGCCGTCAAATGCCTAACCGAGGGACGTCTCGCGTAATTTCAACGGGGGCTATAACTTTGTAATTTTTAGTCTAATTTACAAATAAAAAAAATACGTTTTTATTTTGGACTAAGCTAAAAGACGGACTAATTACAATTTTTAGCCATAATAGCCTATTTTGACAAAGCACTGACTGACGTTCAGGCATTTCATCTTAAAACACTTATCATTAAATTTGGTTTCCACTTTGGGGCACGAGTTGAGAATTTTTGTCAATTATTCTTTTTTTTTTATCGAATTTTCATGTAAACCTATTAGATTAGTACATAACGTGTTTGTAATTTTCCAGAGTGCGATGTGACCGGCCTCACTCCCGGCAAGGAGTACAAGTTCAGAGTGTCCGCCGTTAACTCGGAGGGCGAGTCCGAGCCTCTCACCGGCGAGGAGAGCATCATCGCCAAGAATCCGTTCGACGAGCCTGGTAAGTAGCTGTTGTAAGCTGCCGTGAAGGCTCTTGGAAGGAAGGAGTATCGGTGGCCTAATGATTAAAGCTTAGATTGCCGTACGGGAGGATTTGCCCTCCCCGGACCAGGAGTACCGACCGCTTGTCATGTGGTAACATACATACATAAAAAAAACAGTCGAATCTTCTTTGCGTGTCGATGGCAAAAAAAAATCACACCTGCTGTGGAGTTTCGGAGCACTGGGCTTCGAAACTCCAGTTGCAACCCCAGTCGCGGACATAAACTCTGCTAGTGAGTAAGTCTTACACGCTGAACAGAAAATGAGATGGACATGGCAGTCGAATTGAGAACCTGTTTTCGGTGAATTAAAAAAATCATCATCATCAGCCTATTGCAGTCCACTGCTGGACATAGGCCTCTCCAGTTGTTCGCCACCTTGAGCAAACTTCTGGAGGATATACCCATAATCGCCATGCCCAGCGGCAGGCGGGTTGGCGATCGTAGGGCGTAGCTTCTTGCTCCTGTGACGCTGCTGCCCGTCATCGGCCTGTGGTATTTAGGTACGTGATGGTTTAACCGCCACCAGTCGGTTTGCCAGAGCCTCGTTTGTTGTTCGGCAGGATGCACCACGGGCAGGTGAGGATGGCTTGCAGCGAAAAGGTGATAGGTCGCTCCCTTACATCCTACATTAAAAAAAAATACTTGGGACTTATTTTGCTTAAGATTCCTTCTTTTCTTTACAGGCGCGCCAGGCACGCCGAGCGTGACGGACTGGGACAAGGACCACGTGGACCTCAAGTGGAGCCCGCCGCGCGACGACGGCGGCGCGCCCATCACCGGCTACGTGGTGGAGAAGAAGGACAAGTTCGGCAACTGGGAGAAGGCGGTCGAGGTGCCCGCGGATAAGACCACGGCCACCGTGCCCGATCTGATCGAGGGACAGACTTATGAGTTCAGGTGAGATATACTGAGAGATAGTTGTAATATGGATGTTTCAGGACACGACCCTAGTCACGGGACTATTGAATTCTGCTGAAAGAGAGAAAATAGAATTTATGTGTGAGAGGGAGAGAAAGTAAAAGAGAATGAGTAAGAGAAACTAGTAATATGGATGTTTTGGGACACGCCTCCAGTCACAGGACTTTTAAGTTCAGGTGAGATAGAGTAAGAAAGAGAGGGAGAGAATAGGGATATGGATGTTTTGGGAAATATCAGTGAATCGCCCACGTAGCCCATTACTGGCTTACGTGGTGGAGACGAAGGACAAGTTCGGCAACTGGGAGAAGGCGGTGGAAGTGCCCGCGGATAAGACCACGGCCACCGTGCCCGATCTGATCGAGGGGCAGACTTATGAGTTCAGGTGAGAAGGTGTTTTGATGAATCATCAGCCTATCCCAGTACAATGCTGCACATAACCCTTTCCAGTTGTTCGCTACTTTGGTCAAACATCTGAAGGCTTGAGCCATAATCACCATGCTAGGGAGGCGTGTTTGCGATCACAGGGCGTGGCACCTCGTTCCAGTAACGCTGCTGCCCGTCATCGGTCTGTGGTATTTATTCAATTCAAATCATTTATTTCAGACATAGAATTCCATAATATCAGACAAAGTACAATGTTGGTCAGCCGTTTGACATAATAACGTATTTAGCTACGCCTTCAGTCGTCATAGTTATACCAAAACCAGTCGGTTGCTAGGTAATCATTTATTATACTACAGGCAAGTGATTGTGGCTTGGAGCGAAAAGATGATGGGTCGCTCCCTTACATCCCAATGACGTTTATATGTCGCATATAACAATATATGTTCTATTATGTCTCATTTTCTGGCGGTTACTTCAAGTTCTTTCCTCTATCATGGCTATATTATCACGAAGATTGCAGTAGGCATCAGTAGCGTATTTGTGTCCGTAGTAATAGAGATTCTATTTATCATCATCAGCCTGCAAGCGTCCTCTGCTAGATATAGATTTAGAGGATTTGTCTCGGTCACCACGCTTGGCAGGTGGGTTGGTGACCGCTGTAAGTTGAGCATACAATACATTACATCAATTAAAATACTATAATAACATGCCTGTTGTATATGTGTTGTGTGACGTACTGACTTGTGCTACAGAGTGCGCGCCGTGAACAAGGCGGGCCCGGGCGAGCCCAGCGACAGCACGCACCCCATCGTGGCCAAGCCCAGGAACCTGGCGCCCAAGATCGACAGGACCAACCTCATCGACATCAAGATCAAGGTCGGACAGAAGTTCGGCTTCGATGTCAAGGTGAGTGCTTTGGATAGTCATTTTGGTTCTTTTTGATGACAGAGGGGGGAAACGGGCCTCAAGTTTACCTGATGGTAGTGATTCCAGCCCATAGAGACACCACGGTGTACAGGTGCCTTTCCGGCCCTTGAGAAATTTGCATAGAGAACGGAGTGTAGGGTCTGTACATAATTATGATGGATCCATTCGATTTCACTATCGTAAGATTTTCTTTTCATTGGTTGTCTTGTAGCTAAAGCGACCACAAATCTGTTACTTATATTTGCTAGTAGCGAACCGTTTCGGGTATTTCAGTTAAACCTTTTGGGTGACATTATTGGCGTTTTATTAAGGATCCCTAATCTTTCCTAGCAATAAAATAATATAGCTTATGTTACTCAAGGTGAATGTAGCTTTTCAATGCTGAAAGTTTTTTTTGAAATCGGCACAGTTGTGCACAAAAAAAAAACACAAAAGGTGAACTTAATGCTAGGAGCCTTCTCCACCAGTCAACCCTTAGGTCATGCGGAGAGCAGATCACGAATCTGTTTGAGCACTTATGGGTATTAAGAAAAATATCATCATTCCTTTCGCGAGCCTACTTTTTGATAACCATCAAAATGGCGGACACGACTCGCCTACGCGCGTCGCCATCTGTCGGCACGTCCCTGTAACAAATTTCTTATACCAAAATTTTATCACTTAAGGTTACCGGCGAACCGATGCCAGAGACTAAATGGTTCCTGGCCAAGAAGGAGGTCAAGTCCGGCGGCGACATGAAGGTCCAGCACTCGGACTACAACACCAAGATGAACTGCAAGGCCGCTACGAGAGCCGACAGCGGCCGGTACACCATCACCGCTGAGAACAGCAATGGAAAGGACGTTGCTGATGTGGAGGTTATCGTGCTGAGTGTGCCCAGCCCGCCTGGAGGACCGCTCAAGGTATGTAACAAGTTTTGTACTATAAGCCTGTTGCCGTAAAAAATGTAATTATAGTTCATTCGCGTTAAGAAAATAGTGACTCATCACCGACTAGCCAATTAAAACGCTAGAAATTATAATTATAATTTAGAAATTATAATTTCTAGCGTTTTAATTGGCTAGTGGCCGGCAGTCCGACGACCGACTAGCCAATTAAAACGCTAGAAATTATAATTATAATTTAGAAATTATAATTTCTAGCGTTTTAATTGGCTAGTGGCCGGCAGTCGGAGATGAGTCACTATTTTCTTAACGCGAATGAACTATAGTTCGTCTTTTAGATTGTTCAAAAATAAAAGACATGTATTTTTTCATTTGTAAATTAGACCAAAAACGACAAAGATATAGCCCGTTCAAATTACGCGTGATGTTAGATAGTGGGAGTTTTTCGCCTATGAGTGACGTCAAAGACCCCCACTCCTACTTTTTGATGCCTTGTATCTTTGTTATTTTTTTGTTTAAGTGAAAAAAGGAACAATACGTGTCCAATATATTTTTATAATCTAAAACACGTAAATAATATGTAACTATTTTGACCCTGGAAACATCCCTAATGTCTCTAGTTAGAACTTAAGCTCCGAACTGTAATAACTATATGAACTGCAAACTTTGTAAACATTGTGGAGACTGCCATGGAAAGGATGTTGCTGATGTGGACGTTATTCTAGCACATGGGATGCAGCAAGAACATTGGTGTATGTGTAGTGCTAGCTGGACGGTTCACAATACGGATGATGACAAGGTATGAAAATGAAGAAAATAATTAGTCCGTCTCTTAGATAATAAAAAAATATAAGACCCGTATTTTTTGTTTTGTCGAAATAACAAGAAAATACTTAGATATAGCGCATTAAAGTTACGGAGTGGGGGCTAACTACGTCACGTTAGAGTATATTTTGTACTCTAACGTGACGTCATGTGACATTTAAAATCAATGTATCTTCGTAAGTTTTTGAACAAGAGGCAAAATAAAAAATACGTATCCAATATTTTTCATTAATCTATCTGATGGACATTAAATTATTTTTTAGTCATCATCCCAATTCCGACTATAACAATTTTTTTTAATGTAAGAGGCGGCAGACGAGCAAATATGATGTCTAATGGTAAGCAGTCCGAATACCGATACACCAAATAATGCAAAACGTTCGTTAAACTACCACTGCAGGAAACTGCAATCGAAAATACATGACTGATGTGGAGGTTATCGTCGTGCTATGTGTTTCCAGTCCCCTTATTGGACCGCTCAAGTTTTTTTTAGCAAGAGTAATGTTGTATCTTATTTTAACGTTAGGTGAACCTTATGTTTATAAAAACTATGCCGGCCGTTAAACCACTATTGCGGAGAACTGAAAGGATGTGGCTACTGTGAGTTTGTTATAGTGCTGTTTGTTGCCCAGTCTACTTGGAAGACGTTTGTATCAGTCTTAACTGTTATCTACCAATCATATCCTTTTTCCTGCCCTTATGTTATAATGATATATTGAACATAGACGCGTAACGCGACATGCAATCGTCGAATGAGACGCCTGACGCGTCTTCTAAGCGAGCCCTTAGTGATAATGGTGATTATCCCATCAATAGGCTTGTTTCCATAAAAAAATTAATTAGTCCGTCTTCTAGATTATTGAAAAATAAGAGATACGTATTTTTTATTTGTAAATTAGACCCAAAATTACAAAGATATAGCCCGTTAAAGTTGCGCGTGACATCACACCGTGCGGCATTTTGTCGCACGGCGTGACATCAAAAACCCCCACTCCTAAATTTTGATGCTTTGTATCTTTGTTATTTTTTGTTTAAATTAAAAAAGGAAAAATACGTGTCCAATATATTTTTATAATCGAAAATACGGACTAAATGTAATGTAAGTATTTTGACCATGGAAACATCCCTATTCATTGTTGAATCCCACTCCTTAGGTATCAGACGTCCACGCCCACGGCGCCAAGCTCTCGTGGAACCCGCCCGCCGACGACGGCGGCCAGCCCATCGAGAAGTACGTGGTGGAGCGCATGGACGAGGCCACCGGCCGCTGGGTGACCGCCGGGGAGACCGACGGCCCCCAGACCAGCCTGGCCGTAGACGGACTGACGCCCGGACACAAGTACAAGTTTAGAGTGCGGGCTGTTAATAGGTGAGTGTGCCTTTTTTTATAGTAGCTCGACATAATGGCTTCCCTACGCCTGATGGAAAGCGAAAGAGAAGCCCAAGTCGCTGTGACAACGGGCAATTAACTTATAAAACACCATCATTTTCCTGATCTGTTACTAAGTAACTTCGTGGCGGAAAACCCGGCAATTTTGATTTTTGATTAAAATTTCTCATCAATGAGCAATTACTCTTACTTAACTATAAATGGTTCAATAACATAACTATATCTTATCCTTATTTGTAACTAGCTGCGCCCCGCGGTGTTACCCGCGGTTTCTCGTTGCAATTATTTGATATTTTCTCGCCTTAAGAACCATCCTTGGACTTCAACGAACATTTTAAAAAATGAATTGTCCAAATTGGTCCAGGCGTTGTTGAGTTATGCGCTTCCCAACACATTTTGCGATTCATTTTTATATTACAGATAATTTAGCTTTGTATGATATAGATTATAGATAACCTCGCTAAAAGCTATAAGACCGCTTAAATTGTACTTTTTTTTATTTGTAATGTGTTTTGTTAGTGCAACAAAGAGTTTCTATCTATTTAACCCCTCCAATCTTTCCACAGACAAGGCAAATCCGAGCCGCTCACGACCCCGCACGCGACCGAAGCCAAGAATCCGTTCGACGTGGCCGGCAAGCCGGGCACGCCCAAGGTCAAGGACTTCGACCGCGACTTCGTCGAGCTGGAGTGGGCGCGGCCGCAGAGCGACGGCGGCGCGCCCATCACCGGATACGTCATCGAGAAGAAGGACCGCTTCTCGCCCGACTGGGAGGAGTGTGCGCAGGTAATGTACCAAGCCGGGCACGCCCAAGGTCAAGGACTTCGACCGCGACTTCGTCGAGCTGGAGTGGGCGCGGCCGCAGAGCGACGGCGGCGCGCCCATCACCGGATACGTCATCGAGAAGAAGGACCGCTTCTCGCCCGACTGGGAGGAGTGTGCGCAGGTAATGTACCAAGCCGGGCACGCCCAAGGTCAAGGACTTCGACCGCGACTTCGTCGAGCTGGAGTGGGCGCGGCCGCAGAGCGACGGCGGCGCGCCCATCACCGGATACGTCATCGAGAAGAAGGACCGCTTCTCGCCCGACTGGGAGGAGTGTGCGCAGGTAATGTACCAAGCCGGGCACGCCCAAGGTCAAGGACTTCGACCGCGACTTCGTCGAGCTGGAGTGGGCGCGGCCGCAGAGCGACGGCGGCGCGCCCATCACCGGATACGTCATCGAGAAGAAGGACCGCTTCTCGCCCGACTGGGAGGAGTGTGCGCAGGTAATGTACCAAGCCGGGCACGCCCAAGGTCAAGGACTTCGACCGCGACTTCGTCGAGCTGGAGTGGGCGCGGCCGCAGAGCGACGGCGGCGCGCCCATCACCGGATACGTCATCGAGAAGAAGGACCGCTTCTCGCCCGACTGGGAGGAGTGTGCGCAGGTAATGTACCAAGCCGGGCACGCCCAAGGTCAAGGACTTCGACCGCGACTTCGTCGAGCTGGAGTGGGCGCGGCCGCAGAGCGACGGCGGCGCGCCCATCACCGGATACGTCATCGAGAAGAAGGACCGCTTCTCGCCCGACTGGGAGGAGTGTGCGCAGGTAATGTACTAAGCCGGGCACGCCCAAGGTCAAGAGCGACGGCGGCGCGCCCATCAGCGGATACGTCATCGAGAAGAAGGACCGCTTCTCGCCCGACTGGGAGGAGTGTGCGCAGGTAATGTACCAAGCCGGGCACGCCCAAGGTCAAGGACTTCGACCGTGACTTCGTGGAGCTGGAGTGTGAATCTTTCGTACGAAAGATATAGGGGTGAAACTAAATAAAGGTTAGGTGAATAAGATAATGATAGATACGTATTTATAGCACATTTTAATAAGTAGTATATTTAGCATATTAGTTTATTGATTATAAATTAGGTATTATCTTTTACAGTGTTTCTTTTTACACTCACCGCACACACATTTGCTCTCTGCATGATCTAAAGGTTAACTGGTAGAGAATGCTCCTAGCATTAAGTTCGCCTTTTGTACCATTTTGTGCAATAAAGTTTTAAATAAATAATAAATAAATAATGAACTTTTTCACATTTTACTCCTGGATCCACCGTAACCTCCCTATTTTGTATTTGTATTGAGTGACGTAGGATGATGAATAAAATGACGAAAGTAAATATGGGTTTTTAAGATTTATATTTGGTATATAAGAAACCCTCATGAAAACTTGGCAATAATGCTTGATGCAACGTTCATAATTCACAATCCGCATTATTAAACACAACCTCTTTCCTCAGGTGGAAGGCGACGTGACGACCGGCAAGGTGCCAGACCTGATCGAGGGCAACACGTACGAGTTCCGCGTCCGCGCCGTCAACAAGGCCGGCAAGGGCGAGCCCAGCGACCACACCGCGCCCCACCTCGCCCGCCCCAAGAACTTACCCCCCAAGATCGACAGGAACTTCATGTTCGACATCAAGGTCAAGGCCGGCCAGAACTTCGAGCTGGACGTCCCCGTCGCCGGAGAACCCACCCCCACCAAGGAGTGGCAGCACGGAGACAACATCGTCATCAACACAGACAGGGTCAAGCTCATCAACGACGCGCACTCCACCAAGTTCAAGGTCGTCGACGCCAAGCGAGCCGACTCCGGCTCCTACACGCTCAAGGCTAAGAACATCAACGGAACTGACACAGCTACTGTCAAAATCACTGTCCTCGATGTGCCTCTGCCTCCTGAGGGACCGCTGCGAGCTGATGACATCACCAAGTCCGGATGCACTCTCCGCTGGAGACCGCCTAAAGACGACGGCGGCAGCGAGATATCCCACTACGTCGTCGAGAAGATGGACCAGGAGAACATGCGCTGGATCCCGGCTGGCGAGGTCCAAGCCTGCAGCATCAGGATCGACCATCTTATCGAAGGTCACGATTACAACTTTAGAGTACGCGCGGTCAATAAGCAGGGTGAATCGCAGCCGCTCATCGGCCACGAGCCCGTCACCGCTAAGGACCCCTACGGAACCCCAGACAAACCTGGAACTCCAGTCGTCAAGGACTGGGACAAGGATCACATGGATCTGGAATGGGTGCCGCCAAAGAAGGACGGTGGGTCTCCTATCACTGGCTACATCATCGAGGCGAAGAAGAAGTACGGACCATGGGAGGTCGCCGCCACCGTACCAGGAAACCAGACCACGGCTACGGTGCCGAACCTGCAGGAGGGAGAGGAGTACGAGTTCAGGGTTATCGCGGTCAACAAGGCCGGCAACGGCGAGCCCTCAGACGCGTCCACTCCCCAAGTGGCCAAGGCTCGCTTCTGCGCACCCCACTTCGACAAGACCCTCCTCGCCGACAAGACGGTCAAGGCCGGCCAGAGGATCCAGTACGAGATCCCTATAGAGGCCTCGCCGAAGCCGACGGTAGAGTGGCAGATCAACGGCAAGGTTGTCCATCCGTCGGACCGCATCGACATTCAGGTTCTGCACAACAGGGTCATTCTAGACATTCCATTCTCCGTCCGCGCCGACGGAGGCGTTTACAAGTTGACCCTAAAGAACGACCTCGGCGTTTGCTCCGCTACGGCTCAAGTTACCGTATTGGACAAACCGTCCAGACCTGAGAAGCCTTTGGTCGTCGCTGACGTCACCAAGGAGTCCTGCTCGTTATCCTGGAAGGTGCCGCTCGACGACGGCGGGTCACCCATCCTTCACTACGTCATCGAGAAGATGGATCTCTCGCGAGGAACCTGGTCTGACGCTGGCATGAGCACTTTCCTGTCACACCAAGTGACAAGATTAATCCATATGAAGGAGTACCTGTTCAGAGTGAGCGCTGTCAACGCTATCGGCCAATCGGAGCCTCTAGAGCTTGACAGGGCCATTGTTGCCAAGAACGAGTTCGATGAACCTTCCGCTCCTGGTAAGCCAGAAGCCACAGACTGGAGCAAGGACCACGTGGACTTGCAATGGACCCCGCCCAAATCCGACGGCGGATCACCAATCACCGGATACATTATCCAGAAGAAGGAGAAGGGAAGCCCGTACTGGGTGAACGCGGTACATGTACCGCCAAAACAGAACAAGGCTACGGTACCAGACCTTACTGAAGGTCAGGACTACGAGTTCCGCGTCATAGCCTTGAACCAGGCCGGTCAGTCCGAGCCTTCTGAACCTTCGGACATCATCACAGCCAAGGACAGGTTCGTCGCGCCGAAGATCCTGACTCCGCTCAAGGAGATCCGCATCAAGGCCGGCCTCATCTTCCACTTGGACGTCGACTTCCTCGGAGAGCCTATTCCTGAAGTCACATGGACTTGTGATGGCAGACCAGTGGTCGCCAACGAGAGGACTACAGTCACATCTGTTGGTCATCACACCATTATACATACGGTTAATTGCAAGCGGGTAGACGCTGGTAAATACAACTTGAAGCTGAAGAACGATTCAGGAACTGATGAGGGCAGCTTCGAGCTGGTCGTACTTGACGTGCCCGGAGCGCCCCAACCTCCCTTCGAATACGAGGAGATCACCGCCCAATCCGTCACGTTGTCATGGAAACCGCCCAAGGATAACGGCGGCAGCGAGCTGACCGCTTACGTCATCGAGAAACGCGACTTGACACACGGCGGCGGATGGGTGCCCGCTGTTACTTATATCAACCCAAGAAACACGCACGCGACTGTACCGCGCCTGACAGAAGGAACCAAGTACGAGTTCAGAGTGTTCGCTGAGAACCTTCAAGGTCGCTCCGAGCCGCTCGTCACTGACAAGCCGATCATTGCCAAGAACCAGTACACAGTGCCTGGCAAGCCTGGCAAGCCAGAGCTCGTGTCCGCCGACAAAGATCACATCAAGATCAGATGGTCCTCGCCCATCTCCAACGGCGGGTCCAACATCACTGGCTACGACGTCGAGAGACGCGACAAGGCCACTGGCCGCTGGATCAAACTGAACAAGGACCCAGTCAGGGGCAACGAGTACGAAGACGACAGGGTCCAGGAAGGACACCAGTACGAGTACAGAGTGTCTGCAGTCAACGCTGCCGGCCCTGGACAGCCGTCCGACCCGTCCAACGTCTTCGTCGCGAAACCAATGAAGGAGAAACCCAAGTTGTGGTTAGACCACCTGATCGGTCGCAAGATCAAGGTCAGGGCTGGCGAACCAATCAACATTAACATTCCAATCACTGGCGCTCCCACGCCGAAGATCTCGTGGAACAAGGGATCCATACCTGTAGTGCCTTCGCACAGGCTCACAGCAGAAACTAAAGCTGATGAGACCAAACTCAGCATTGACAGATCTGTCCGAGAGGATGCTGGTAAATACACTATCACAGCCACAAACGACCACGGCAAGGATTCCGCCGACATCGAAGTCATTGTTGTCGACAAACCAGGAGTGCCTAAAGGACCTCTGCTATGTACGCCAGTCACTCACGACTCTATCAGCCTCACATGGAATCCGCCTACAGACGACGGCGGCAGCGAGATCACAGGATACGTCGTCGAAGTCGCAGAATTTGGCGTCAACGATTGGCGAACGGTCGCCGGCTTCTGCCCGAAATGCTCGTTTACAGTCAAGAACCTCACAGAAGGCAAGAAGTACGTGTTCAGAGTGCGCGCCGAGAACCTCTACGGTGTTTCCGACCCGTTGGAGAGCAAGCCGACCATCGCCAAGTCGCCGTTCGACCCGCCAGATGCGCCAGAAACGCCCAAGATTACCGGCTACAGCTCAAACAGCTGCTCCCTCGAATGGGAGCCTCCAGCGAACTGCGGAGGAAAGCCAATCACCGGATACTATGTCGAGAAACGCGAACGCGGTGGCGACTGGGTTAAGGTCAACAATTACCCCACTCCCAACACTTGCTACACCGTTTCTGACTTACGCGAAGGCAACAGATACGAGTTCCGCGTCATCGCCGTCAACGAGGCCGGACCTGGCAAACCCAGCAAGCCGACTGAGCCAATTACAGCTCAGACGCAGAGACTCAAGCCGAGCCCGCCCGAAGCGCCCAAGCCGGATAGGATCACCAAGGACTCCGTTACGCTGTCCTGGAGACCGCCCAAGAGCGACGGCGGCGCTAAGATCAAGGGATACATCATCCAACAGAAGGGCAAGGGTGACAAAGACTGGAAGGACGTCAACGATGTCCCAGTGCCCAGTCTCGTCCACACAGTACCGAAGCTCAAGGAGGGCGAGGAATACCAGTTCAGGGTCATCGCAGTCAACGACGTTGGCAGATCAGACCCGAGCAAGCCAACCGCGGACATCACGATCGCGGAACAACCGAACAAACCTTGCATGGACCTCGGAGGAGTCAGGGACATCACAGTACGCGCCGGTGAAGACTTCTCCATCCACGTGCCGTACACCGGCTTCCCTCAACCGACCGCGTCCTGGTTCGCCGACGACAACCTTCTCGACGTCGACGGCGATTCCAGAATATTCCAGAAGATCACGCCGGAATCCGCGTCGCTGGTCGTCAAGAACGCGAAGCGAACGGATGGCGGGCAATACAGGCTGCAACTGCGCAATCCGTCTGGATACGACACGGCGACGATCAACGTTCGCGTGCTCGACCGTCCCGCTAAACCGGAGAACCTCCGAGCGGACGAGTTCGAAGGCGAAGCCCTCACTCTATACTGGAACCCGCCGAAGGACAACGGCGGCGGTGAGATCACGAACTACGTCGTCGAGAAACGCGAAGCTCGCTCGCCCAACTGGACCAAAGTATCAGGCTACGTCACGACTCCGTTCCTGCGCGTCAAGAACTTGACAGTCGGCAGGGACTACGAGTTCAGAGTGATGGCCGAGAACCAGTACGGACAATCCGATCCCGCGCAGACGACCGAGCCTATTAAGGCGAGGCATCCGTTCGACCCGCCCGGCGCGCCCGGAGCGCCCCGCGCAGTCGAAACTACGGAGTCCTCTATCACTATTACTTGGACGAAGCCGCGTCACGACGGCGGGTCCCCTATCACTGGATACGTGGTCGAGAAGCGACTGATAACCGAGGACAAATGGACGAAGGCGTCTCACGCTCACATTCCAGACACTACATACAAAGTGACGGGGTTGATCGAGAACCACGAGTATGAGTTCAGGGTCGCTGCCATCAACGCGGCCGGGCAGGGTCCGTACTCGCAGAGTTCGGACGCTATCCGCGCGTGTGCGCCGCCCAACTCGCCGAGGATCACGAGCGACCTCAGCCTCAGGGACATCACTGTCATCGCCGGGGAGGAGATCAAGATCACCGTGCCGTTCACTGGCAACCCCAGGCCGAAGGTGAGACTTTATTAACCCTTAATTTGATTTTGTCCGGTGGGGCGGACATACTTTTCAAAAAAATATGGTGTACACTGTAAACATTATTTTGTTACATTCTGCACGATTATTTCTTGGAAAATCTATAAAAAAGGTGATAGAAAATAAAATTGCACGTTGGCGACACTATTATCTGTCAATCAAGAACAAAATGTCAGCGAAGAGGCGGTCATCAGATTTTGACAAGGTAAAATTATTATTTTTTAAATGTTTTTGCGAATAAAAGTTCATTGTCTTTTCTGTTTTTATTAGAATATACGTGTGTGATAATGTTTAGTTGAAATGCCTAAAATTTTGAACGTGTTTTAGTGATTTTTTATTCGCTTACTCTCTTTGTCCGGTACAGCGGACATTGCCAAATACATAGAAATATAACTTTGTCCGCTGTGGCGAACATCGTCAAATACGGCTTATTTTGTGGTTATTGGTTGTTCGTTACTAATTTTTATTTTTCGCTTGTCAACAGCATGATATACATCATGAATATTGGCTTTGGTCCCTAAGGAATAAGCTGCCTCAGGCGCAAGTGATAAATCGGATTTGCAGTATAAAAAGCTTGATGAATTTGCTTCTACTATTTTGTTTGCCAACTCGTTGATATTTACATAAATAATGCGTGCCTTGTCCATCGAAAGCAGTACGAAGTCGACAGGAAGAAGAGGATGGCACTCCAAGCCTTCAGATATGCTGTTTCTAAGATTATATTAGTGGAAAACTGCAGTACTAATCGGACGAAAAATACAGCTCCAAAAGTAGAACAATTTCAAGCAAAACGTCTTTCCAGCCCTGTAAAATGTGATAATTAGAACCATTTCTTGTTTTTTAGTGGCAAAAATATTTTTAAGCCTTTTTTTATGAGTTTTTATAATAAATAGATATGAAAACTGAGGATTTTTTATTACATCCAACATTTGGCAATGTCCGGTACAGCGGACAAACATAGCAGCCAGTCAATTGTGACATCTTTGGCAATGTCCGGTGTGGCGGACATGAATTTTCCCAGCTGTGGGAAATGTAGGATTTTTTTTTATAAATTTTTTGGAGTTCTTAGGTTACCCTTGAAGCCTAACATTCATCAAATTTATACATTTACATATTTTATTTCTTTGCCAAATTAAGGGTTAACTTATTTCTTGTTAATCCATAACAGTGACGCTTATATGTGACAATAGCAATACATTTTCTATTGTGTCTCATTTCTTGGCGGTCAAAAGATTAAAATGGGCTAGAAATATATGTATTATGTAGTCAGATGAGTAGCACAAGCACTTATGCTCTGTTTTTTTAGCATTAAAAATTGTGTAAACTAAGAAGCAGTCGTAATAAACCTTTTTTTGTACAGAAGTACAACAAATTACACCTATTGTATACAATGTATCTATATAAAACCCTAATTACGTACTTTCTAATGCTATAAAACGATATTCTACGTGATTGTAGAAAAATGCCTGTTAATTTTTTTACACATATTTATTAATCAATTAAACTTTATTACCCAAAATGTACAAAAGGCCATATAACTTCGCCCTTTGTTAGTTAGAAGTATTTTCTGCTAGTCAATCTTTACGTCATGCAAAGTGACGAGTTATAGGTGTATTAAATGAATTTATCCAACCACAACCTTTGTAAATAAATTAAAAATTATAAATAATGGAGTCTATATATATACTTTATATACTACATCATATCCTAATATAATAAATATACACTCAGAGGCACAATTAACCGCCCAATTCTTTATTGTGGCATACCTTTGGTTATAATAACTAAGCGCTTGATTATTTTTGTCGTCAATGTAAACAACACCAACATATTTTAGTGTTTTTCATTTGTAATGATGTAATCTTTAATATTGCTAAAGATAATAATTAATTCTAAAATAAAATTTTAAAGTTACAACGAAAAGCATAAGTGGGCGGATAATTGTGCCTCTGAGTGTACAAATAAGTCTAAACTTGGAGATATCTGTGGTCTAAACACACATCTACATCATCCCATGCTCTCCCCAGGTGTCCTGGCTCGTGAACAACGACGAGGTGTTCCCAGACAGCCGTATCCGTTTCGTCACGTCCGACGTGGACACGGTGTTCCTCAACTCGTCGGCCAAGCGGTCCGACACCGGATCCTACACCATCCAGCTGGTCAACAGCGAGGGATCTGACAGTGCTACCTGCAGGGTGAGTGTTACATTAGTTACGCCCGTAGCACACCTCCGCCGCGAAACTTCAATCGCGAAACCGCTGTAGGAATTCCGCTGCGATCAAGTGTAGATTGATTGGCGGAACTGGCGTCGGAATGCTATGCGAGTAATGCGAGTCAGTTGAGTCGAGACAATTGGAGCGAAATGTCGTCGTTATCAGAGTCAGAAGAAGAAGAAATAAAAGAAAAAGATACATAGAATAGGTCTATTTCTGACCTCTTGAATAAATTTTTCAGTCAAATCAACGTCCATTATATGAATAAATGTAGTTTCGCCTTTTAAGTTTGTCGACTTCCACAAACACGTGCGAAAACAACGCGGCACCGCAAGCCGGAGCGTGGAAGTGTGGATGGCGTCGGAGCAGATCGACAATACCGCGCGGGGAAGGAGTTAGAATTATAGTCAAATCTATGCGTTAGAACAGGCAGTTCCGCGGCGGTTTCGCTTCTCCTACATACGGACAAGACATGGCGAAATTACTGCGGTTTCGCAGCGGAGGTGTGCTACGGGCGTTAGTCATACAAGTGGAAATAAGTGGGAGACGAAAAGTATCTCGTAACTTGGCAAAACAATTGGTATGACGACAAAACAATATAGAAGGGAGCGACCTATCATCTTTTCGCTCCAAGCCCCCTCCCCTCTTCTCTCTCTGGCAGGCTCTTCGGAGCCTCTAGCAACCGACTGGTGGCGGTATAACCATCACGATTGAAGGGACAGCTAAATGCTACAGCCCGGTGACGGGCGGCACCTTTACTTTACCATAGATCTCGCGATGTGCGAGCCACGAGACGAAGCACGAGGCGAGAGTGTAAATCTGGTATAAGCAAGGGCGATAAGAATTCTTACCAAGTGCGGGTTGGTCGATTTCACACAATCATATCATCATCATCATCATCAGCCTATTGCAGTCCACTGCTGGACATAGGCCTCTTCAGTTGGCGAAAACTTCTGGAGGATACACCTATAATCGCCACGCTGGGCAGGCGGGTTGGCGATCGCAGGGCGTAGCTTCTTGTTCCGGTGACGCTGCTGCCCATCATCGGCCTTTGGTATTTAGCTACGCCTTCTATTGTGATGGTTTTACCGCCACCAGTCGGTTTGCCAGAGCCTCGTTTGTTGTTCGGCAGGATGCACCACGGGCAGGTGAGGTTGGCTTGGAGCGAAAAGGTGATAGGTCGCTTCCTTACATCCCACAATCATATATTTTTGTTTTTTTCTTTTTTATAGAAAGTGCGTCCAGGAATTTCTTCACAGGTTTCCTCACGATGTGTTCCCTGTGTGATGCTTTACTCATCCCTCTCCTTCTCGCAGGTGCTGGTGGTGGACAAGCCGTCGCCGCCCGTGGGCCCGCTGGACGCGTACGACATCACGCCGGACACGTGCACGCTGAGCTGGCGGCCGCCGCTGGACGACGGCGGCTCGCCGATCACCAACTACGTGGTGGAGAAGATGGACGGCAGCGGAGTGAGTGTTGTCACGTGCTTAGGCTTTTTTTATGACAGAAGGTGACAATAGGCCTATATTGGCGGCCGCCGATCACCAACTACGTGGTGGAGAAGATGGACGGCAGCGGAGTGAGTGTTGTCACGTGCTTAGGCTTTTTTTATGACAGAAGGTGACAATAGGCCTATATTGGCGGCCGCCGATCACCAACTACGTGGTGGAGAAGATGGACGGCAGCGGAGTGAGTGTTGTCACGTGCTTAGGCTTTTTTTATGACAGAAGGTGACAATAGGCCTATATTGGCGGCCGCCGATCACCAACTACGTGGTGGAGAAGATGGACGGCAGCGGAGTGAGTGTTGTCACGTGTTTAGGCTTTTCTTTATGACAGAAGGTGACAATAGGCCTATAGTGGCGGCCGCCGATCACCAACTACGTGGTGGAGAAGATGGACGGCAGCGGAGTGAGTGTTGTCACGTATTTAGGTTTTTTTTACGACGGAAGGCGCAAAAGGCCTACAGGATTATTGTTCGTTGGCGCAGTGACTCAGCCCCCCCCCCCCCCCCAAGGGTCGACGCTTTTGAAGCTCTCTTCCTAATCTGACCTTATTACCAACAGAGGTTACCTATAGAATACCGCAGTCAAATGACCTCTGGGTCGTGTTTCTGCCGGTGAGTAGGGTTTCCGGAGCTCGTGAGGGGGTTAGGGTTGGGCCGGCATGGCGGTGGCAACTGACAGTAACTGACTAGTTACTTGCCCGTTGTCACAGCGACTTGGGCTTCTTTTTCACTTTCCATCAGGCGTAGGGAGGCCATTATGTCGAGCCATTATAAAAAAAAGGTTATTTTTTAATTTAATAAGGTCAGTGACACATGTCAGTCAAAGTGACAGCTGTATTTGAGGTGACAGGTGTTTCAAATATCGACACTTTTGAAGCTTTGGTTCTAATCTAGCCTTATTACCAACAGATCTGGACGAAGATTTCGTCGTTCGTGCGCAACTGCCACTACAACGTGATGGGCCTGGAGCCCAACAAGAAGTATACATTCCGCGTGCGCGCCGAGAACCAGTACGGCGTCTCCGACCCGCTCACCATGGACGACTCCATCACCGCCAAGGTATGTTGTACTGTGCCATGCCGTTCGCGAATATCCTACTTTCCGCTAATGTTATAAATGCGAAATTGAGCCGCCCGTCCGGGGAAGGACCTCCACGCCAGTGGCGGCTGGTGGGTTATCTTGGGTTATTTATTTATTTAATTATTGATTTGTATGCCGTCCCCCACAGTTCCCGTTCACGATCCCCGACCCGCCGGGCACGCCGCGCGTGACGGAGTGGGACGGCTCCACGGCCACGGTGGTGTGGGACCGGCCGCGCTCCGACGGCGGCGCGCGCATCCAGGGCTACAAGGTCGAGTTCCGGGACGTGCAGGACGGCGTCTGGAACAGCGCCGATTATCTCGTCAAGGATTGCAACTACCAGGTAATGTAGCATTTATTTTAACCCGGAGAAAGGCTTTTATGCATTCCCGTTTTGGGGAAACGACGGGGTATGGATTTAAGGCATTCTAAGAACGAGAGGACGGTATCCTGCGTTGAGGTAGTGAGCTGGCATTGAATACCCATTAAAAACTGGGACCTTTAACAAACGCTCTGCGGATGGTGTTCTAATATCCAGGCAGGTCTGCCTTGGCACCAGGTTAACTGCCATATCATATCATCATCATATTTTGCTGGTCGTAGAGTCCTCTTCATTTGTTCATCTTCTATTGATCTGGGTATTTGCTAATAAGTGTATCAGTTTATTCACAAGTTTCGGCTCAGTTTAGGACTAGATGGCGCTGTGTGGCCCAGTATGGCATGTCTTGGGCCTCTCTCGCCATTTGGGCGAGCTTCTTATATGATTCCTTCTGTGTTCCCTCAGGCATACAACTTGGAAGCTGGCCACGAGTACGAGTTCCGCGTACGCGCACAGAACGCTGCCGGACTCAGCAAGTACTCGGCCGCTTCGCAGCGCTTCCGCGTCAAGCCGCGCTGCGGGCCGCCCGGAGCGCCTCGCTCGCCCAGAGTGCTGCGCGTGGGCCGCACCTACGTGGACCTGTCGTGGGACCCGCCCGCCACCGACGGCGGTAAGCACCCCTGACTAACCACAAGTCACTCAGCAAGTACTCGGCCGCTTCGCAGCGCTTCCGCGTCAAGCCGCGCTGCGGGCCGCCCGGAGCGCCTCGCTCGCCCAGAGTGCTGCGCGTGGGCCGCACCTACGTGGACCTGTCGTGGGACCCGCCCGCCACCGACGGCGGTAAGCACCCCTGACTAACCACAAGTCACTCAGCAAGTACTCGGCCGCTTCGCAGCGCTTCCGCGTCAAGCCGCGCTGCGGGCCGCCCGGAGCGCCTCGCTCGCCCAGAGTGCTGCGCGTGGGCCGCACCTACGTGGACCTGTCGTGGGACCCGCCCGCCACCGACGGCGGTAAGCACCCCTGACTAACCACAAGTCACTCAGCAAGTACTCGGCCGCTTCGCAGCGCTTCCGCGTCAAGCCGCGCTGCGGGCCGCCCGGAGCGCCTCGCTCGCCCAGAGTGCTGCGCGTGGGCCGCACCTACGTGGACCTGTCGTGGGACCCGCCCGACACCGACGGCGGTAAGCACCCCTGACTAACACTAAAAGTCACTCAGCCAGTACTTGGCCGCTTCGCAGCGCTTCCGCGTCAAGTCGCGGTCACCCCGAGTGCTGCAGGTGGGCCACGTGGACCAGTCAACACTACATGTCACCCCTGACTAACACTACAAGTCATTCGGCAAGTACTCGGCCGCTTCGCAGCGCATCCGCATCAAACACCCGTCGCCTAGAGTGCTGCGCATGGACCGCACTTACATGGTCCTGTCGTAACACATGTAACAAGTCATCTTCAGCCTAACACATCATCTCCACTCCAAGCCACCCTCTACTGCCCGTGGTGCATCCTGCTGAATAACAGACCAGGTTCTGGCGACCGACAGGTGGCGGCGTAAGTAAGATTATTAAAGGCCAATGACGGGCAGCAGCGACGTCAGAACAAGAAGCTACGCCCTGTGTTTGCCAAGTGTGGCGATTAAGTGGCGAACAACTGATGAGGCCTATATCCAGCAGTGGACTGCAGTAGGCTGATGATGATGAGTCTTGAAAACTTTTACCATATAACGGTGCCTATCGCCGTATCCCTGCTCGTATGTATGTAAAGTAGACTTGGGTGTATTATTATTATTACAAAATACTGAGGGTTATGAAGGTCAGATGGCAGTCTCTTCAATGTAATAACCAGACTCGCTAAATCTAGGATCATGGTCAAAGCGGACCCTGGGCCTAGAGGCACAAACCGGGACAACGCTAAGAGGATGATGATTGAATTCTCTCAATATTCGCACAGGTTCCCGCGTGACCGGCTACATAATCGAGAAGAAGGACGCCAGCAGCTCCGTATGGGTGAAGTGCAACGACTACAACGTGCAGGACACCACCTTCAGCGTGCTCAACCTCGGCGAGAAGCAGGACTACGAGTTCAGGATCATCGCCGTCAACGCTGCAGGTTTGTCCTATAACCCTTCACAGTACATGTCTATGTCAATAGTTCATTGACCAATTGAACGAATCTTCACTGCTTTGTAACCCTGTTTCGTCGATGTACAAGGTTTGGTGTCCACATAGTCAAGTAAGTAACACTGGACTCTGGCAAGTGTTGAGGAACAATACAATAGGTAGTCCTACACAACTATCGCAAACGTCGCGCCTTAAACTGTAAGTAATATATTAAATTGACAAGGAAATGAATGATTGAACGAACGAATGATCTAAAATGTAAATGAATGAATCAACGAAGGATGGTAATTTAGAGAACGAACGATAGAGTGAATTAATGAACTGGTTTATCAATTGATGATGGAATGGTTGAGTGAGTGAATGAACGATTTAGAACAATATGCACCTGTGCAAGTGCGCCAATACCAAGATCCTGTACACCGGCGACCAGCCCGTGACGAGGTTATGGTTGGGTCGGCTTGGCGGTGGAAACTGACAGGTAGCTGACCAGTTTTTGGGCAGCGACAGCGATGTTGTCACATCGACTTGGGCTTCTCTTTCGTTTTCCATCAGGCGTAGGGAAGCCATTAGTCAGCTACTATAAAAAAAACATCCTATCAATATTCAATGAAGGAATTATCATTATGGTGTTTCTCCAATATCTACTGATTTTATTATTCAGCATTCGTTATATACTTTCCTATCACAGGCAAATCCGAGCCATCATCGTGCACAAGCCCAGTGCGCACCGGCGAGGAGGTGGGCGGCACCAAGCCCGAGTGGCTCAAGCCGGTGCCGCCCCACCTCACCGCGCCCCTCGGCCGGCCCTTCACCATCGAATGCGTGGCCAGCGGCAATCCCGTGCCAACCGGCCGCTGGATGAAGAACGGCAGGGAGGTCGTCTTGGGCACCAGGTCAGTTACCATACCGGATACTGTTATACACGAAACCGAAACAGGGGTAGACATATTTTATTTTGCACGTTATTTGATTGCTGCCAAAAAGAACAGCTTAAACTGACGAATATCTTCTCAAAGTTGTTTGGGAAAGTCAGTTTCCTGGCATGCGAGTCTTAATTTAATTTTTAAAGAGGGCTATACTATACTTTGTTTAAGCTACATTATTATTATTATTATTTTTTAGAGAACGCAATATTTAATATAGCCATTCTATAAACTTCTGCATACAAAACACCACGCAATTCATAAACGTGACGTCACGCCTATACAGGTAGTACAGATGGGCAGTATAAAGTTCTGAAGTGTACATACATATCATTGCTTTTGCCTATACTGGGCATTTAAAATAATCTCCAATATAGTCTGTAGCCAGCACTGTACCGCGATCCGAGCGGGCGTAGTAGTTCGGATAAGCGGTCGTTCTGTCAACCAACGTTCGGATAATCGACCTCTATCGCTCCACCGTACCTACGTACAGAAACATCTAACATAATTATACACTTGTGGCTACAGATTCATCGCGGAGTCCCGAGAGGGCACCCTCCGGCTGAACATCACGGAGGCGCGCGACGAGGACGAGGGCGACTACACGTGCGAGGCGTCCAACAGCGTCGGCAACATCTACACCACCGGGCACCTCAAGATCGGAAGTGAGTCCTCCTCACATTACATGGGTTTCCTCCTTCCTTTGTAATTGGATCCTTTACAAGAGGCGTGAAGTAGCGTCTGACAGGTGACTGGCCAGCTACTTGCCCGTTGTCACAGCAACTTGGGCTTCTCTTTCGGTTTCCATCAGGCGTAGAGAAGCCATTATGCCGTGCTACTCTATAAAAAAACATCATACTACTGCCCCTATCTAAGGGAGAAAACCCACTAAACCTGAGTCCTATACAAATCAGCTACGAGGGCTCATCTGAGGAGGACCGGGACTTGACGGAACCCCTCCTCAGGTCAGTAGCGCTGCGCCGCCTAGAGAATACGCGGCACACCTCGGGAGGACGATGTGATGCCCTCCGGACGACGTCACCAACCACGTGTGGCCGAAGACACGTGGCGCCGTCTTTCTTCTACGCTGTGAATAGACCACTTAATGCAGTATACGATCCTCACTTTTTAGTAACACCCAAATGAAATAGAGTTTAATTGTGCAATAAAGATTAAATAAATAAATATTCACAAACATTATTGTAAGGTCACACAGTGCGCGCGGATGCACAAGTACCCAAAAACCTTGAGTAGCGCCTAGCGTTGTAAATGCCTTACTTCGCATAGTATTGTTAGTTTACATAGACAACTACTGTTTGTGAATATGGCTGTGAAAGCAATGTTATCAAACTCAAATTGAACCATCTTTCTCCAGGCCCGCCGCGCATCACTCGTATGCCAGGAGACTTGCACTTACCAGAACACGACAACACAAAGATCAAGATCCTGTACACCGGAGACCAGCCCGTGGACGTCACGCTCAGCAAGGACGGCCACAAGGTGTCCGAGTCGCCGCGGCTCAAGTACACCGTCTTCGACGACTACATGCTCATCTTCATCAAGGACATCAGCAAGGATGATATGGGTGAGTGACTGCCTACCTAAGTTCTAGGTCAAGATCCTGTAAGCAGGAGATTAGCCCGTGACGTCACGCTCAGCAAGGACGGCAACAAGGTGTCCGAGTAGCCGTGGTTCAAGTACACCGTCTTCGACGACTACATGCTCATCTTCATCAAGGACATCAGCAAGGATGATATGGGTGAGTTTGGATAAGTGACAACCTACATAATATCTACACATCTAGCGTGGAAAGAAGAAAGAGAAACATTTGAAAGTACCACTTTAAAAAATATGGTTTACATCAAAAAAAAATAGTATGACAACTTGGTGTCCACTTAGTATCTTGTGAGAAACCTCTACTTTGGTCTTCCTAAACCTTGAACTGTGAGTACTTAATATTGATGAAACAACAAGAGAACAAATGATTGAGTGAACGAATGGACTAGTATGTATGAATGAATGAAAAAAAGGATTAATGTTAGTGAACGAACTATTGCAATTAGTCATCCTCCTCAATTGGCGAAATATGTGCTATACCTTGAAATGTAAGTAAATAATACGAATGAACAGATGGTAGAGTGAATAGCTTCATCGAATTAATTAACGTAAGCGAATGAGGGAAATGGCGTTTGTAGAAAGACCACAATATTGGTGAGTGTGACAAGTTTACCGTTTAACATTGTTTTCAAAGATTACAGTTGTCCATGTAATTCTGAGAAAATAAATTAATTTACATTAGTTAATGTATTGTAATACATGATGGATTCGAAAGAATGAATCGAATAATAAATGACCTTTAAGCATTAAGGAATTTGAAAGACTGACTGAATTTGAATGAAATGAAATATCAACGAATGAATCTGAAACACACGAATGCTTGGACTTTTCTAGCTCATAGAGAAATGGATTTCGTGTTGTTGTGGGTGATCATTTACCATTAGATGGCTCTCAAACCTATTTGTCATTATCATTATCAGCTTATCGCAGTCAGCATAGGCCAACTGTTTGCCAATTTTTGTCATAAAAAACTATATTAATTGCTTCCGTTTATCCCCAGGCACATACAAGCTCACGCTCAAGAACAGCTCCGGCGAGACCTCCGACTCGTTCTCGGTGACGGTGACCGGCCTGCCCGGCCCTCCGCAAGGTCCTCTCGAGACCACCGACGTGTCCCGCCACTCGTGCACGCTCGCGTGGAAGCCGCCCGCCCACGACGGCGGCGCGCCCGTCACGCACTACGTGGTTGAGAGGAACGACACCTCCGGCACCGCGTGGATCACCATCGCCTCCTCCGTCCGGGACACGAGGTTCACCGTCCAGGGCCTGGTGGAGGGGCACGAGTACAACTTCAGGATACACGCCGCTAATGAGAACGGAATTGGACCGGCGTTGGAAGGTGCCAATCCGATTAAGGTGAGTTTTATTTTTACCCGGGTAAACGCTGCTACCCGTTTCCTGATATTCTCTTAGTCGATTGTCTACGACACCCATTTGGCTGAGATGGTGTGGTCTTATTCTAAATCCGGAAACCATATCATCATCAGCCTATTGCAGTCCACTGCTGGGCATAGGCTTCTCCAGTTGTTCGCCACTTAGGGAAAACTTCTGGAGGGTATACCCATAATCGCCACCCTGGGCGGGCGATCGCAGGGCGTAGCTTCTTGCTCCGGTGACGCTGCTGCCCGTCATCGGAAACCACACCAACATACAAACCACTTTAGCCTGTTAGAAGATTTCAGTTAATTTTCTTTTTGTAGTTTCACGATATAATGGCTTTCCTACGCCTGATGGAAAAATAGAAACTTTGCCGAAAGCGTAGAAGAGAGGTAGGGCATAGCGAATCTTCGCTCGAATTGAGCCGCCCGTCCGGGGAAGGACCTCCCTATAGAATACCGCAGTCAAATGACCTCTGGGTCGTGTTTCTGCCGGTGAGTAGGGTTTCCGGAGCTCGTGGGGGGTTAGGGTTGGGCCGGCATGGCGGTGGCAAATGACAGGTAACTGACCAGTTACTTGCCCGTTGTCACAGCGACTTGGGCTTCTCTTTCGCTTTCCATCAGGTGTAAGGAAGCCATTATGTCGAGCCACTATAAAAAAAAAAAACAAAAAAACCACCAGCTCTTATAATTGAATAACCTGATCATTATTATAATTCTTCCTCAGGCTAAAGCGCCATTCGACCCGCCTTCCGCGCCCGGCATCCCCAAGATCCTGGAGGTCGGAGGAGACTTCGTCCACCTGGAATGGGACAAGCCCGAGAGCGACGGAGGTGCTAGGATACAAGGTAACGGCATTATTACTTGTTTCATATAATCTTTCTTTATATAGTGGTCATGTGTTATTTTTTGTCTGATTTAAAAAAGAGAAGAAGGATTTATTGACCAGTGGCATAACTAATAGTAGGCGTAATTATAGGATTTCCTCAGCCAACAGGCCATGAGCTAAGTAATGATTTTTCCATTTATTTATGCTCCCTTAAAATGACAAATTCATTAAAAGGAACCTTCATTTCTAGAAATTTGCGACTCAGATTTGTACTTCAATTGATTAATATGGACTTCAGATGGGTTAATTACGCCTCTGTTATTGTAACCATAGGTTCTTCGGATTAATCCATTACCAAAAACTAAAATTTTCTATCCAGTTCTGAGGGTCAGCTCAAAAGGACTTTTACATGTACTGAATAAAGCTCAAATAAGAACTGTACAGTTACCTGTACAGGTGAGTTAACTAAAACTGGCTCTTTAAACACATTGATACTAGTGTCTGTGAATTGTGAAGCTCATGACGTGAAGTCATACTTCATGCGAATAATAAAACGTCTGTCTGTCTCTCTCGCTCGCGGTCTAGCTTATGAGTGTGAAGTTGACAAGCAATAGTTTTACTTTTGCTGGTACTGTATAGTGAAATTGCATAAGTGTGAGTACTGTGAACGCGCCAGCTTTGGTTAATTAGTCAACACTCCTATTGAATTGTATAAACTCAATTTATAGCTTTGCATTGTATAAGTTTAAATTTTCTTATTTATAAACGTTGTAATACAAAAATTGTAATAATTTTGGCGATGAAAAAGAGTAACTATCGAGTTTCTTGCCGGTTCTTCTCGGTAGAAAACGACCTTTCGAATCCGGTAGTAGATTCATTGTTTGTACTTGCATTATTTGACGATTCATAAGTGCTCGTCATGAGCCTACTTGAATAAAGATATTTTTCATTTTCATGTACTGCCAATTGAACGTCTAACAAATTTGAACCTTATTCCGTAGGCTACTGGGTGGACAAGCGCGAAGTCGGCGCCAGCACGTGGCAGCGCGTGAACGCCGTGCTGTGCCTGCCCAACCAGCTGAACTGCGCCAACCTGATCGAGGGCCGCCAGTACGAGTTCCGCGTCACCGCGCAGAACGAGGCCGGCCTCTCGCCGCCCTCCACCGCCAGCCAACAGGTCAACGTGCAAGATCCTAAGGGTGAGTACTGGCTCTTGTAACTTGGAGTACTCTTCACGACCCTTCAGGGAAGGTAGGCTCCGGTGTGTGCAATTCGCACCCATCATCATCATCATAAGCCTATTGCAATCCACTGGCTGGACAGAGGCCTCTCCAGTTGTTCGCCACCTAGGGCAAACTTCTGGAAAATATACCCATAATATCCACGCTGGGCAGGCGGGTTGGCGATCGCAGGGCGTAGCTTAGGTCGTGGTGTGAGCGAAAGGATTATAGGTGGATCTCTTACATCCCCCGAGACCATAACGGGTGACCATATTAATACGTGACGTATTTCAGCTGCCACTCCGCCGGAGATCGTGAAGCCGCTGAAGAACGCCAACTGCATCCAGTACCACAACGCCAAGTTCCAATGCACTATCACTGGCTGGCCGAAGCCGACCATCACGTGGTACAAGGGTGAGTTGATACTTTTTTTATTTTGTAAAGGAAAGTTTAAGACAACGCTTTTCAGAAAATATCATTCAAGTTTTTCTTTTTTTTGTTATTTTCTGAACAAACATTATCCGTATTTCTTAAAAGCAAATGCTAGTTAAGAAAATAGTAACAAAAATAAAATTGATTTGAAAGTGTTTTTTTTATTTGCATGAAATAATAGCCATGTTATTACGTCAGAAGTCTATGTAAACTACTAATGCAAAGTATAATGAATTCATGAATGAAATGTTTATTAGACACAACGACAAGTGTCTTAATTGTCAGTGCGACATTATGCCGCGGCTCTTTTCTGCCGCGCGGCGAAAAACTCGTAGTGCGCGCCTGGCCTTATACTGCATTGGTATTTCGCGACTGTTACCGACCATTCCAATCACTATATCAGAGGCTCCATTTACACAGCATTTTTCACAACCACAACTAACCTGATCCCACAGGCGCCCGCGAGATAACCAACGGCCCTCGTCACCGCATCTGGAGTGAGGGCGATAACCATTTCCTCACCGTTGTGGACGTGTTTGGCGAGGACGCCGACGAGTACGTCTGCCGCGCCGTCAACCGCGCCGGCGTCAAGAGTACGCGAGCAGAACTGCTTATCATGAGTAAGTACAAAAACAACGTTTCTTTTTTTTACCACTATTTTTTATTTATTTATTTATTGGTACACAAAACAGAGTACAACAATACATGCTAGGCATTTTTAGGGGGCGCGTTTCACTAAGCGATCACAACGATCACGCCCACAACCGCGGTTTTCCTCGTTCCACTAGCTTCTGAGCGTTGGTATTTTATACCCACGTGGAATGGGTTATTGGGGCGTTTTAAGCCTTCATATATGTCTAACTAGCACCCATAGTATAAGCATCGGCTTAGTTTGAGGCTAGATGGCGCTGTGTGGCCCAGGGTAGCATGTCTGGGGTTTATTTTATTATCATTATTATTTTATCATTAGTTATTCTCCATTTTGGTCAAGTTACTTACTAATTATTTCACATCTTTCTAGCCGCACCGAAATTGAACGTGCCACCTCGCTTCCGCGACACGGCGTACTTCGACAAGGGCGAGAATGTTGTCGTCAAGATTCCCTTCACCGGCCACCCGGTGCCGAAGATCACCTGGGTGAGGGAGGGCGAGACCATCGAGTCTGGGGGACACTACCACGTCGAGAGGAAAGGTCAGTGAACTCGGATTTTATCTTCTTTTATAGCTAATGGAGTGTGGTGACACCACGAAGGAAATACAAAGAGGGAATGGTCTTAGCAACTGTGCACCGCGATTCCGATCTATCATCATTTGTGGGCGTGGCCTATTAGTCTGCTCTTGTTATTTCCGGTATTCGACTAGTAGTTGTGCTTTTATGCGGCAAATTAAAGTAAAGTAAAGAGTGTCATCATAATATCCCCCGCCCCATTGTTTTATTAAAAATATTGGTTACGTTTCCCCTCGTTTTATTTGTCCGTGGGTACTAAATTACCCTATTAGCCACCTTTTAGGTATATAACTTACACCAACAAATAACTTGAACTACTCATTGACTAATTTCTGGCACTGAAGTCCTGAACGAAACGTAATATCAATCATAAATGCAATCTAATGTTCCAGAACGCCACGCGATCCTGACAATCCGGGACGCCAGCAAGCTGGACTCCGGACCGTATAGAATCACCGCTGAGAACGAGCTTGGACAAGACTCCGCCATTATCAACATTGAAATCAGCGGTAAGTCACCAGAAACCACTGCTTCACACATGGTTATAGCTAGTAAATTTATGTTATAGAGTTATAGAGATCGATAGATAGATCTTTGAATCACAACATTTAAAAATAGATACTAAACTTGTCAAGCTGGTTCACATTGATTTGAGTATTTCATAAGTCCGTTTGTTTCGCCATCCGTATCCTTGGCATTTGATACCCACTAGTGACACCTTGGGGTTTAGCGGATATGAATTCGAAAAACGCAAGATGTCGCTAGCCTATATGATCGCAAATTTCACAACCTTTATATTACTAACTCCGGTGGCTCAGTGACCCAAACTGAATCTATGGATTCCGAAACTGGATATTGCTACCTGTCGATCCTGCGCTACTTAGAGATTAAACGAACTTACCTTGTAGTGAAGTTCTATCCTAATTATACGAAGGCTTCGTTCGAAGAGATTAGCATATTTATACTAGTAGTAACGCGCAGCACTCACCGTTCCATGCACTATTTCAGAAATTTATTCTTTACTTTTTTTTTTTTTATGTCGGGTATGTCGATATTTGACTTGCAACACTGCCGCCATATTGCTCATTTAGTTTAGAGATGATGTTATACTCGTATTTTACGACTATAATAGGGTAGGAGAAAGCGACTGGGAGGGAGGGTTGCTAATCTCTTCGAACGAAGCCTTCGTATAATTAGGATAGAACTTCACTACAAGGTAAGTTCGTTTAATCTCTAATTATACTTCACGCTTCGTTCTCGAGATTAGCATATTTATACTAGTAGATATTTAGAGACAGTCGTAAAATACCTATGCCATAACAATATTTAACAACTTAATTATTATTATTATTTATTTTTCATTTTAGGATTATTATTATTATTGTATAGAAACAAAATATCAATTAGTTTACCTATTTGTTTGTTTGCTATAATTCTCGCGATACAATTATCCGCACAATAATTAACAGGCCATAAAATTTTATCATTTTATAACAGGTTATAAAATTTTGCAAAGGTTTGCGAGCTACTCGTAGCGCTCGCTCTAACTAGCACTTTTCCTAATCTGGGCGTGCCGGGTGCTATGCGCAGTGAACCTAGAAGTATCAATTCCGCTCATACAGAACATCTTTAATCCATCTTGACGTTGATGTTTGTGTCCCAACTGGCTTATGGGGCCTGTCGAGAATAAGAAATAGAACATCATTATTTTCTATAGCTAGTATGTGACTTCGATGTAAGTTAGTAAAGTTTTTGCGGGGCAAATCTCTAGACGTTCATTAAAAATGGAAGAATTATAAAGGGTTGAGCTGCTCCAGGTTTGGACGTCTTTATTAAATATACTTACGTTACATAATTTGGTTTTGAAAATGTCTGCACTCTATGTGCAGTAGCAAGGACCAAAAGAATAACAAGTTTCATTGGTATTTGACATTTGTTATTTATTTGGATACCACTTTTCAAGATAATTTAAAAACAATGACGTATTCCCATGTCTCATTATACGTAGGCATTGGTGGCCTGGAGCGAAACACCCCTTTAAAAATCGTTATCAGAAATGCTCTTCTTCAAAAGGCCTTAAGGCCG